>CAMPDV010000093.1:600000-832901 GCA_946699065.1 Loxodes magnus
GACAAGAAAGAATAATTTTGATTTCTTTGCTCATAACTTAGTAAGCAAGTTGATCATAGTAAGTTTAGTTAAAAAAATTAATCATGGTAGTTAAGGTAGTTTCATTAGAGTTCAATATATCCTTGTTATTTCCTATAGCTCACTATTTAACTTTATTATGAATCTTTTCGTTTGCAGGTTCTACTTTCTCAAATAGCAAGCCAAATTTGTATCAATTATTTTTATCTAAGTATTTAATGTAAGCATCACTAAAGAGTTATCAACTTATGTAGTTTAAAAAAACGTTTGGGTATATTGTGTTGCTCTACAAGATATCTTCTCTAGTTGTAAGAATATAAGGAATCCTAGCATTTATTGCTTGAAGTATGTAGTAACTTGGTAATCAATTTACTATAATTATACTTGCTTAATGAGCTACTCCTAGTTCAAAGTATCTTTCCAAAAAGACTTCTATGGTATGGTTCATATTTGGAAATATTCCTCCATAAGATATCGGATTTGCTTATAAAACGTAGTTGCCTAGAAGAGAATCATCTTTGTTGATTCAATCTATTATGCAAGGAATTTGCAAAGGGGGTGTTGTTACTGACGAAAGACTTGGTTAACCTCCTGGCTCATGATCATTAGTAGAATAAGAAAATTCAATAGTATGAACTTCTGGAGGTGGAGTTAAGGTAAGTCCAGGATAAATAATATGAGCCTTTTATATAACTTAAGTGATTATGATTTAGTAAATTTCTTCTAGTTATTAGTTTTAAGCATTATAAACAGAAAATTCTTAAATTGTTTACCCTTTATTGTCAAATACCAGTTTTCTTTACTTTGCAAATAACTCTTAGAAGCTTTAATCGTGTCTAGTGTTGTAAAGGTTTAATTAGTCTATGAAAATTAAGAGGTTTCTAATATAATAAGCAGTTAAGTCAAAGTAGTTTTTAGGAATGAATCCTTTTGGAGTTAGAGCGATTATTCCATTATCTAATATATCTAAGTTAATTTTTGATTAGTTTTGAACTATTTTAGTAATTTCTGGCTGTATCAAATTAGAAGATTCTAGTCCTAAAACTCAGGCATATTAAGCTCCTGCCATTTTGTATAAAGTAGCGAAACTAAGTATATATGCTTATCAGCAAACATCAGCTTGCATTAGAATAGCAGAAGAACCAAAGATCCTTATAGTTTTAGAAACTTCTATCATAAGTCTGTTTTTAATGTAGCTGTTATTGCACTAAGTCTAGTTCAAGCCATAATAGGAGTCTAAGGGAATATTTACAGACGAAGTTATTTTAATTTTCTATTGATCAAAACATAAAGGAGGCTTATAAAATCTAGGCTCTTATTAGTTGATGTAAGTAAGTTTTCTAAAGTTAAGTTCTTAAAATAGAGATTATAAAGCTTCTCCTTCTTATTGGTAACTTGGCATAATTCAGTAAATATTATCCTAGTTAAAATATTAGCTAACTCTGTAAGCCACAAAAACCAAGTACTTTTTAATCTGCTGTAGTTTGAAAGTATATTAAGAGTTAAGTGTGATATCAATAATAGCTTCAGCTTAGTAAATCTACATTTTTCTCTCAAGCTCTTACATAGAAAAGTTTGGATTATCAAATTAGAGCT
Source organism: Loxodes magnus (assembly GCA_946699065.1). Lineage (NCBI taxonomy): Eukaryota > Ciliophora > Karyorelictea > Loxodida > Loxodidae > Loxodes > Loxodes magnus. The sequence continues at coordinate 601,615 of CAMPDV010000093.1, forward strand.
GAACAGGCAAAAAAATAGTATTATTAAATTTGCTTTAAAAGATAAAATCATAAAGATAGTTGGATAATTCGGGTATAGAATGAGGCGAACTCACAATGACAATGCTAAATGAATTTGAGCTTCTTAACACCAAAAATAAAATGTTTAGCAAGAACATTTTAATTTTTTAATTTATAAGATTCATTATCTAAACCTATTTTTATTTATGTAAAGGTAAGTCTAATAAAAACACAAAAAATAAATTCTAATTTGCAATTATTTAAAATTAGCTTAACATAACTATTTCAAGAGAGGTATTAGATTTACTAAATTGTATGAAAATAAATCAAAAAAGTTCTAATTTCCTTTATGATTAATTTCATGAATGTTATACACAAAAAATACTCATAAAATTTAATAATCAATAATGATTCGTTGAGCTAATTAAAGTTATCAATCATATTATCATAACATCAATTAAGATTAGATATGATAATTAAATTTTTAATTCTTCATTATAAAAGTTATAAATAAAGCTTAATGATTAAAAGAGTTACTAGCTATTGTAAATAATTATGCAGCATTGAAGCTAAATATTTTAATTGTTTATTTTTTATTTCGAAATGTGATTCTCATTGTTTACAATTATTCAATATCTTCATTATTTTATCATATTCTTGTATTCCTGTTTATAAAGAGTAATATAGCTTTGGGAATATATTCAAAAAAGCTTGAATTTCTCTCATAAATTATAAAGGAAATATATATTGTTTAATTTTTGGCTTAAAGTTAAAATCATTTAGACCTTGCAACAATATTCTGATTTATTTAAATATAGATAATAACCTTATTAAGCTGCTTAATTTTATCTTCACTTCAATCTTAAGATTACAAATATTTAAGTTCATTTTAGGTTTTAAAAGAACTAATTTCAATCTAATGTAAGTTTCCTTTTATATTTTAGAAGGTGAATATAATCTTCTTTAAACTCATTTCATCATCCACTTAAAGAGCAACACTCATGCTTAAGATAATTTAAGTTTGCTTAAAAAAATATCCAAAATGCCTTGTATAATTTTCAAATATTTAAGTAGAGAGTATTAGTTATACTCCTATTAATTTTTAAGGAAACAATAATATTTAAATAGGAGTTGCTTAGCTTTTCGTATGAAAAAGGAAATAAAAAAGAAATTTTATAAATAGACATTTTTAATTTATTTGACTCTTATTACTCTATCTATTACTTTTATTTAATTATTCTTAAATCATTTAATTTCATTATATTTTCTACATTCAAATTCTAGTTATAATAAATTAGTTAAAATATCTTTCTTCTATCATTTTACTAAAATCTAGGGAAGATTGATATAGCGATAATTATAAAAAATAGATTAAATTAACTAAAATTTAATTGTGGTTAATAGCTATATTTATATATATAATTATTGTACTTAAAAAATATTAATTTAGAAGTCTTATTTAAACAAGTTTAAGCTTTTATCCTTATCTAATTTTAAATAGTGAAAAGAGATTAAGCCTATTTGACTAATAATGATACTATTGTTAATTTAAGCTTTAATGGTAAATTAATTAAATTCTCTTTAATTTTCTTGCTTTGTATTAACACTTGCAATGAAAACACTTATTAAAGTGATTGCTAATTAAAATTTAACTTACAAGGTAAGAAATAATTAAAAGTACTTTACCTTTTAAAGAAAATAATCCCTAAAAGATTTAAATTGATAATAAAAGTTAATTTAGCAGGGGATGAAGTATTTTAAGGAAATAGCTTTTTCTATTCTTCTATAATAATAGCTTTATTTAACTAAATCTTATTTCATTAGCTTTAATAAGCTTTTAATTAGAATAAAGTATTATTTTCTTAATATTTTAGAACTTATCAATTAATATAGCTCTGATCATTGTTGCTATTTAATAATTGTTATACCTGATTTATGAGCTGCTAAGTGTTTTTATCCTTTTTTATTATTTTTATAGTTAAACTAAGAAGTTTCGAAGAAATAGCTTGTTAGTTAATTAGTATAAATATTAATTATTAAAGTCATATTCAGTTGATAATTGTAAGTACTATTACTTATAAATTTAGCCAATTCTCACTAGTTAGAAAATTAAATAACTCCAATCAAATAAAGCTTTATTTATTTTACAAGAGGATAGATAGAGACTATTAAATCTAAGTAAGATAATAGATGTAAACTAATGGTAAAATAAGAGGTAGCTTTATATATCTAAAATTAAATATATAACTAGTAATTTAATATCCTACAACTTTAGAATAATAATATATTCAAGTAATTTAAATTAAAGCATTTAAACTTTGACTGGGTTTTCCTTTATATCATTTTCTAGAATAAGCATTTTTAAAAAAATTGATATTAATAGAAAAAGTAATAAAGGAGTTCTTAATTTATCAACCTCTATTTTTTCTATTTATGTGTTTACATAAGTAAATTAAGTTTATAAGATGCTTTAAAATATAGGGAAATGCTACATTTTAGAATGTTTAGTTATAATTAAATTTATATAAACATCTTAAAAAGGACAAGGTGGGAGTCGAACCCGCGACCTCTGGATCTGCAGTCCAATGCTCTACTACTGAGCTACTTGTCCCTTACTTTATTCTTATTTAGCTTGCTTAAATACAATAATTGCTAAATAGAGTAGCACACTTCTATTATATACTTAATCTAAATAACTTTATAATCTAATTATTTCTATAAGTAAAAATAGAAATAATTGCAGTGCTTTTATTCTTGTAATTTATAAGCATTGCAACAAATTTTAAGTTCATATAAGCTTATAATGCCAAATGAAATAAAACCTAACTTCAATAAAGAAGCAAAATAGCCAATAAGTAAATAAATAAATGTATAAATAAGAAATTTATAGTAAAACCAATTTGCTAATATGATGCAATAAGAAGTATTATAAAGGTGAATCTCTAGAGGTTATTAGTTATTTGAATATAACTAGTTTGTAAAAGTTTTAGAAAATCATGAAATTGGAATAAAAAGCTAAACAGTAGATTTAATAACGAATATTAAATAAGCAAAAATAAATAATTCTTTAGATTATTTATGAAATTTAAAATAGCAAACTGTTGATGGTTGTTGTCAAGTTAGTCCTAGCAACATGTATTAGAGTGCATATATAAAATATAAAAAATTGGGGTTTTATAAAATGCATTTTTGATTATTATTAAAGTATTTATGACTCTAGTTTCTTAATCCATCAGGATCTTATTTAATATTATTTGTAAATTTATTCATTGAAATTAATTAAATAGCACTATGCACTTTCGACTTTATAATATATTGAAAGTTCTTCTAATTTAAAGATAAAAAGCCTAAATCTAAAATTGATAAAATCGTCAGTACTATGAACTACTTTCAAATAGCTGTGTATTCTATTTAATTATTCCTTTTTATCTTTTTATTTAGTTCTTTCCATTAAAAGATATAACCTTATTGTTTTATATAAGATCAATTATTTTAAATAAATTTCATCTTAATTTTTCAACTAAATTAACTTCCCAAAAATAATGAAAATAATTAATTTACCTATAAACAAAATAGCTTAAATATAATAAAAAAGGACTGCTAAAAAAATTGATATTACATTAGATAGTGATTTGCCTTTAGAAATATAATAACAATTAGCTTGCTTAAAGAAGCAAATTAATAATTAGTGTATTATTTCCTTTTTCTTTTTAATATTTTATTTTAATATGCTTTGATTATATGATTATAAGTGTGAATTTTTAAAGAGTTTTCAGATTAACTAAGTCATTCTTGTGTTTTTAGTATTATATTCCCATACATTTGAATTTTCGTTATAGAAATAGATTGAGTCTCTAAAAGTTTGAGGTATATTGTAGCAAAATCCTTTGTTCTTATCTTCACAAACTTGAACAATTTGCTTACCGTCAAATGACTGTATTTTGTTTTATGGCTTTCCGTTGTTAAAAATTCAAATTGAATTTTTTTGAGGAAGGTAAACTGATAGTGTCTTGTACCCATTAGGAAGATCACTTTAGTGTCTACACCATTTATTAGTTATAGTGTCATATAAATAAACTGCATTTGTGAAAAGATTTATATCTCTGTTTTTTCCTCCAAATCCAAAGAGAAAATCGTACATCATAGCACAACTAAGACTAAATGCATAAATAGGATAATTTGCGATTGAATCTTGTTTATTAGTCTTAAAATTAAATACTTCACAAGCTCCCTATGACTGAGTTCCAGCAACGAAAAATACCCTCTAACTCAAATCGCTAGCGACTCCATGTGAATAGTGACTACTTAGCATATTATAGTCACTTACTTAGTTTCTATAGATTACTGTTAACCTATCCTATTTTGCTAAACCACCTGAAATTAGCAAAGAGTTGTCTGTTATTTGAATAGCTCTATGATGCTAATCAAAGATCGAACTATTTGGAATTTCCTCAGTTTTAAGTTTAACGCTTTAGATAACATCAAAATAGTAAACTTATGAAGATTCTTTAACACTAAACAGTTTTTACGTAAAACCAAATGAAGCAAAAGTTTAGCCTAAAAGAGCCTATTTAACTTAATCTAATTCTTGCAGTATCATTTTTAAATTATTTTCTATAGGCTTATTCTATAGAAATCTCATTCTTTAAATTTTATCCTTTGCCTCTAACTTTTATTAATCTAATGTGGATCACTGCTTGATTAAACTTTGGGCTTTCATAGCATAGCACAAATCTTTAGGAAAGCCTTAGTTTTTAATACTTTGTAACTAAGTGGCATTTAATTCCAATTCATCAGAAAGGAAATCTAAGTCTCTGTAAATAGATTGTTATAGAACTTGTTCTTATTAAGAAAGCTATCCATTAGCTTTAGTATATTTAGAGAAAGCTTCTTAAAATTTTTACTTTTGAAGAAAAGCTTCTTTTTTAGTTTGCTAAAGTAAATCTAGTGCACCTGATTTAAATCAGTCAGTAAAATTAAAATCTTATAAGTTACTTTAAATCTACAAAGCTACTTAGTTATTAGTTTTTCTTAGGGGATCCTCCTCAACTTATTGCTATTTGTTTGTCTCATTACCCATTATATACTTATATAAATTTATATATGTCTAATTAATTAAATAAGCAACTATGCTTTAATAGCTTCTAAATACTAAATAATAAACATCTAAGATATTTTATTGCTTTAACGCTCTAAACTCCTTAATTCTATTATAAAGAGTTAACAAGTATACTAAGTTTTCATTTTTTAATTCTAAATAAATTCTATTCTTAAATAAAAAGGACAGTCAAACATAAAAAAATCTGGAAAGTAGGAATTAAATCAAATAGTTGGGTTAAATTAAATAAACAAAGCTAAGAGTATAAATAAGCATAAGATAAAATAGAAATAGCTTATAGCCTTAAATCTTATAGCTTTTAGCTATTATAACAATTTTATATACCATTCATTAAAAAGAGACTTAATTATACTAAGATATTAAATATCTTTTAAATTTTTAGTTTTGGAGTTAAGAAATCTATCTTGCTAATTATAAAGTTTTTTATAGTTAGGACTTAATCTAAATGAGTTGATTATATTATGCTTAGTAAGAGATCTTAAATAAATTTAAATTGTTGCTAAGATTATAAAAATAATTAATGATTAGATTAAGAATTAAAAGATAAGTCCTATTTTTATGAAAATTATCTAATGAAGGCAAGAAAATAAAGCGAAATAAATATATTTGTAAAGAAGGTAAATCAAAAGCATTCGAATAAATGCAATCAACACTTTCACTTTAATAAATATACTTTCTCGTTACTTCAACTTCCTTAAATAACCTTTATGGTATATATAAATCTAATCAATTGCTTCATTATCTAAGTTTAATGATCATTTCCTTAATCTATTTTTTATCAATATGTACCTACACTAAATTTAAAAGTTTTATTTAGCTTTAAAAAATTATGCTTTAGCTAGAAGAATATACTTATTAATAAATTATTAACAGGTTCTAATTAAATTTTTAAAAGTAAGATGAAAGAAAATATTGTAGTAATAGTATAAATTTAGTAATATTATTTAGATTATATTTAACTTAGGAAAATCATTTAAAATAAATCCTCAATTTAATTTTCTAAATTTTAAGTTCCCCGTGTTATATTCCCAAAGCTTCAGGTCCTCATTGTAGAAGAAAATAGAATCTCCATAAAACTATGGGACATTGTAACAAAACCCCTTGTCTTGATCTTCACATATCTAGCTTATTTGCTCTCCGTCGAACTATTATATTTAATTCTAAGGATTTCCGTTATTAAATATGAAAATAGAATCTTTTTGAGGTAGAAAAACAGATAGAGTTTTATATCCATTCGGTAGATTGTACTCATGTCCGAACCATTTGTTTGATATTTAATCATAAAAAAATATTTCGTTAGATAACTAGTTACTTTCTTTGTCCATTCCTCCGAATCCGAAAACAAAGTCGTAAAGCATAGCACAACTGTGACTGAAAGCGTAGAACGGGTAATTTGAAATAAATTCATGCTAGTTAGATTTATATTTAAAAATTTCGCAAGTTCGTTCTGACTTAGTTCCAGCAACGAGAAAAATATTTTCTCCGTTATCAAAAGCTACACCATGTGAGTATCTACCTTTTAATTAGGAAAATTTTTGTGATACGTTTTCGTTGACTAAAGTTAATCTTCCTATCTACTTTTAGCCTCCAGAGACTAATAAGATATTTTCAGTTAGTTAGATAGCTCTATGATGTTTATCAAAGTTTTCGGTATTTTCTAACTCTAAAATTTAAATTTTCATGTTCTAAGATACGTCAACTTGATAGTAAAAAGGAGTAGATTTGGCACTAAATAATTTTTAAGTAAAACCAGTTGAATCAAAATTTCATCCTTAAAATGTCTGCTATATGATTTTTAAGTCTGCAATAATTTACTCTAATTGGTTTTGGATCGGTTTAATCAAAGGAAAATCTAGAACCTGTAGTTTTTTAATAGCAAGCAGCATTTGATTATTTTTTTAGCTACTCTATTATATTAAACTTTTCAGCTTTAAAACTCTTGTCAAGTTTTAGGTTACTTCTTTATCTCCTAGTTCTTGTAAATCATAAATATTTTATTCGATTTACCCTTTAATATTGTCAATATGCTCATAAATATTTTTTTGAAGATTTTGCTCTTTTTATGTAAGCTCTTCCTAATTTTGAAAACATTCATCGAAGCTTTATTTAAGTTTCTATTATAATTTCAAAGCTTCCATCCTTGCTTAATAAAATATACCTAGAGCATCTTATAAAGGCTGTTCTGTTTAGTTAGTATTTCCTTAACTTTGTATGTATTATATAATTTTTTTATAAAGTTCCTCGTTTAATATTCTTTATGACTAGCTGCAACTTGTTCTTTGTGCTTCGTTGCCCATTTATTAAATGTTAATAAAAATTTAATGATTGAAATATAATTTAAACTTAAGTTTTATACTCTAAATAAATAACTTAATTAAATATGATTAGAGGCATCTTATTTAATATATAAGTAAATTTCTATTGTAATTCTTTATTTTTTATTTCATAGCCATATTTATATATATATTGAAGGATATTCAGTCATTGTTAGATAATAATAATAAGAAGTTATTAGCGTGATGTTTGCCTTTATTTGGCTGATCAAGGTTAATTCATAATTGTTAATAAACGTTTCCGTATTCAAGATTTCTTCTGCGAAATCATTTCTTCAATTACAAATCTATTTGTTGCGACTTAATCCTTCTTTACTATTGGAATTTCGTTACAATCTCATTCTTTCCCAGAGATTAATCCTGTTCTCTTCTTTTAAACATTATCAATATCTTCTATAATTCAATCTCAATTGAATAATTTTCCCATAGATATTTCTCTGTTTGCAGTGCAGTATAGTTTTGTCATGTTTTTTCACATTTTCTTATTTTCGAGTTTTATTTTTCTGGACTCATTTACAGTTTCTATATATAAATCCTATTTTATAGTAGTAGAAAAATTTGTATTTGTAGATCTTCGAATCACTACCTATTTTCAACATTTTATACATTTTTTTTATTTTTCCAATTCAAAAAAGTCTTCGATTTTTTTATTCAGTTGCCATAAGATCACTCTGAAGAGAAAGAATAGAATTATTTCATCGAAAAGTGTTTATTATTTTATATTTTTACATTGTTTAAGAGAAATAAATATGAAGCTATGCATTCTATTTTGTTAGGAATTACAAGATTATTTAGTTATTGTAAAATAAAGTTGATAATGTGTTTAAATAAAAAGAAATAGTTAGATTAAGAAGTTCTGTTTAACTGTCTGATATTACTATTCATAATAAGGAGTTATTAGAGTTTAATTCTTGGATGTTTTTGATGAGGTAGAAAGAACAAAAGTCAAATCAAATAAGCTGAAGATAATATTGATGAATTATGCTTTTTTGTAGTCTTTAAAATATCTTTGGTTGAAAGAAGCAATTCTAGCAATTAAAGAAATCAATATACTCTTAAAGTTAATATTAACTAAATAATTAATAAAGGATTAATTTTAAATAACTAGCTATTAAAAGTAGTCATTCTTAAAATGTATGTATAAACTATTAAAGTAAAATTATTAAATATTATTACTTATAAAATTAGATGCTTTACTTAGTTATTTAAAAGAAAATATTACTGGATTAATATCTGCATTTTCAGCGGCTTTGAGAAAGCAGGAGTTCGTAACATCCTAGAGAAGCTAAGCAAGGAAAATGGCTCTAAAAAGGTAACCCACCAAATTGAGAGTTCTACCTTGGAAGAGATACTTAGGAAATAGGTTTAAAATATTAAGCACTCTGAAGACTGGATTTCGCCACAGAACAGTAAATAAACTATGATTAGCTGATAAAAATGGTATAAGATATCCTGGAAGAAGTCAAAAGACTGAAGAATGATAATAAGAGAATGAAAGAAAAACTTGAAATAGCAGAAAAAATTTAATTTAGACTCATTAACTAAGAAAGAGTCCTTTACGCTTTCTGAAATATTTCACAATATAAGAACGGCCAATCTTAAAACCAGCATTAAAAGCAGAAAGAACAAGGCAGTAGGATAGAAAAGAAGAAAAAATAAATAAAAGTTATAGCATTAAATGGAATTAAGGGAGTTCAAAATGATAAAATGATATCTGAAGAAGAAAAAACCCAAGATTAAACCAGAAGAGAAACGAAATGTAATTATCACAAATCTTTAATGTATCTGTGGAAAAAATTCCATAAATTTAAGAACTTCAAATAAGAGTACAGAAATTGTTAGAAGAATTATGAGAATAAAAAGAAGAAACAACAACTAAAATAAAAATATTAAATTGAAACAAATTTGAAAGCATTTAAATAAAAAAGATATGACCCTTATCTATGGGAAAGAAGATTTCGAGTACCACATATGGCAAGAAGAAAATTTGTAGATTTTTACAAATTTTATATCTAGAAATTAACGGGAAATAGGTTGAAATACCTCCAAGAACGTCAAACATTTAATTTTATCTTGTCTTTTGAAATTTCTGTAATTTTTTTCTTTATTTAGATTTTTAATGAATCACCTTGCTGAATTTATAAAAATTTAAAATTATTAATTTGAAAATTAATCTTATAATACTTTTAATCTTTTACATAATTTAAATTTCTATTTTGGTAAATTTCCAAACACCCTTCCAATAATTTATTTAATAAAAAGAAAATTCATAGTGATATTTTAATTTTTAATTTAACTACCTTTTATAATGGCTAATATTCTTAAGATACTATAAATTAAAATAAATAAAGATTAAAAGATAATTATTTCTAAGATTGAATTATATAATTTATATATAGAAAAATTTAATAATAATAATAATAAACTTCTTTACTATTAATCAAACTTAGTTATTCAAGTTAAAGATTGCACTTAAAATTATTAAAAGCTAGTTAATTTTAACTTTGCTTTTTATTTAAAGTTTCTACTTTCCTCTTTCTAAAAATTTAAGCAATATTTTTAAAAACTTATATTATCTAAGTAGAAGATATTCATATATTTATAAAAGCAAATATCAAATTATCTAAAATTTAGTTATTTAAAATTGAACAAATAAATAATTAATAAATAAGATTAAAGAGTGCGTAGTACCTCAATGGCTAGCAGTTTTTTAATAATTATTTTTAAAGTTAAAATATTGCTTTCTGAAGTCTTCCACAATGATAGATTCCTTTGTGAGTCTTTTCTTCTATAGGGCTGTTATCAGAATGCTCTAGTATCTGACATCTTTCATCAATAACGTTACTTGATGTCTCTTTAATCTTAGTCTTCTCTCTTGGCTCCTACCAAGATTTTTGTTCGGTCTCCCCCATGGATACTTCCTGGTACCAGATCTTAAGTCAATCTCAGTTAGGGGATTGCTCCTCCCTATTTATATATAAATAAATTGGATTATAGAGCGTGTAGCACTCTCATTGGTACACAGCTCTTTAAATTAATTTTATTTAATGTCGAAAAATAAAATTTTATGGGTTTCTCTATCCTTTTTTTCTCTTCCTGCAGTACGTCCCTGAAATTTTTCCTTCCAAAGCATAGGATGCAATATGCAATTGCGGGTATATTTCCCCGACCTATGATGAAGAAGGTTTTCTCCTGGCATTCAGAGTTCTCCAGCTTGTCGAATCTTCCTTCTCTTGCTATTGGCTTCTTTTTCTCCGATTTATCCTCCGTCCACGCTCATTTTAGTGCCTTGCTGTGCCTCCAAACAGTATCCGAAGAAAAGGGCTTTCCACCCTATTTAAAATATTTTTTTATATATAATAAATAAAGCAATTTTAATGATAATGTATAATTTGATATTAAATAAGTAAAAATAAAAATATAGGCACAGTATTATAATTTCTAATTTTAATTAGTTTTTTTAATTATAAATTTTTCTAAAGCATTTACAAAGGTATAAAAATTATATATTTTTGAAAATAATAAAAAATAAATAATTGGAAAAAGCATATAAAATACATCTTAATTGTATTTATAAAATAAACAATTTATTTTAGAATATTCTTATTTTATAAAAACAAATATCTTCTACAGAAAAATTTATACTATAATTTCTTAAAATTAGTTAAAATAAATTATTTTTTTAATTTAAGAGTAAAAAGAAAATTAAAACGCTAAATAAACAATAGAAAGAATGATGAAGAAATTGAAAAAGAATTGAAAATTCTATTACTTTTTGGTTTTAAATATAGAGGCTTGGTAAATTATATTTTGATTGTTATAAAATTAATAGAATATATTAATTTTTAATTTAATTATTTTACATTTTAGACCTTCTTTCTTTGAACTATAATTTTCTTTAAAGATATGAAAGTGATTTGATTTTACGTTTAATAATAAAAGTTTATAAATTTATATTTTAAGTTATTTAAATTAAATAACTAGAAAGTCTAAGTGAGTTATTCTCAATTTTTCAGATATTATGATAAAGCACGCTTATACAAGCTACGCAGAAAGTTATCTGAGATTCAATAAAGAAATTAAAAATTAATAAATTGAGATTAGCAAGTTTAATAGATTAAAAATTAAACCTATCACTAGTATGGCTAAACTAATAAAATGTAAATGAATAGCTAAATTTTTTAATGCTCTATGTGGTTTTAAAAGAACTGAAACTTGAGTTCCTTTTTACTGAAAGAGCGAAAAATACAAAAATATTTTTTTACTTTAAGAAACAAGTTTCTTAGTAAGAAACTCTGCAGTTTTCAAGAAAAAGTAAAGAATATATTAATTAATTAATTAATTTCAACTAAAAAAGTTTTTGGACCGGAAACTCCTTTCCGATTGCACGACCCGACGCTCTCTTTTTATGGAATAACGGAGATATCCTGTTGTGCTCCAGGCACAGCTGCTAGGAAGCTCCATCGCTATGAGCAGCCAGGCTTCAAGCCCCTACCAAGAGCGGATAATCTCAAAGACAGCGTTCCCTTCAGAAAATGACTCTGACCAGGGACTTTCTCAGCGACAGGAAAGGAACTTGTTCCTAGCCATAAAACCAGAAAGTTGTCACGAAGGTCATTCTCAGCTCCCGCCATCTTTTCAATTATAAGTAAAGAATATATAAAAATAAAATTAATCTTCATTAAAAATATTATTGAAGGATTGATAGCAAATTTAATAGAATAAAGCAATTTTAAAGCATAAAATTACAATAAATAACTCTTATACAATTATTATTTATTAAAAGAAAATAATTAGATATTGCACCAAAGGGAATGCTAAAAGAAGCCAAAATCCAGTTATTATTTTGGTTAATTGCACCCTTTTAATTTTTTCTCAAGCTGATTTACCTATTTAATTATTCAGGAAGATAGGATTCGATAATAATAAGATAAATTAAGTTTAGCAATTTTCGAGGATTTTCACCTCTTCATGCTGGACACCAGATTTTTCCAGTGTTAAAAATAAAGTTTTAGATGTTTCTACTCCTCTCTCCTCCCATTACTCTTGTCATTTCCGGATCTAGCCTTATTTCTAATTAAATTTTCTCTTGTAAATGTATCCTTATTCATTTAAGTATAATCTTTCTCTTATTTGTCTCTACTAAATTTGTTTTTTCTTCCTCTACTGTGCTTGTATGGTTCTTTATTTATTCCAGTACTTCTTGAAATTTTGGAATTCCTTGCAGCGTCTTCATAAGTGTTCTGTCGAATTGCAGTAGTAATATTTCTTCACTACTTTTTGGAGTTTAACCTTAGTCTTCCTATTGGTCTCTACAATCATTATTGGATCTCCCCTTTGTTCATCTAATTTCTCTTCTATTATTTCCAGTCTAATACTCATATCAGATTGTTTCTGAAGCTAATTTTAGGATTAGCTACTCTGGTCTTAAGATATGTTTCAGAAAGCGCTTAGTTCTCTTTCTTAGGACATAAGTCTGGATTCTATTCCTTCCGCTAGGTTGAGATTTTCCATCAGTTTCTCATTGTCCTTTCTCAGTTTCCTAACCTCTTCCTGGAGGTTTAGTACCACTTTAATGAGCTGTTCCATGCTCATCTGGCCAGAAGGATTGAACTTTGAGACCTCCTGGTGCAGAGCAGACTTCATCTGCTTTCTGGGCTTCTCTTCTGAGGTTGGAGTTATCTCATGTGTTGTCTTCTGAGCTTGTTTCTGTTCCTCTTCAGGTTGTTAGAATTAAGAAAAAGGTTAGGGTTAAGGGTAAGAAGACTATCCAAGGTTGGATTCAGGTTTCCTCTCCAACTTTTTGGAGGTGGTGTAGAAACCTCTTTTGAATCCTTCCATTTTTTTATTTATTTTGAAGATAGGATTCTATAAGGAAGATTGGAGTCTAACTTTTTTCAATGTCTATGTTGGATTGCAGAGTCGATGGGGGCTTGATATTTGCCTATAGATTAAGTGGAGAAGATCAATCCTTAAGAATAGCTTCTTGTTGGGTTATTATGTATTGTACCTAAGAATTTCTGAAAGTAAAGTGTGACACTACTCAAACAGAGTCTTGATAATTAATAGTAACAAAATAAATAACTTCAAAAGGACAACAGTGACCTTAGAATTTATTAAGAAAAGCTGAAGAAAAATTGCAAGAAGATGGAAGAGCAATTTTATGAACTATTGAAGAGAAAGAAGAAATATCTCAACTTTAAATTAGTTCAAATAAAGACAAGTATCGTTAAGAAATGAATGGAAAACTATTATCATATTTAATTTTATGAATCATTTCCTCTAATTAAAAATGTCCACAACCCTTTTAGTTAAAATTAATTAATTAGTTATTCTTTTCTATTGTAAATAAATTGCATTTTTCTATTATTTCTAGTTAATTATTTTTAAATAAAGTTTTATATTGCTTCTCTCTAATTTTAAAAGAATGACTATATTTAATATCTTATTTTAAATCCTTTTTTAAGATTATTAGTATCCTGATCTTTTATAATTGAAACTTTTTATATTTGTCTAATAGAATTTTTGTTTTTAAGATACAAAGGAAATAAAGCAGAATCCCTTCTTCTAACTTTTTTAGTAAATGTTGCTCTAAACGACTTATAGTTCTAAGTAAAATTAAAACTTGTAAATAAGTTATTTATTAAACTCTAAATCTTGAGATTATTATCAAAAAGAAAGGGAATAAGTGGCTCTAAGGTAACTTTCATTTATTAATTTATTTTTATTAAACTTCCCATTTTATAAATAAAAGTTATTCTTCTAAAATGTTTCTATGGAACACAATGAGTCTATTCAAAAAGAGAAGTAGATCAAGTATAAAATAATTAAAGTGTGTTTACTTAAATTAAATCACTAAGTTGAAAAAAACTCCATTCAGGAAATTATTTCCATTTATTAAAAAGAACTTATTCTTACAATTTCTAATACTCACTCATTTAACAACACATTGATACATAATCAAGCTCAATTTGTTTATATAACTAAGACTTTAATAAATTCGAACATTTCTTTAATTAAGAGATTTATTTTAGAAGCTTTCTTATAACTAGTAGATTTTGGGAAATAAATAGAAAAAGTTATCTTTAAATGATCAGACTTATAAAAGCTAGAATTTTAAAAGAACCTAACTTCCTAAAATAGATAAATTATTCGAAATGTTTTATAAGGAATTATTGAAGAGAAGTTTAAGATGAAAAATGAAAAATCAGTAAATTACTTCAAATGGAATTTTAAGATGAGCTGTTCAATTGATTGCAATTATGTTCCAATATTAGGAATATTAAATTTTTAAATGCATTATGATTTAATAATAATTCATAAGAAAAGAAAAATAAATTGATAGATATGAGAAAAATAGTTATACACCTTTTAGTTGAGAATTAAGAGTAAATGGAAATTATTAAATTAATTAGTTAAATCTTAATGTTTATACAAAAATAAAGCTGATTTTCTTATCTAATTAGACAGCTTTTATTATTTCTTTCTAGGAACTTATTCTGTAATTATAAGCAATAAATTTTTAATCTCTAAAGAGTTTCTATTAAAGTCAGTTTAAGAATTAAGTTCTTATTTATAACTGAAAATCTTTATATGAGATTCAACAGATTATGTAAATTTTGCACGTAATAAACTTAAAAAATTGCAGATGTGAAGATAAACTTAATAAAGAAATAATTGATAAAATGATATAAATTCAAAATAAACTTTATGATATAATTTCAATAAAGTGGATTTATAATCTATTGCCTTTTATAAGAATAAACTCAAATCCTAAAATTTAAATATCGGCTAAGCAATTATATTATTTTAAATTGAGTAATATATAAATAGAAGATAAATATAAGAGCCAAAAAAATTAAAAAATGAAGGAATTAGTAATTTAGATATAGTTTATATTTATCAATTTTAAAAGCTTATTATTGCTAAAAAAGTAAAGCTTTATTTAATTAAAATAATTTCCTGTGGGAACTAGTCTATGTAGTTTTAAATAAAGTTACCCTTTTAATATAAGCTAATCAGTTTAAATCAATTTACTTATATTTATTATGAATTTAATTATCAAACTTTTATTATGTTAAGAGAAAATTAAAAATCCTCAATTTAATTTTCTAAATTTTAAGTTTTCTGCGTTATATTCCCAAAGCTTCAGGTTCTCATTGTAGAAGAAAATAGAATCTCCATAAAACTATGGGACATTGTAACAAAACCCCTTGTTTTGATCTTCACATATCTAGTTTATTTGTACTCCATCGAACTATTATATTTAATTCTAAGGATTTCCGTTATTAAATATGAAAATAGAATCTTTTTGAGGTAGAAAAACTGATAGAGTTTTATATCCATTAGGCAAATCACTCTAATGCCTTGACCACTTGTTTGCTATTTTATCATAATAAAATATTCCGTTTGAAAAAACGTCACTATCTTTGTCTTTTCCTCCGAATCCGAAAACAAAGTCATAAAGCATAGCACAACTGTGACTGAAAGCGTAGAACGGGTAATTTGAAATAAATTCATGCTAGTTAGATTTATATTTAAAAATTTCGCAAGTTCGTTCTGACTTAGTTCCAGCAATGAGAAAAACATTTTCTCCGTTATCAAAAGCAACACCATGTGAGTATCTACCTTTTAATTACGAAAATTTATGTACTTGGTTTTCGTTGATTAAAGTTAATCTTCCTTCCTATTTTTAACCTCCAGAGACTAATAAGATATTTTCAGTTAATTAGATAGCTCTATGATGCTAGTCGAATTTTTCGGTATTTTATAATTCTATTATAACTTTTTTTATAATGCTCTAAGAAACTTCAAACTGATAACAGAAAGAAGTATCTTTGACACTAAATAATTTTTAAGATAAACCAACTGAGTCAAAATTCATTTTCTAAAAAGCCTATTTTATGACTTTTAAATCTGAAACTATTAGCTCTAATTGGTTTTAAATAGGCTTAGTCAAAGGGAAATCAGGATCCTGTAATTTTTAAATAGCAAGCTGCATTTGATTATTTTTCTAACTACTTTATTATATTAAGCATTTTAATTTTAAAACCCTTGCAAAGTTTTAGGTTACTTTCTTATCTCCTAATTCCTGCAAATCATTAATATTTAATTCGATTTACGCTTTAATATTTTCAACATCTTCATAAATAATTTTTTGAAGAGTAGAAATCTCGTCGAAGCTTTATTTAAGTTTCTACTAAAGTTTCGAAGTTTCTTTCTTAGCTTAAAAAAGAATATCAAGAGTATCTTATAAAGTCTCTGCTTAGTTAATATTTCCTTAACTTTGTAGGTATAAGTTAATTTGTTTCTGCATTTCCTCGATTGATACTCTTTCTGACCCTCCACGGCTTTATCTTTGTGCTTCGTTGCTCATTGAAAAATGTTGAAAATAAATTTATGATTGAAATATAATTTTAAACTTAAGCTTTATACTTTAATTAAGTAACTTAATTAAACATAGCTAACTTTACTTTAATTGTTCTATAAGTAAGTTTCTATTGTAATTTTCTATTCCAAAGTCACATCTTTATTTAAATTAAAGGATCTTCTATCATTGTAAGATAATATTATTAAAACTGGAAATGATTATTATTTTTGTACGTTTTACTATGTTTAAAAGAAATAAAGATGAAGAAATATGATTGTGTTTAGTTTAGAATTACATGATAATTTAATTATAATAATAATAATATACTTAATGTTAATAAAATTGTTTACCGGTCACAGGACTTGAAACCTGGTCGCAGCTGCCACTATTTTTTTGCGTGGTTGGGTTCCTCGGTCTTTTTATTGAGAAGACAACTCTCATGAACAGATTCCGTGCTAAAATTCTAAAATATTTTTCTTTTATAGATCCCTTCCTTTGTTACATATAGTCTTGATAAAATTCTTAATGTTTTTTATTTTTCAATTTTTTGTTTAGTTTAAAAACTTTTATATCTTCTTAGAATATGTCATTATGATTTACAGTATCATCATTTTTTCTTTCTATTTTATTTTGAGTTCTTATATTCTAAGTTTTTTCAATGTTTTTAACTCTTGTGTTCGTTTAGGTTGTTTCATTACTATTTTCTTATTCTGTTATTTTTTCTTAGGATTGAGAGATTATTAATTTATTTTGAGGATCTTCAATCTACATTGATACAACTGATGATGTAGGCAGTTAAGATTAGAACCGAATTTATTATCTTGTGATTTATTTATTATTTATTAATATTGTCTTGAGTTAATCTATTTCAAGGTTGAGTTGTTTGTAGTTAGTAAGAATTTCTCGAATTTAATTTGTCAGATTTCAGATAGTTTCTTCTTTTTTGACTATAATTTTATTTAATTATTCAACTTATTCTTTTTCTATTCAAGAAGTTTCTGGGTCAACCATGCGCTTTCCCTAGGAAGGAGATGAAGATCTTGATTATTCTAAGACTTACTTTTTTACTTTTAAATTAGATTGACTTTTTTCTAGCCTTCATAATTTCGGCCTTGCTAAGATGCTGTCCGATATTAAACTCCATTTTTTATTATAATTTAATTATTATTAAATAAACTTGATAAGCAAATAAATAAATAAATATGATTATAGAGTACATAGCACCTAGTTGGAGCGCAGTTCTTTCAATACTAATATTTAATATTAAAAAAAGTGTACTCATACTTCTTTTTGTCGTTCTATTCGTACAATAAGTTACGTCAGCTTCTCCAAATGGGGAATCTGCTTATTAAAAATTATTCTTGAGGGTTGAATCAAATGATCCAGTCTTCTTGAATAAGATCCAAATAACTATTAGTAATTAAATAATTGCCAGATCAGTCAGTCATACTTTCATACACTAGAAAGAATTTTCGGAAAAGCTAGGTTTGCCTCTTCAAAGCTTATCCACCCTTCCCTCGGTGAAATCTAGTGCGAGATTACTCGCAATGCAGTATTCACTACACCAGATTACTTACTAGTTCTCCTGACCGTGGCTGACATCCATATTTTATATATAATAATTCACAAATAAAGACAAAGGAAAGAGTTTATAGTAGATGATAAAAAAATAAGATTTAAAGTGTCTTAAAAGTAGATAATAAAATGCAATGTAAATTATTAAGTTAATTAATATATTTTTTATAGAGATTAAAAAGAACAAGATTGGAGGTTTTCAAGTTCCAAGATGAAAATTAAATCAATCTCTTTAGTCATGGATAAATAAAATGGTGGAAGGTTTCAAGAAAGGCTTCTATACCACCTCTTCCTGAGCCAAAAAGGAAGGGAGGAAGCAGGAAACCACTTCTTGGCTGTCGTCTTATTCACAACTTTAACCTTTTTCTTAATATTAACAACCTGGAATTTAATAAGAGGATCAGAAGAAGGCTCAGAAAGCAAGCATACTGAAACACCGACTTCACTAGAGAAGCTTAGAAAGCAGGCAAAGTCTGTTTTACACCAGGAGGTGTCGGAATTTAATCCTTCTGGCCAGATGAACATGGAACAGCTCATCCAAGTTGTAATAAACCTCCAGGAAGAGGTCAAGAGACTAAAGAAGGACAACGACAGGCTAATGGAGAATTTGAACAAGTAAGAGGAAATCGAGTCAAGACTTATGTCCTAAGAAAGGGAATTAAGTGCATTTTGGAACATATCATAGAGTCAGAACTGCTAATCCTAAAATTAGCAATAGAAACAGACAGAACTGGGCAACAAGCTTGGAGAAATAGAAGAGAAGCTGCAACAGTAAATGAAACTTAATGAGCAAAGAGGTGATCCAATGCTGATAGAGGTAATTGACAAGAAGAATAAGGCAAAGTCAATCAAAGTAGTTAAAAGGTGCTATTTCTGTAATTCAGAGAAACACCTATGAAGAAGATGTGAATAATTCCTAAACTTTAAGAACCAGTATTGGAGAAAGTAGAGGAAACAGCAAGCGTAGCAAAAGAAAATGAGACAAATATAACAAAGGAAAATTAGAGAGAGACTATTCATGAACTAGCTTGGAAATATTTATAGGAAGAAATATTTGCTGAACTGAAGACATAGTTAGAGACAACAAGAAAAAATAGGTAGGAGAGGAATAGAGACATATAAACCTTTTTTAATCCCGGAGCAATCTGGATCTGCATGAAGAGGTGAAAATCCTCGAAAATCGCCAAACTTAATTATTTTAATAATAATCTCCTTAATCAAGAATAAGAAAACAGTAAAACGAGCTAGAATGAGAGTTTTGATCTATGTTTAAGAAATTTTTATTTAGCATGTTACATGATTTAAATAAAAAAATTATGCAAAATGCCACAATATTCAAAATATGGAAACATTTATAGTTTATTTATTTATAAATTTACTTATATTTATTATGAATATAATTAGCAAACTTTTATTATGTTAGGAGAAAATTAAAAATCCTCAATTTAATTTTCTAAATTTTAAGTTCTCTGCGTTATATTCCCAAAGCTTCAGGTTCTCATTGTAGAAGAAAATAGAATCTCCATAAAACTATGGGACATTGTAACAAAACCCCTTGTCTTGATCTTCACATATCTAGTTTATTAGCTCTCCATCGAATTACTAAACTTAATTTTAAGGACTTCCGTTATTAAATATGAAAATAGAACCTTTTTGAGGTAGAAAAACAGATAGAGTTTTATATCCATTCGGTAAATCGTTCTAATGTCTTGATCATTTGTTTATTGTTGTATCATAAAAATATATTCCGTTAGATAAATAGTTACTATCTTTGTCCATTCCCCCGAATCCGAAAACAAAGTCATAAAGCATAGCACAACTATGACTGAAAGCGTAGAATGGGTAATCAGAAATAAATTCCTGTTACTTAGATTTATATTTAAAAATTTCACAAGTTCGCTCTGACTTAGTTCCAGCAACGAGAAAAACATTTTCTCCGTTATCAAAAGTAATTCCATGTGAGTATCTACCTTTTAATTAGGAAAAGTTTTGTATTTAGTTTTCGTTTGCTAAAGTTAATCTTTAAATCTATTTTAAACCTCCGGATATTAATAAGGTATTTTCAGTTAATTAGATAGCTCTATGATGCTAATCGAAGTTTTCTGTGTTTTTTAATTCTAAAATTTAAACTTTCATGTTTTAAGAAATATCGATTTAATAGTAAAAAGGAGTGGCTTTGGCACTAAATAATTTTTAAATGAAGCCTTTTGTATCAAAAGACCATCCCAAAAATATTTATTTAGTAAATAAAATATCTTAAAGTATAGCCTCTAATTTTCCCTCAATAGAATCAACTTAATTAAAATCAATGCATTATATCCTCTTAATAGCAGTCTGAAATAAATTATTATTATTAATTAAGCTTTAGATTAAATTCTTTATTTTCAAAGCTTTTGATAAATTTTAAGGAAACTCTTAAACTTTAAGATCTTGCAATATATTAATATTTTAATCTATTTAAGTTTGTATAAAATCAAGATCTTCATATGCTGCAATTTATAAGAATTATTCTTTTTATGACAGTGAGGTTTGGATTTGCAAATAATCACTTAAACAGGTTTAAAGTTTCTATAAAAGCATAATAATTTCTTATTTTACTTGATAGTTTAAATCCAGAATGCCAGACTAAAACAATTTGCTAAGTTCATTATTTTCCTAACCATGTAATTACTAGTTAATTTATTTTAGAAATTCTTCGTTGGATATTCTCTTCTCTTCACTGCTCGTATCGTTGCCCATTTTTAAAAATAAAAATTTAATTAGAAATTAATATTATATTACAAATTTAATAAAAATACCTCTTTCTTTAATAATTTAGCATCAAGGCAAATAAAAATCCAAAATTAAAGTTAATTATTTAATTAACTTTTAAATTAAAAAAATAAATATTTTAGGAGAAATAAAAATATGATGATAGTTATTACTCAACAAAACATTAATGTATAAGCAATAAAATTTAAAATATTAATTTCTATTTAAAGTAAATTTAGAAATTACAAATTCAAATTTCGGATTTTTTTAATTTTAGAGCATTTAAAATATTTATTTTTTTAATAAAAAAATGTAAATAAATAATTTGGATTATAGAGCGCGTTGAACTCTCGATGGTACGCAGCTCTTTAAATTAATTTTATTTAAATAAATGGAAATTTCTCATTGGAAGTTTCTCCCAGTACTCCACTCATTGGAAATTTAGTCTTTTAATAGGATATGGCTGGAGTGATCCCCAAAGACCTAACCATCTAGCATTTTTTATCAACCGTTACCCAATACCTCCAGTTATTTCCTGCCAAGATTCTTGCTAATTTCGTCGCTCCTGAAGTACTTTCAGGTACTTGAGTTAAGTCTATCTGAGCTGAAGGATTGATCCTCCTTATTTAAAATATTTAATTATATAATAAAAATAAATAAAAAACAATAATTTTATATTTTTTTAATATAAATAGGTATTAAGACTAGCTATATAGAACTGTTAATAAAATATAACAAAATGTATCCAAAATTTGAAAATAAAGTAAAAATAGATTTAATAAAACAGAATTAAAACTATAAAGATATTACTTTCCAAATTTTACACTTTTACTCTTCTTTTTTCTACACTTTATTTTTTACTTATTTCCTTTTTTCTCTGTAAAATATTTAATTAAATATAAAATAAATAAAAAATATAAATTAATAATTTTAATAAAATATAAAGGAGAAAGTTATATAAATAAAGATGCAATTATTTGAAATAAAATTTAAATAAGTATTTATTTTAAAATTATTAAATTAAAAAAATAGTAAATTCAATTCTAAAATAGTAAAAGTCTTACGAAAATAAATTAGCAATTAAAAAAATTGTAATTTCATTTTTTAGCTAACTAATAATTTTAAATAAATTAATAATTGCACGAATAAAATCAAGTTTCTAAATTAAAAAATGTATTTTTCAGAATTTTATTAACATAAATAGTTTTCAAATATCTTTTTAATTAATAATGAAATTTATATTATTATATATTTATATCTAAGTTAATAATTTAAAAATTTATTTATTTTCTCTAAATTTTTAATAAATTTTTTTTAAATGACTCATTTTAATTATTTTAAATTAAAATCTTTTATTTTTAAATTTAATTTTTTTCGCTTATGGTTTTTCTTTTCATTTTGTAATAAATAAAACGTCGTCTAAGAATAAATAAAAAAAAAATTATAAAGGTAATCTTATAAATAAATTTTCATTAAATAAAAATAATTAAAATTAAAAATTTTATGGATAATGGAATGTTTCCTTAATAGGTCCATAACCCCCTGCATTACCTTTTACAGGGTCTCGGACTCGCCGGTGTCTCCACCCAAGTTCACTTCCGAGCTTTCCGAATGGTCTAGGAGTTATCCTTTTTCTTCAAAGCTAACCATCCGAGGAAGGATAAAAATTTGTAAGTTCTTTCCAAATATTTTTTCTTATTTACCAATTCCTCCTACACTTTTTTCATAAGTGGAATAAACTGCCGCATATATAACATTTTTTCTTTTAAAAACTTTCTGTCGTCATAGGTTATTCTTCTATTACCATTGAATCATTATTTCTTTTTAGGTTTAATTCCTCTAATTTTCCTAGTCTCTTTTTTATGTCCGTTATTTATTAAAATGCGTTTTCATACCTTAAGAAATCTGTTCCCATTTATTCATCAATTCTTACTATATCACATTCTATTTCTTAATATCTGTTGTTAATGTCCTCTTTGGTCACAAATTCATTATGTGGTCTCTCGTCCTCGACATGATCTTAGTCTTATTGTAAACTCATGACGTAATGTTCGAGGTTCTCTACTTTATCAATGTAATCAAAAATGATTTAAACAAGAGACTTTTTATCTTAGTTCATAAATTGTTCGAAGGTGTAACTTTTTTTTGGAATGAAATTATTTTTCTTCTGAGATTTTACAATATTATTTCTTTTTTGCCTTTGTTGGAGTTTGTTAGAGCTGGAAAGATTGATCTAAGGGGCTACAAGAAGCCTTTTAATCGAGAAAGCCTTTGTTCCATTCTGCCATTTTTTTTTAAAATAAAAATTATAGAACAAATTATTTTATTGAATTAAAAAAAACGAATTTTTATATAATTTTCTAATATCTGTTAGCATTTAAATTTATTTATTTAAAAAATATTATAACTATTTGTAATGCTTTATAGAATTTTTAATTCCCTTATAAATTTTGTTTATTAAAAAAATCAATCTTTTTATTTAATCTCATTAACTAAACAAAATCTAGTTTTTTTAATTTCTTATTTAATTTTATAATATTTAATATATTTAATATATTGAATATTACTAGTATTTTATTTAAAAATATATTTTTAATTTGTTTAATTGACTTCCAATTTTAAGCCTCTTCAAAATTAATAGCCTTTTATATTTATATTTTTATTTTATTATTAAAAAATCACTTTACTATCTATTAAATTACAAAATATAATGTCAAAGGCATTTAAAAAATAAAAGTTAAATTAAATAAATCAAATATTTTGCGTTTTATTAAATCTAGCGAACTTTGAAATGGAATAAATTTTTTATTTAAAAATCTTAAATTTTTTTCTTTAAAAGTATCAAAAAAAATAAAAACATTATTTATATAATTCTCAAAATTTATTTAAATTTTCATAATAAAAGAAAAAATTCTAATTAATCTATAATTTAGTAAGAACAAATTTCTATTTATTGATGAAAAAAACATTTATAAAATATTTATATATGTCTAAAGTAATGGAAGATTAATGAATATTTCAGAAATATTAAAAATTAAATATAAGATTATAACTTTTTTATTAATAAATATTCTAAATTAAAATTATTTAATATTACTAATAATTTTTAGTTTAGTCACTAATATTTATTTCATTAATTTTTATATTTAATTTGTAAACTTTAAACTTTTATTATTAATTATTTTAATTATTGTCTTTTCAGATTAAATCTCTTAATAATATACTTTTAAATAAAAACATAGAAATATAGAAAAATATTTGTAATTTATAATAAAAATTCTAGTTTAAATTAAATTTTCTATCCCTTTTTTAAAATTTAAAATAGCAAGTTAAATAAATTCAAGCTAATAATTAAAAAATTAACTTTATTTGAATGTAGATAAAAAATCAAAATTTCTATGAAATAATATTCTATTTTCTAAATATTTTCTAATTTTATACATTTTTTTATAATTTAAGCGTTTATAAATTTTAGACACTAATTTAATAAAATTTCTTTTATAATTATCTCAAGAAAATATAAATATCTTTAATTCTCTAAATCGAAAAGTCTTTATATCTTTACTCGCCAATTTTCCAATTCTATTAAAATATTCTTAATGTAAAATTCTTTTATAATATTTAGTAATTTTAATTATATTTTCTTAGTATTATTTTATAAACAAAAGGAAGATATTAATTGCTAATTTAAATTAAGTTTCCTCTTCAGAGTAGTATTTATGTTTTAAGGTTTAAATCTCATTAAAAAATAGATTATCCTGTTTATCTAAGCTTATATAATTATTTTAGCTTATCTAAAGATTTTGAAAGCAATAAAGTTGTAAATAAAAGAATGAAAAGGAAATACTAAGAAGAAGTTAGACAATAATCATAAAGTTTGATTAAAAGAAATTTTAAAATTAGAAGTAAATTAAGATAGAAGTAGATAAATTAAATTCAACTTAAATAGCTTAAACAATAATAATTTAAAATAGATTAGAGAGATTATATACAATTATAGAAATTAATTTATTTATTTTAAAGCTGCATATCAAATAAAAAATACAAAAAATTGGTTTAATAGAAATAAAAAATACAAAAAATTGGTTTAATAGAAATAAAAAATACAAAAAATTGGTTTAATAGAAATAAAAAATACAAAAAATTGGTTTAATAGAAATAAAAAATCCTTCTGAACAATAAACTTTTCAAGTAATTAAAAAATAAATAGATAAGCCAATTTTGACCAGAATTTAAGCAAAATTAGATAAGTAATTATAGTCGCATTAAATTAAAAAAATAAAAGAAATAAACTTTTTCCTCTACGAATAATTATAAAAAATGCAAGACTTATGTAATTTTCATTAGAGGTCCCTGTATTACTGTACTCAAGACAATATCGTTTTCTGTAATCTATGTGACCAAAGACATTATAACCATATCATATAAGACCTGAGCCATGCTAAGTTCAATAAAATTCAATAAATACTTATGGAAAAATAAATTTGCTCTTCTAAGCATTAGAAAAAACTACAAGACACAATCCAAGAAATTTAGTTAAAGCAAAGTTAATTCTAATCTTAGTGTAGTTCTCTTATCGACTAGATTAATTAAAAAATATTATTATCGATATTTCTAAGTCAAAAGTTCAATTAGGAATTACAAGATAATATGTCCCATCTTGAAAAAATTAAAAGCATAGAACCTTCTTAGTATTAATCATTTCAAGAACTTTAAAACAATCTTACATATATTTAAAATATCTAACAGCAATATTTTCAAAATCAAGATAAAGAAATAGTAGTTCAGTTTACAAATAAAGCCAACCAAAATTTGCTTAATCAGTGATTAGAAAGCAATTTAAGCTTCATGATAAAGCATTAATAGCATTATTAAACGCAATCTTAATCCTACCCAATTCAAAACTAGATAGAACAGAAATATCTGGCAAACTATAATCAAGGTTGATACAAAGCAGAATTAAAGTTAGTTTCAAATCCTCCTAAGGAGGTAAGCATTGGTTAGGAGATTTCTTTAATATTGTAAGTTTTTAAATTGTAGTGAAATAAAACTATTACAATAAGATATACTATTAAACACACATTTAAAACTTTGCTAGAATAAGGATATTTAGAAGAATATAGCAAAAGCTGAGAAATAAGTAATTGAGTTGAAATTTAAAGTAAACTAGAAGTATGATAAATTTGAGTTTGTAATCTTTGAACCTGTTGAAAATAAAGAGATTTCAATGAGATGTACTGTTAATTTGATAGTATTATAAGTAGAATAGAAATAATTAAACATAGTATAACCTCAGCAAAATAAAAATAACCTACAAAATTTTTATAAAACTTTGAATACTTAATAGATTGCTGATGAAATAATAGAAAAATATGAAAAAGAGCAAAATCAGAATCAATAGAATCAAAATTTAAAAAACTGAGACAGAGAATAAATTAAATAAACTATTTAAACTATTATTTTGTATTAAGGCGCTGATTTTCCAATAGTTGCATCAGATGTAATTAAGTAAGTGATGTTATATTAAGAACCATATTTAGCAGCTCAAAATTATATTTAAAAATATCAAAACTATAAAGAATATATAAATTAACCAAATTAAAGGGCTGACTTACAGTAATTTGGTATGCCTAACTAAGGATATCAGTAATAAAGATAAAATCAAAACTTCCTTTAGCCACAAATGGAATAAGTTTAAAATTAATTGAATCCTTTTTAAAATCAGCAGTAATAAGATCAAAACTTCTAATTCCCTATATTTCCTAATAATATTCAGTTAAATAATTTAGAATAAAACTAAAACTAAATTTATTAGCAGAATTAATTTCAAACTTAACCTTAGGCTTAGCAGCAAAAAGTAAACCAAATTCAACAGTTTAACCCGAATAATATTTTTAATTAGGAAGTGCAAAACTTTTAAAACCAAGCAGCTTCAAATTAAAATAATTAATTTGGATTTTAGAATTTTAATTTTAAGTGAGAGAAACTATTTACATTAGATTAAAAATTAATTGTTTAATATAAATTATTTTTAATTTTATTATCAATATATTCTTTAAAACTTGGCTATTGCACTTTCATTATCTAAATTATTTTTTATTTGCTTATGATTTCTTTAATTTTTCAACTGAGTTATTAATTCCTTTATCTTTTGTACTCTTTTCTGCTTAAGTTCTCTTAAAATGTCTTTAAATTAGTAAAAATATAATAAGTGATTCTTTTTACCTATATAGATATTTTTATTTATTATTCTCACTGATTTTTAAAAATTTTGCAAGTTAATTTTAGTTAAGTTAATGAGTAGTCATTTTCCATTTAATTTAACTAGTTTATTCAAATAAATTTTATCTTAGAATTTTCAAAAATACTTAATAAAAAGAAATTAGCTTATAAAAATGTAAATAATTAAGATAGGCTATTATAGCAAATTATTCTAAACAGCTTTGGCTATTTTAAATCTCAAAATAGCAGTTTAATTGAATTAAATAATAAATTCTTAGATTTAAATAACTTAATTTCAAATTTGTAGAGTAATCTATATATAAAGAGAAATTAAGAATACTTTCATTATAAAATTTAAAATGCTTTAAATTATTAAAGTTAAAGTAGCTTTTATTGTTTTAGGAAAAACTTACTAGGAATTTTAAATTTTCTAGTTATTATAAAATAAATCGCAATTTATTTTATAAGTATTATGCTTATACAAAAAAGAAAATTATAGTTAATAAATAAAATGTTTGCAACTAATAGTTGTGGATAATGTGGAAAAGAATATGATAATGTGGAACATAAGCCTATCAAATTGGATTGCTCACATATAATTTGCTGCTTTTGTGCCATGTAACTATACCAGACAAATCTTTAAATATTATGTCCTTGGGATTAATAAGCTACTAAAAAAAATCCAGCATTTCTACCTGTAGAAATTTCTAAAATCAAATCTTTCTAAAAACTTACAGACTGTCCAAAACACTAAGCTCCTAACACTTTATATTGCAAAGATGACAAAACTACAATATGCCATTCATGTGCCTCTTTCACAAAATAGCATAAAGGACATAACATTGTGGATATTGAAGAAGAAATAGAAAACCTAAAAAAAAATGAAATAAAAGTAGCTTAAGAAAGCTATAATTCTATAATTGACTTTATAACTAAATTTTAAAAAGAATAGAACCAATTAAAAAAGACCACAGAGGAATAAGTAGAAAAAATTATATAACAGCTAGAGAAATATGAAAATGAAATAGTAGCTTATACTAAATAACTTAAATAAGCAGCAATATAATAGCTACTATAAAAGAAAAATTAGTTTCAGTTATGAAACGAAGAAAAAAAAGGAGAAGTTAGCTAGTTAGGTAATTTAATTAACAATATAAAGATTTAAGATTAAGATAATATTGGTGAACTTTTAGATTTTATTGGAAAAGTTGATAGTTTAAAATCTAAAATAAATGAACAATAACTGAAAAAGCTTGAAGCAAATTAAATTTCATAAGAAAACTAAATGTTAAATGTTAAAAAGATTCTTAATGATATTTTTTAAATTTAGATGAGAGATTAAGAAATTTTATTCAATATTAACTAAGGTTAGTAATAAAATTAAAGATATAGTGATTTAAAAGGTATTATAACTGCTTATTCTGGAACTTAAAAGAAAAAAGAATATAAACTTGAAGAAAAAAGTTTTAAAGAGGAAATTATTAATACTTCAATTATTGAAAGTAATTAAACTTAAATTGAATAAATTGGAGAGTAAAAACTTATTATATCAGGTGGAGGTTCCTAAAAATAGAGATTTTCAATTTTTAACAGTGGAAATATAAAAGAATTTAGCATGCTTTTTGGTAGGTATTATCATAGAACAATTTTCAATCATAAGTCTAAAGTTTATATTATATCAGGGACTGATCCTTAAATAAAATAATGTGAAATTTGAGATTTTGAAAGCAATAAATTCTAATAAATAAGTGATATTACTGAAGCAACAGGACTTTTTGGAGCTTTTATAGATGAAATTTAAAAAATATATATTACAGGTGGATATACAACTGGGCCAGTTACTAAAAAAATTTAAGTTTACGATTGTTAAACAAACTAGTGAAACATACACAACTGTTAATTACCAGAAAATGCAAGAAGTACGGCAGGCTTCATTTAAAAAAATAATTTTGGTGTTATTTATTAAAATTCCGGAAGCAATTTAGACACTTTATGGTTTGATTTTAAGCAAATGCAAAAACATGGAGATAAAGTTAGTTTTGGTTCTTGTGTTTACACGTAACCAATTATTAAATCGGACATCGTGTATTAGTTCGATTATTAGTCAAACTTGATGTTTTACAACCTAATGGAAGCTAAATGGAATAAACTCTAAAATAGCAAATAAAAAATTTTAATTTTATAATTAAAACTTAACTATTAAAAACAACAAAATAAAAATTATTAATCATATCTAATTTACACGAATAAATATTCATTAACTTTAAAAGGAAAAATGTATAAAGTAATTTCTTATTTTTAATTAATTATTTAAAGAGCTTAATTTTAAATTATACTTATATTTGTAAATAAATTTGGAGCTATATCTTATTATTAATTAAAGATGTATACTTTTAATATTTTTAATTTAATTAATGATTTTTTAAATATAATAAGTTAGTAATATAGCTTATTGAACGAAAATTTAACCTCTTACCTGTTATGCTAATCCTTTTAGATAGAATGTTCCGAAAAAACCCAAAAGCAAGAATGAAATTATTTTTTTTAAGCTTCCAATTTCACTATTTCAGCTTATAAATAAAAATATTTTATAAGAATCTTATGTCAAAAAGACTTAAATTGTGAGGAAAGAAAAAAGCAAAAAGAACGAAATAAAAGATATTATTATAGCAAGAGTAATTAAAAATTTATGAGATCGAAATAATATTTAAAAAACTTTAAAAACATTTACGAACCTCTATAATTGAAAGAAATATCTCTTATAGTTATATACATCAAAAAACAATTTAGTTTAAAATTAAAAAAAATCATTATTTCAGCCGAATCCATTGCTCGATTTTCGCTCGAATATTCTGCATTTTTTTAATCTAATGCTATAATGGAACTTCAAAAATTGCTCGAAAGCCAACAGAAAAAGAAGTGAAGTAGATACTGAAAAAGAATAAGTTCAAGCTCAGTTAGAAAGAAATAAATTGTAAAATGAACTAATATAATATGAAATAGAAAATCAAGATTATGAATTAAGAAAACATAGAAGTTCGAAGAACAAGTAGATTTATATCAGTATTATATAGGAAAACATTTATCAACCAACCAATGGTATATTCATTATAAGTATTATTATTATATAATATAAAATGGATGTCGGCCGCGTCAGACAAATTAGTAGGTAATCTGGTGCAGTGTATACTGCATTGCGAGTAATCTCGCACTAGATGCCACCACGGGGAAGGGTAGATAAGCTCTGTTGAGTCGTACCTAACTTACTCCGAGGGTTCTCTCTAGCAGTATGAAAGCTTGACTGACGAGCCTTCTAATTATCGACTTAATAACTATCTCTTATTTGGACCTTATTCAAGGAGACTGAAGCATTTAACTCAAGATTTTAGAATAATTTTTAATAAGAAGATTCCCCATTTGGAGAAGCTGACATGACTCATCGGACCTCTAGAATTTAACAAGAAACATGAGAACATTTTTTTTAATATTAAATATTGATATTGAAAGAGCTGCGCCCCAATGAGGTGCTACACTCTCTATAATCATCTTTTTAAAATAAATAAATAAATCTATTTATTTATAATCAAAAATATTAAATTATTTAGAAAGAAAATATTATTTTTTTAATTTTTTTCTTTTATTTAGCCGGATAATAATAATAAAAAAACTTAGAATATAAGTTAAAATAAAAAATTGTGTTAAATGCTTTCAAAAAGCGAAAATTCTAAAAAATGTCAGAAAAATTTATTTTTAAAAATAAAATCAATGAGATAAAACATTTTAATTAGGATGATCAAGTTTTTAAAGTTTATTAGTTATGCAAAGTATTTTATTTTCAATCTTCACTAAATTATATAAAAGTGGAAAATTTCTTGCAAAATGTCTCTTCTTAAAAGGCTGCATCTCAATCAAGTTATAATCAGTAAAAAATACTTTAAGAACTCCAAGCTATGCAATTAGAAAATTTTAAACTCCTAAGAACAGTATAATAACTCGAAAGGAAAAACGAATACCTGATGATTAATAAACAAGAATAAAAATTGAAAATAAATAGGCAGGAAATATCAGAATGAATAGCTAGAAACAAAGGTCAACCAATTCGCAGAGTTAACTGAAAACATATTTCTCTAAAAAATTTCGATGAATGATCCAATGGATATCGAACCGCAAATTCCAACAATTTATATTCTCTATCAGAAAATTATGACATGTTGATGATGCAAGTGACCTTGACATAAAGTATGGAATTGCTTCCAATTTAGACTTAAAGAAAAAAGAATTATAGAAAAATAATGGGAAAATATTTTTAGAATCTATTGTACTAAAGAAGGAAAAATTTATAGAAAAAAATATTTCAACTAAAAAAGAAATTCCACATATTTAGCGAGGAGTCAATGAGTTCAATAAGAAATGAATGGGAATAGACATATAAAAAACCATTAGTAAAAATAAATTAAAAATCTTGAAGATTTATGATAGATTTGATCCAGACAAATTTGAAGTTTCTATTACTTAACAATAAACTATTAATCCGTGGAAAACCAAATAAAGGTGACTCCAGATTAATTATTATTATTATTTATTATCTTTAAATACATATCTGCTCATATTGTTTTAACCCTTTTTAAATCAATGTATTTACCCTTTTTAAATCAATCTATTTTACTTCAGTCTAGATCAATTCCAGACTTTTTTGTTTCTTCTTTTTTGTTCAATCGCAAAATCGACAAGATTTTACTTAATGCATAATTTTTTGTAAAGTAGATCTTTGAGTATAATATAGATTTAACAATCGAGTTATCATAAAGCATTTAAACTTTTATTTTTTGTTAAAATTTTCAGCATTATCTTAAAACATGTTCATATTTCCTACAATACCAAAATTATTTTTCTTTAGTAGAGAAACTTTTGCTCTGCTGATTATTCGATTCTAATCCATTGTTAAATTCATTTTTGTTATACTTTTAAGATATAAATTTACTCTCAATTCTACTAAATTATTGAATTTTTTAAATTCCTTTCTGAAATTGATTGATTATGAATTTTTCATTCTAAGTACTAAAGCGTTTCAAATTTGATAATAGATGTTTTCTTCATACTTTTGTATAATGCATAAAATATAACCGTTTTCTTTTTACATATTTTGATGTTCTTAGAGGAGGATTTACTTATTACTATTTAAATAAGATTTTTCCTACTTCTATAAGACTTTTTGCTTTTAATTTTCCATTTTACATATAAATAAATATGATTATAGAGTGTGTAGCATCTCGTTAACAAGCAGTTCTTTCAATATTATTAATTAATATTAAAAAATGTTCTCATACGTCTTTTTGTTTATTATATTCGTCCATTACGTCTCTTCATCTTCTCCAAATGAGGATCTACCTATTAAAAATTTATCTTAAATCTTGAATCAAACTTTCCAGACTTCTTGAATAAGATCCAAATAATAATTAGTAATTAAGTCATTCAGTAACTTGATAGTCAAGCGTTCATACTGCTAGCGATACTCCTCGGGCAATTTAGATTTGTCTCTTCCTAGCTTGTCTACCCTTCCCTATGGTGGCTTCTAGTGTGAGATTACTCTCAATGTAGTATACACTATCCCAGATTACCTATTAGTTCTCCTAATCGTAACCTATATCCATATTTTTATATAATATAATAATTTGAATAAAAGTTTTAAATTAAATTATCTTAAATATAAATAAGATTTATTTTAGCTTTTACTTGGTTTTAAATATAAGAATAATTTTAAATAAATAATATAATTCTAAAAATGCTTTTTTGTATTTAAGGTAAATCTCTGTAAATAAGAAAATTAATTAAAAAAATCCATATGAAAATAGGCATAAAATAAAAATAATTAATAGCCATAAACAAAAATACATTCTTAAATTTTATTATACTTTCATTAAATCTAATATTATATATAGAATAGAATATTATATTTATTTATTTCAAAATTATATTTAAAATTTAAAATTTATTTCAATGGAAAAGTAATTTAGATTATAAGTATAATTATTTTGAAAATAATATTAAATATTAAGAAAAAAAGTATTAAGATAATAAATTTTATAATAAGTGTATTGTAATTTGAAATATAATTTAAGTCATAAAATTATTAAAATCTGAATAGATAACTAATTAACGTAATATTAGTTTAATTTATCTATTTAAAAAAGTAAAATTAATAATAAATGCTAATATTTTAATCTTTTATGCTCTTTAAGATATTTAAACTGTATTTAAGCTAAATCCTTAAATAATTTCTAAAAAATATATTTATAATTTTAAGTCTATATAAAAATAATTATAATACTTAAATCTTAAAACTAAAAACTTAAGCTTTTCCTTCAAAATATTTTTAATTATTTATAATTTTTTTAAATTAATAGAGAAATAAATAATAAAATTACTATGGCTAGAAGCTTATTTAAAAGTAAAAATTAAGTATTTTTCCTCTTTTAAAATTAAATTATTTTTTATATCTTTTAAATAAATAAATCTTAAGCTATTTATTTAACTGATTGAGAAAAATATACGAAATTTAAGAAAAATAAAATAATTAAAAAGCAAAACGAAAGGCTCTCAAATAAATCCAATAAAATTTAATTTTTAAAGATTAAAATAAAAATACTTTTTGCTTAGTTAAATTTTTTAAAATATTTGCCTATTTATTATTTTATTAACTTAAAAATAGATGATTCATCAAACTAATATATAATTTTAGAAAAAAAAGTAGTTAAATTAAAGTAGAGAAAAATATTAAACTAGCAATTTATTTAAATTTTTTAAGTATTATAATTAATAACCTTTAAAGTTTTATCTCAAAATGAAAGTTAAATTTTAATTCTTTGATAATTATAAATTTAAGATTGATTATTCATATTTTTGCTTTAAGTTTTAATTACAGGTTTATACATTGTTTCAAAAATATGCTTATCTCTATTGAAGTTTTCTTTATCTCTTAATATCTAAATATTTTAATCCAGCAAATATAATTGAATTTATGACTTTCGAGAGTTCAAATTACTAATAAATTAGTTAGATATAATGATTTTCTACTTAAATTAAAATTATTTTTTTATAAAAAATGCATGTTTTAACTATATTATGAAATAAGGAGATTTAAAAAGCTAGAGAATGCTATTAAATAATTGCATTTTTTTAAACATATATTCATATTTCACTTATACTTTGATATTAAATTATTGATTTTATATTTTATTTGCAAGGATTTATTATTATCTAAATTGTTTCTCTTAAGTCTATAAAATCTTATTTATAATCATTACTTTTGTTCAATACAACTCCATTAATTTTTTCAATTCTCCTCAGCTCATTAAGAGTTTCCTTAAATAAAATTTTTTAGATTATCTTAATGTTTATAACTATTAAAACAATAATCAATTATTTTATTCTTAAAACAATTAGATTTCTAGCTACTTCATTAATTAAAAAGCTAATGATTAAAAACACTTCATTTTTTATTTTTTCTTTATTCTTTTATTTTTGCATCATAACTAAGTACCAGCTATAAAAGGAAATATACATTTAATTATAATCTAAGACAATTTTTATATAATAGAAGAATTATAAATAATAATATAACTTATTTAAGATTATATCTCAAGTTAAATTTATACACTAGACTTTATTTTAAAACTTTTAAAGAAGCTCATAAGTATAAAATTTAATTTTAGAGCTTAAAATTTACTTAGAAATATTTTGTTAGGACAATAAAGCCTTTTCAATAGCTATTTTCTCTTAGAATTATACTGAAAATTGGTCTTCGTTCATAACATGGGTTATTTTCCTAGCCTGAGGGAATATCCTGAGTTCTAATCATTTCAACATCAACCTCTTCTTAATTTAAAAATTTATTCTATGGCATTCATATCTCTCCACTCTTCAGCTAAACTACAAGGGGTATAAATTTCATATTGGCTAATTTCTGATATTGAGTTTGCAAAATCTAAACAATATGTAGAATTATTTTAACTGTATGGTGCTTTTTATCTTTAAAAAACATTATATGCTTTTTATCTGATTGTAAGCTTGGGATCGCCTGAGCTGTTCTATGAATCTAAATTTTGCTAATAATCGTTTAGCATTACTCAAGAGCAGATTTTCCTATATAAAACCCTCATAATTTGCAGTTCTTTTTTGCTCTAAAAGATAAATAGCATGGCTAATCGTTTACTTTTCATCTCTCACCTGATTTTATTGTAGACTCTTATAAGGGTTTTTCAATCTCGTTTCAATTATACAATAATTTAAACATTTATTCATCTTATTTAGCTTCTTCAGATTTATAAGGACTGTTAAATAATTACAAAATCATAATTAATTATTGCTCTTTTTAAGGATCTTAGCAACTGTTTATAAGCTTATTAAATTTATTTTATCAATTTAATAGCTTCTCTACCTCCTGCTTAGGCTGAATTCTTTATATAATCTTCAAAAGTATATGATTTCTTTTATTTTTACTTCTCAAAAGTTTATCTTGTTTGTATCTATTCTTGTATTTCTCATGCTTATTTTTAAATCTCAGTACTTGTATATTAAATACTTTTTTTCTCTTCTTTAGTATTTTTTAGGGGAAAATAGTCATAGACTTAAGTTATTCTATTTTACGAAAGAAATATCTGATTTTGAGTATCCTACTATTCTTATAATAAATTTAGAATAACTTTATCATTTTCAAGATGATTGTAGAGCCTTTAGTAATAGCATTTTCAATAGGACAGAGAATACAATTTTAATACCAGCTATAAATATTTTGGAAGCAGGCTTAGCAAAAGGAATGGCTACGTCGAAGCTTTTTAGGAAGTCTATCTCTGATGTTGAAATTTAAACCCCAAAGCTGACAATTAATTCTATTTATAATAATTAATAAATAGATAGCTAAATAAAAGCTATAATTATGACAAACTATAAAGAAACTATCAAAGCCTAATAATCTTAATTAGATAGAAGCGAAAATGCTTATGGATATAAATTAATTGAAAGAAATGAAAAGTTAATTATTTTTATGAAATTAGCTTTAATAGCTTAGTTATTGTATAATTAATGCTTTATATAATAATTTTTAATGAAAAGTAAGTAGTTATAAATAAATATATTTTCAAGGCTTAATAGTTAATTTTTGATTACTAGAAATTAAATTTTTATATAAGAATAAATTATTATTATATAAGCACAAATATTTAAACAATTATGCTTTTTATTTAGCTACTAAAGAAAAATTTTAAAATTATCACACTTAATTTAATAATAAATTATCTTTAAGTGAATTGGAAAAAATTAGGTTAAAGTGAAGAAATTTAAAGAAGAACATTTAAAAAGCTTATTATGATACTTATAGAAAAAAAGGGTTAAATATCATAGGTTTATTTTAAAGATAAACAAAATAATTTTCATCTATTTATTTAGCTTATGTTTTTTAGGATAACCTCTTTAGTCTTGATGTTAAAACATTTAGCATAGATTTCTGGATTCCTTTTTTATTTGCTAACTAATTTATTTTAATATCTTCTTCACTAAAATATAAGTATTATGCTTTATTAATTTTAAATAGTGTTATTTCATTTAGTTTATTGCACCTTACAAAAATATAAAAAATTTTGGTAGATATTCAAATCAGCATCTATCTCAAGCACAGCTTATTATTTAAAAAAATTAAAATATATTATTTTTTATTATTTAACTATTATGACTAGAAATTAAGGATAAATTTTCAACCTTTTAGTTAAGAAGTGTATTC
Organism: Loxodes magnus; assembly: GCA_946699065.1. Classification (NCBI taxonomy): domain Eukaryota; phylum Ciliophora; class Karyorelictea; order Loxodida; family Loxodidae; genus Loxodes; species Loxodes magnus. Next base: position 638,759 of record CAMPDV010000093.1, read on the forward strand.
ATATTTTATTTATTAAACAAGCTAAATTTAGTTTCGATAAATGAAATGCAAGCACTTTATGCATAATCATAAATTTTATTAGATATATTGATAACTAAAAATTGAAAGTTTATAATTTCACTTCTTATATCAAAACTTTACTTTTATCATATCACTAAAGTAATCTGCTTATCGTCCTAGAAATTTTTCATTTTTCATTTTACATTCTACATTTTTTAATTTTTTAAATATTGATTGAGATCTGATTATTTATTTATATTCTTAAAAAATTATTAAAAATGTAATCAAAATTTCAAAAAGATATACTAAAATGTAAAAAGAATTAAGAAAAATTAACAAAAACATAATTAAAAAAATTAGTTTTCATTGCTATTTGGATTTATTTCTATTGAAGCATAATTAGATAATCCTTATTTTCTTTAATTATGATTTTTTTCATACCTATTTCTGAACTATTGTAAAATTGAGAATTTCTAACTATCATATTAAAATATTATTGGTACCTCTGAAAAATTGATGCTTTAATTTATTTATATTTTAGTATTTCTTTATTTAAGAAAAAAAGTTAATTTTATCTCTGATTATTTTGTTTTGTCTCATGTTTATTTAAACTGCGTATTTTATATACTTAATTTATTTATCTCACCATTATATACAACTTTTGAGTTTTTTCTCCTATACTTTGCTACTATCTTTAACCAATTTCATCATATATAATATATTCATCTATATATAAACAAAAGAAAATTTAAAATATTTCTTTATTTTCTCTTTCAAATAATTTATTTAAAAGCAAAATTGAATATTTTAACTCTAAGTAAAGGAATATTTATATATATCTAGCATATTATAAAATTAAATTAAATTAAAATTTATTTAGACAGTTTTCTCTGGATTTATCTTGTGAAAATTCAATTTTAAATTAATATAATTATTGCTTTTTTTAATTTGATTATTAGATACTTTATTTGATATCATTAAGAATAATATTTAAAATTTTGTTTATTTAAGAGCTCAGGATTTTACACTTCCAGAAGTTTTTAAGTATATGCATATGTTCCTTAAGAGAAATTATTTTTGAGGATTGATCTTCTCGCCTAATCTGGAGTCAATGCTTAACTACCATCGACTCTGAAAACCAAAGTAGACATAATGATAGGTTAGATTCCAATTGTCATTACCAAAACATCATCTTCCCAAAAAATTAAATTGTTCGCAAAAAATTTTCCAAAGGGCACAATCGACCAAAATAATTACTTGGAGTTTGACTCGTTTGCAGTATTTAATATTCAGGTATCATAATTAGAAAATACAAATATTTAAAAAAATGACAGACATTCGATAGGTCTGCTTTATCATTTCTTCTTTAGGCAAAAAAGGAAAAAGGAGACAGGATGCCACTTCTTCTAACTTTATGTCTTCTTCTAATTAATCCACTTTTTAATAATAACTAACATAATTACTAAAATCAGTCAAGAGAAAAAAGCGGATTCCTCCAACTAGGGTTGAAATGCCAAGAAAATAACAGGAAATTGTCATGAATTAGTCAGTGCATTAATTCAACTTAGGAAAGGAGAAAGTTGACAAATCTCAATTAGCTCTAATGGTTACCAACTCCAGGAAGAGGTTCAAATACTGAAGACTTTGAAATAAAAACTTGTATAGAATCTTTAATAAAAAAGAGCAAAGAGAAGATCTTAATGAAACCAGAATGTTGGATAATGAAAGATAAACGCAAAAATACTTAAATTTTCAAATTAATTAACGTAATAAACGGGAATCTTACAGAAGAAAATACAAAAAAAAGAAAAAATAGAAAAAATGCTCGAAAAAGAATTAATATAATGTATGTAAATTCTCAAAATAATATGGATATTGAAGAGCCGCTATAGAAGGTAAAAATGTAGGAAAAAGTACCAAAATTATAAAATCATGCTACTATTGTAAAAATAAATTACATTTATGGAAAAAATGCCCTACCTTTAGAGACTTAAAGAATATAATGAATAAAAGCTTATAAAAAGAAAATAAAAATATGTGAAGAACTAGATTTGATGTTGAAAGAATGGTGAGGCATATAGAAAAAAAATTTTAGACGCATTGGAATCTGAAAAAGAAATAACAAAAATAAATCCTGATAATAAGATTTAAAAATTAAGAGAAGAAAGATTCTCAAGTTTTAGAGCAATAAAAAAACTAGAAACTATTAACTATAAAACTTCTTTAAAGTAGTGGCCAGAGTTGGCACTGTAAACATTTTTAAATTAAACTAAACTAAACTAAACTAAATTAAATTAAATTAATTTAATTAGAGAATAAAAAAGAGAAATTTAGTTGTTTAATGAAGGAAAATCTAACAAGTACTGGTATTTTTAATTTTTGTAGGATTAAACTGTAAACAAAGCCTTGAAGGGATGATATATCTCTACAAAAATCAAATCTCATTTAATTGATGAAACAATTTCTATTATAATAGAAAATACTTTAATGCAAATATTTTTAATTATTTGATTATATAATTAAAATAGCTTCATAATGCTACCAAGATTGTTTAATTTAGCTATTAATTAATTATATAAACTAATTTTATTTTAAATTAATTTAAATTTTAAACTATATCAGCCCAAATCTTTGTTTTGACATCAAACATAAAAAAATCAGAATTTTGGTTGTAGAAATATGTTTTATCTCTATAGTATTGAGGAATATTAAAGCAAAAACCTTTGTTGTAATCTTTTGCAAACATGTTTAGAGATTTCTCATCAAACAAGAAAACACTTCCAGCTCGTTCCTCGTTATTAAAAATTAAAGAATGATTTTAGAAAGGCATAGTAACTGATAATTTTCTTGAAATTTCGGAAAAGAAACTTTCATGATCATATCATTAGTCTTTTACTTTTGAATAATATAAAATATTTATCATGAGAATATTTTTAGTTCTTTCTTGTCCCCCAAAGCTATAAAGTAAATCGTTTATGAACGTACAATTTATATCGCAAGCATCAAATGGATATTTAGCTATGTTTCTGATTTTGTAGCCCGTTAAGCCAAATGTTTCACAAGTACTATCGGATTTTTAGCCAGCTATAAGATAAAGTCTTTTTCCTTTATCTAATGCAACTCCATGAGATACTCTTTTATAAACTGTTTAAAATTCTTATGTTGTATTTTGGCTAATCATTGAAAGTCTTCTAGAGGAACTTTTCCCTCCCGAAACAATAAGAGTCAAATCATCTATTTATATTGCTCTATGATTTACCATAAAATTCTTAGTTTCATTGGTGAATACCTTTCTCTTTCTAAAGTTAGCTTCATATTAGTAAATATAATTCGATTTACTTTAACTAAAAAGGAGAGTATCAAATTAATTAGACACGAAAGACTATCCTAGCATTTATTTTTAAACCATTTTTAGTTCCTAAATTATCTTAAAATTAAAGTCCACTTTTATTTCCATATTTTGGATTAGGTCAATTTTTTTAAGCCTTTCTAGTCCTTCTTCTATCTTCAAATTTTATAAAGATAGCCATTTAATACTTTTTTCCATACTTGTAAGATCAATTTATTCCGATGGATATTTTTCTTGCTTTATTTATTCTCAGGAAGCCGAAATGCAGTCAATGTCTTTGATAAGTTTAAACTACCATTCATCAAAAAACTTTTTATAATAGTTAGCATTTTATATAATCTCTTTTATCTTATTATCTACTAATTCTTCCAGAAGTAAGATAAACCCTTCTTTAAATATCTATAACTCCTTTTTTGTTTCTTCAAGCTTGCTAATAGCTTGACCAATTTTATTACTCTAATTAAAGAGATGCTAGGCCTTTTGAGTTATGTATTTCATTGCATCAAGTTATGTACGCAAACTTGGGTTCTTTTTCTAAAAATCGAAAGAAGGAAATAGGAGAAGATCATTTTTATTTCCCATAGCTTTTTATAAAATGACTTAAAATATAATTAAAGAGATTATTTCACTTTCTGTTCTATTCTTACAATTACAAGCATTTTTGTTATAAATAAGAGCATTTATTTTATTATTATTAAGTTAGGCTTTCCTTTCTTTTTAAACTCTTGAAACATCATTAAGATTATTATTTTGAGAATGTTGAATTAGCTTGATGTAAATAGTGATTAAATAGAGATATTATGAGTTTATAAAATTTAATAGTTAAAGTTTGGCTATTTATGGATTCAAATTTTGAAATAAATAAGCTATTATTATTAATATTGATGGCTCTATTTAAAGTATACTCCTTATAAAATACAAACTATACACAATCAACTTAAACTTAAAATTTTCTAAAGAGAAAAGAATAAAAGAAAAAGCATAATAATGAGCTGCTATATCATAATGCTTAATTTATTATAAATTCTTATTAAAATATACATTGAAAGTAAGCAAAAGACAAGTAGTGAACTTACTAGAGTAAGGAGGATAATAACTTTTATTTTTGTTAAATTAATGAAATATCATTTTATCTTTAAAGTTAAGCTTTTCCAAATTATTTCATTTTAGTTATTCTAAAACCTTGCTTTATTATAATTTAATCTCCTTTTTATAAGATTAAAGAAATGCTTCTAACTTTAAATTAATATATAAGCTCTTTCCTGAGTTAGAGCAAATCTGCTTTACTTGTCTTATATATCAAATTTCAAAAGAAGACTAAATGATGGTAGAATATAAATATGAGGCATGAAATAGTAAAATTAATTTGTAAGAGGGGATTTAAATTCTATAAAGGCTTAGATATATTAGTCTTTAATGAAACTAAAGGTTTATATATTTGCTTATTACAAACTTAAAAATTAGAAATCAAAAAGGATTTTAATTAATTTCTTGCTTTTCTATCTATTTTTGAAAATATCTAAGTTATTAAATTAACTATAAATATTAGGTAAATACTAGCTAAGCAAGACGATTTTTTAAATTATAGACCTATTAATTAAAATATAAGCATTGTTTAATTTTTCTTCTTAGGTATAATAGCCTATACTCCTTTATTACTCTAATTCTATTTGTTTGATAATCCTTTTTTTAATACTAAGTATAACTAAAAGGTATTATTTGCAGAAGAGTGGACATAAGTCTTCTTATGATTTTAATGCAAGCTGCTAATTATTAACTATAAAAGTATTTAATTCAGCTATTTATTACATTTATAGTTTCCTCAAACTTTTAATTAATAAAGGCAAAACTAAAATTAAAAGTTAACTAGTTTTATTAGCTTAATAGAATAATTAATAACCACCACTAAATATTTAAAGCTAAATCTATTACAATCAGATGAAAAAGATAATCCAATACATGGACACTAATTTATTAAACAAAATATAAAGGAAAAGCTCTATAAATTTAGTTAATAAAGGGTAGAAGTGTAGCAATCTGGTAAATAAAAATGAATTTAAATTGCTTTACGTTTGACAAAAAATCGAGTAAAAATAGAAAAACTCTTAATATCTAGTAATTTAAATAACAATACTTTTATAAATAATTATATATCTTTTGAATATTTACAAGCATTAAGTAACTTTTCAATAAAAATTAGAGTTAAATAATTAAACAAAAAGGAAAGGGGCAGATTTTAGTTAATTAATTATAGTAATTTTAATATTAAGAAGTTCAAATAAAGCATAATATAATATAATATAATATAATAGCTTATAAACACTTGCTAGCTATTACACATAAGAAGGAAATACTTAATAGTTTATCTTTATAATTATTTGAAATTATAAAGATAATTACTAAAAGCACCTGAATAAGAAATTTAAATTAATTAACTAGGGATATTTCATTAATTATAGCTATATTTCATATAGCAAATACATTGATTTTCCTCTTATTTTCTACATCTAAATTAAATAGCTTTTCTAAATATTTGTACTCTATAATCATTTATACTTAAGAAGTAATCTTAGTTATAAGCAGCCAATTTATTTATATAAGCTGGACTAAAGTCATTTAGAAGCGATAAATATTTCCTTATTTATTTTGTTTAAAGTTTCCCTTTTAAATAATTGCTATTTAACATCACAATTTATAAAACGAAAACTTTGTCTAAAACAATTAAGATTACTTAGTCTTAAAAATAGTAATAAAGCAGGAGAAATAATTAAGATAATGGTTATCCTTAATAATAAGATACATAAATTAAATGTGAGATCTAACTAATCTACCTCTAATTATTTATAAGTATATAACAATTAAAATATTTCCTTATCTTAATAGCTAGCTTATACTATTTCTTTTATTGCTCTGTATAAGTTTATTTATTAAGTATGCTTGTGTAGCTTTAATATTTCTTAAGAGTTTAGTGTGATTCCTAACTTTGCGTTACTTTATCATTCCTAAATTTTATTATAAAGAGCTAAGTTATATGCATAATATGTTTTCTAAGATATATAAATCTAACACTTTTAGTTAGATTTCTAAAACTAACTGATATGATTAAGGTAAAGAAGAAAACAATTAGATTTTGAATTAAGCTTTAATAAATGGAATGTATCTAAATAATAGAACTGAAATGAGGATAAAAAGCTAAATTGTTAATAGTTCTTAAGTAAAATGAAGAGCTATAACCTTTCTAAGAATGTACTCTATATTTATAAGTCATAGAATGAATAAGCTTTTTATTATACTATGCTTATTTTGAAAGGAGAAAGACTTAGATCCACATTTTTTAATTTATATTTATCTTTAGTTTGAAATAATTGAATATGGGACCTTAAATTAGTTCTCATAAGAATAATTAAGAAAATTCAGATAAGCAGGCCACATACAGAACTTCAATGTGAGATATTGCTTCAAAAGTAATTGATAAGGCAAAAATAATAAATAGTTAACACTAAAAGTTCAAAAATATTGTTGATTAACTCTTAAGGGCTAAGTAGCTAACTAGTAAGATAAATAAAGACTTTAGGAAATATTGCTAGGAATTAGTTGCTGAGTAAATGAAAAAGCTAATTAGTAGAGCTAACTTTTATTAATAACATGTTATGAACTGAGTGTAAGAGTTTAATTAGCAGGTAGACAATATTCAAAGTTCATTTTAAAACGTGTAACTTAAGAATTATTCCTTCGAACAAAAATAATTAATTGTAATGAATTAGTGTCTTGAAAGCTTAATTTAGCAAAATGCTAACCGATAAAATGCGCTAAAGGAGCTTGAAAATTTTAATTTTTCAAAGATTGGAATTTCTTACTGTGACTTTACATTGAGCATTGAATAAGACTTGAAAAAGCTTTAAAAGGACCTTTTAGGATGATGCTCCACCTCAAGCGAATTTGATAAAATGCTTTTTAGTGTTAAAAGCTCAAATAAAATTAGCGAAGTTGTAATAACTAGCAAAAAATAGAAAAAATTTAAAATAAAAACTGAATAATTTGTATAGCATCATAGGGCTATTTAAGCAGATGATGTTTCGCTCATAATTTCAGGAGGATAAGACTAATTAAGAAGACTAACGCTTATTCAAGATTTTTAAGCTAAAGAATTTCTGACAGAATCAGAAAGATATTCTCATGGAATTAGTGCGAAAACAGGAAAGATAGTTTACTTAATAGCTGGTAATCATTCATAGCAAGCATGCGAAATGTTTTTCTTATAAAATTAAAAATTCAAATAGATACAAAAATATCCTATTTATGCTTTTAGTCACAGTTGTGCCATGATGAATGATTATTTATTTAGCTTCGGAGGGAAAGATAAAATTTAGAACTACTTATCCAATTAAATTTTTATTTACTCAGATTAATCAGACATTTGACACTAGAACGCTAATACTCTTCCTTAAGGTTCTAAGACACTTTCAGTATATTTACCCAACAAATTTATATTAGTTTTTGATAATAAAAATAAATTAAAAAAAGTATGCTTGTTTGAAGAAAAGTGACTGTGTGAGTTCGCAGATGAGTATAACAAAGATTTTTGTTACAATGTTCCATAATAATATAAAGATGTTGTCTACTTCTTTAATCAAAAATCATAAATCATCACCTTTGATACTAAGAATAAAAAGTGGGGTTTGTTTTGAGATCTTTATTTTTGCTTAAAATGGACTTACTTTATTTTAAATTAATTTCACTGTTTAAACAGCATATCATATCTAATAGCCATTCTTTTATTTTTAGTCGCAAGAATAAATACTTGCTAACCTTTATCCATTAATAAGACTTAGAAAAATTAGCTTTATTCAACTATCTAAAGTAAAGTATCTCTTTATTTTTCAAGAATAAATACTGGGAAAAAGTTAAATATTACAAAGAAGCAAACATTTATAAAAAATAACAATTAATTTTCAAATTTGAAAATTAAGTTTTGTTAAATGCTTATTTCATAAAATTTATAAGATTGATACTTATTTTTATTTTTATTTTATCATCTAATTAATTATTCTTTTGAGATTGTTAATCTAAAAAATTATAATTAATGAGATAAAGAATAAAGTTTTATTATAAGATTTGTGTTTCTTAATTTTTATTCTTTAAAACCTTTGAAGATGTTTTCTTAAGACTTGAAATAAATTAAATAGAGTTACATTTATTTTTTTATTTTTCTTTCTTTTTTAGAAGAATATGATTTATTATTTTAGAAAGTTAAGATAAAATTTTTGATTTCATTCATTTTGAATATTTTTATGTTGATTAAATATTTTAATTAAGTGTTTATTTCAAAGAAAAAATGCTTTAAGTTATTTTATTTTGTTCCTTTTTATTCAAATTTTTCAACTAAATTTTTGCTAAATTTTTGATAGCGATATATTTAAAAACTTTATAAAAATATTAATTTAATAAAAAAATTTATTAAAAAATACAACTTTTGCATATAGAAATTATAAAAAAGTATACTAATTTAAATTCTTTAAATATTAAAATATTAATAAATAATAATAAATAGCTAAAATTAATTTATTTATTAAATTCAAATAAAGTGTGCCTTTCGGCTAGAAATTTGAAAATTTTTTAAAGTCTGTAAGTGATTTTTTTTTCTAAGAATTTATTTGTCTCAGCCCAGTAGTTTTTGTTTCCTACATCGAATATTCCCTTCACTTGATGGAAAGAAAGTTATTTTTAAGGTTAGATTTAACTACAGATTTCTCTTCTTATTAAGTTTGATCATGGAATTTCAGACAGAGATACTATTGATTATTGCAGTTGAAGCAAGCTTTTCTGATTTTTTTAATTATTTTCTACATTTATATTGGAATACAATTACTATGTTAAGATTCTTGTTAGAATTATTACAGTTTTCTTTCTATCTCTGTATTAAATAGTCTAGCTTCACCCAATTTTTTGTCTTGATTTTGAAAAATTCAAATATCATTTCCATCGTTGGAACTATTTCTCTTACCATTTATTTCCTGTTATGTTTCTAAATTTTCCGCTTTAGTGAGGCTCTTCCTCTTCAATATGACTCTCTCCTTATTCTTTTTGTTTCATTTGGTCTTCTTCTAATGTTCAAATTTTTATTATCTGTGCTCATATAAATTCTCCCATCTGAGATGGATCCATACATTTTATGGTTTTCTCATTCATGTTAGTCCAATCTGTTCCATAATTAAATTAGCTTATTCCTGATTATTAAATCGCTTAATTCTTTTAATTTTCTATGGAGGAGTTTCAGTACCTCACACCTATCATTATTTTCTCTTTTCTAGAAATAGGAGAGTTCCAAGTCTATGCAGGTTTCTCTAGCCTTACCTTTTTACTTTGGAATTTAATCTTACTATTCAACATTTTCCAAGAGAATTGACCTTTTAAAAATTCCATTTAATTATATAAAACATAAGCAAGTTAAAAAAATGTTGTCGATTATAAAATTAAATAATTTCTCTGGATTTTTTTTATTTATATATAATTATATATTTTATTTTATTTTTTTATATCATAAACAAAATTTTCATTTTTCAATTATTTGCATCATAATTTTTTAGCTAAAGTTAACAAATTTTTTTTCTAAAGAAGACAATAATAAATTTGTCTATTTAATATCTTTTTTTAAATAAATTAAAAAATTATTTTGCTGATTTTAGTTTCATTTTCTTTTTAATTTTCTTTTTTTTATGATTTTTTAATATTTTTCTTTCTTTATTGAGAAATATTATTTTAAATCTATTAAAATGGATATAGATGTTTATCTATTTTATTTTGAAGTATTAATGTATTTTCAATCCCTTTTATATTCTAATCTATTATCACAGGTGTTTATTTATAGAAATTTCTCTAGTTTAATTTAGTAAGGATTATTCTATTTTATATATAATCTTAAAATGAGGTAAACAGAGTATGGAAATAAAATCTATTTAAAAGAATAACGAAATATGACAATATTTTAAAAGTATTTAAAAGAGTTAGAAACATTTATTTGTCATAATAAGTCTATAAATATTTAGACGTATTATCAGAATAATTAAACTATAAAATTATTTTCTATAAACCTAGATAAAAATAAACTTTTATGCATAATTATTTTAGATGTAGCTCAAAAAATATGAAATTAAGAGTAAAATAATTTTCAAAGCATATCTTTATTTAGTTGTAGTAATCAGTTTAGAAATGTTTGACTAATAAAGCCTTTTTACCTACCTTAAAAACGATATTAAGAGAATATTATATATAATTAAAAGAATGACTGAAGTAAGATTTTTAATCGTCTAATTATACCTCCAAATATTAGGGAAGTCCCTTGTTGAATCCAAGGTGTGTAATGAATACTTCTGGAGACTATCAAGATTAGGTATGGGTTTGAAGTCTTAGATTATGGAGTATATATTCAATAAATATAATGGTCACTGCTTGCAGAAACTGTCCAGCAGAATATTCTCGTTATATCCATCAAAAGGGCATTCGGAGAACGCAGCTTGACAAAAGCTAGAATGTCCAAAAATTCTATAATTTTATAAATAATTAAGAGAATATAATGAATTGAAAAATGGCTCCTAATAAATAACCCTTAAAAAAATAGCAGGAAATCAACTAATAAAATCTCTCATTGAAATTTACCTCTTAGAAGCAGAAAACAGAAAATTGCAACAGTAATTTTGACCTAAACTATCGAATTTATTCTTTAACTTATAATATGCAACAACTATAAAATGAAAAGCAGTTATTAAAAATGCAAATAAGTACCAAGTCCTCAGAGTCGCAATCCAACCAATAATTGGAAAAATTGAATTATAAATGAAAGTAATTAATAAGCAAATTTATTCAGAATAACTTCTTTCTCCTCACAATGATCCTTAGGTAATAGAAAAGCAGAACTAAAAGATTTTTAGAATCGAAAAAATGTTAAAAATGCTAAATAGGTAATTATTTGAAGAACTGCAAAAAAAGATGTTACTATGCTATAAGAAAAGACATATACATAGAAACTGCGAAGTGTAGAATAATTTGTTCATGCTTTTACATATTTTATTATTTTACAGCTTTTATTTTTTCTGGAATTATGCAAGTATAAAATATTCAGTAAAAATTTATACAATGAAGATCAGCTTTTAGAAGATATTCCTAATTTTTGAAATAGAAGAACAAGACTAAAGCTCAGAAAACACTAAGATAGAAACAAGATTCAAATTTCAAAGAAAGTTTAAGACGCAACAAAAGGTTTGTAATTGAAGAAATTAATCCTACAGAAGAAAAATATGAATAAAGAAATGATTATTAACAACTTATGAATTAACTGTGATAACCAATTATAGGTAGACATCACGCTAATAACTTATTATTATTATGATTAATATAATAATATGAAATGGCACCTAAGAAATGATCCTCCCTTGGCTCTTTCGTAAAAAAATAAGAATAATAATCTAACATAATTGAATAGAGCACCAATAATATTAAGAAATATAATCTAAGGAAGTTTTTGATTAATCTGTGTAACAATAATTTAATAATATATAATTAGAATTAAAATAACAAAGATAAAGGATAGAAAAACTAGAAAAAATGTACGAAGATTTGATTTAGACACTAGATCATTAATTTCCATCATTGGATGAAGCATCTATAAATTCGAATCGTAAATAGAAATTAAATTGGAATAAATTGATAAAAAATTTAATGAAATTCCTCAAATGTTTTAATTCCAATTTTCTAAACTTGAATATGAAATAAAATAACTTTAGGAAAAATAAGAATAATAACAAGTATAATCAATTATTCCAATGGAAATCGAAACGGAATATCAATAATAAGAGACAAATAAGATATATTCCTATCGTAGAAAGATCTGGTGCTACATATGCTAGAAGAATCACTGCTGAAGAAAATGCTGAAAGAAGGCAGAAGATGAAAGAATTAATAAGAAACAAATATTAGAAGATCTCTTCTGCTTTTGACCAACAAGGACAGGATAAATATACGGAAAGAACTTCTATAACTCAAGATTCAACGAGAAGAATAACAACTGGAGAAGAAACTAGAACGAAAATTGTTTTTTAAGGGGAGACAAGAAAGTCGGACTAATGAAGTCCTACGACATCCTTTAGCTTAGGAGAGAGCAGAAACAAATAGAAGTTAACTGTGGAGCTCTTCTCTAAGACTATAAACTTAATTTTTTTAAATATTTTCTATTAGAAATTCTAAGAATTTTAATTAATTATATTTGATTTAAATATAACTTTTTAATTTTTATATCAATTTATTAAATTAAATATTACAATTTGAAGATTTAATCAATAATTAAAGTAACTAAAATACACTTTAGAAAAATTACAATAATGTTTCTTAAGTTTTAAATCATAAATAAATTGATTTTCTTTTAACTTTAATTAATTATTAATTTTAATTATCTATCTATTTTTATATTTAAATAACTTATTAAGTTTATCTTTTTATTTAAAATTTAGATTTTTTAAATAAATTCTACTTTTTTAGGCAATTAAATATAATTATCACTTCATTCTACTAAATAAATTACAATCTTTAATAGATAATTATAGATGTTAATTATGAGATCCGAGTTTTCTAGGTAATAAGTATATTTAAAAGTTAACTTTCTTTACAATAAAATTAAAGCATCATAATTATAATTAAACTGAGCTTTTTTAATGTTTTTTAGCACCTTTATGAATTTTTTTGAAGATCTTTGACTCCTTAGCTATTCAGAAATAAAATAGATGGTATTTAGTTATTTAATTTTTAAATATTTTAAATTTATTAGTTAAGTTATAATAAAGTAAGCATTAATTTTAATTTATAATAACTATCCATTTATTTAGCTTTGTCTTTATGAGTTGATTTAGATTTTTTCTATAATAAAGATAAATTTTTATAATGCTTCGATTTCTTTTTTATATAATTTACTCAACTTGATAATTTATTTTTTATTGCTAGCTTTCTAAAATATTCATAATAAACTAAACTCTAAGTTATATCACTTCCTAATACTTAATTGATTGTAATATTTAATTTTTGCTTTAACTGTCTTTTTAATAACCTAATTATAGCTAGTTTGAGTGTATACAGAATATAAGCCTCAATGTAAATTTAATTTCTCTTTTTCATAAGCTTAGTTTATTTTTATTTGCTTTATTAACTTAGCCTAGTTTAATATTTCTTATATAGTGCTTAGAAACTAGAATACCCTATAAAGGTAATTTAGAATAGACAATGAAATACTTAATAAGTAAATACTTTATTTATAAAGCAGAAGTTTTATATAAAGCATTGCAAAGCAAAATAATATTAGATAGCCTTTAATTTTTAAATAAAATAAGTTAGGAATTATTATAAAAATACCTAAATAAAGTAGCTATGTGATAGATACCTATTAATTCAAATATATATTATATTCTCACTCCTTTCATTTATCCTTTAATATGGTTCCATTAGTTTTATATTTAATCATCTTTATTCTTCAAAAGGATTTTATATCTTAACTACTAATTTTAAAATATTGCTTAACTATGTTTAATAAGGTTATTGTAATATACGTAATTACTCTACTAAGATCGTTAAAATTATAGATTCTCTAATTTATTAATAATATGAAAGAGCTATTATAGTTAGGAATTATGACTGCAAAAATTGATCTATAAACTCTTAGCCTAAATACAAAAGTAGCTCATAAAGCTTTAAATCTAGTTACTTATTTATAAATTTAAGAAAATATTAGTGTTTAAGCAAGCAATTAATAGATACTCTTGTAGCTTTCTAAATGCTCTGTCATTGAATGATGTTCATTTTAGATGCTAAAATTTAAAGAAATTGTATTAATAAATATTAATGATAAAGATAAGCTTCTAGAAAGCACATCTAATTATTTAATTTAAAGTCACCAAATTAAAAAAACTCTCAAATTGTATAGTATAATAGAGATTATTAGCAGCTAGGTTCTATAAAATCTATTTTAAAAAGGAAATTATCAAGCAAATAATCAAAAATGAGAAAGGAATAAATAAATTGCTGAGAAAAATCATAATAGGAGTATAAGTTAAAATCATATATTTTAGTTTGACTTGCAGAAATTTAAAAATTAACAAGTATACAGAGGCTTAAATTAATAAACTGGGTGCGTTTACTTTTGTAAATGAATTTCAATAAAAAAATAATTAAATTTTTATAACTAAAATCATTTTCGTATTTTAAAGCAATAAAAAGGCAGAAAAGCTATAAAAAATAAATATTTTCAAATTATCTATAATTTATTTGACTTTAACTGAGTTGCTATTAGCTTGATTCGCTTTTTAGTAGTTAGGTATTTAAAAATATATTGATATTATAAATCTTAAATAGATAAATTATAATAGTAGCACTTAATTATAATAATTCGAAAATTAAGCTTAAGAGTTTTAGAGAATGAAGTAATCTTATTTGAATAAGGTTTAGTATAATTCTCCTGTTTTATAATGTTCCTCTAATGTCTTTTTCAAATTTAGATTAAAATTAATTAAAGAACTTTAGTTAAACCTTCATTAAAAAGAGATATTTCTTTAATTTATCTGAGAATATTCATTAAATGTAAAAAACTTTAAGTCTTATATTGAAAAAATTAAATCACTTCTCTTCTAATAAGTCTCCTATCCTTTCACTTTCACTTTCTTCCTCTTTAATCTTTAATTAATTAAGAGTACTAGTTCCTTCATTTTAGCTTTAAGCAATCTAAACTATTATTGTTTATGAGCTTTCCAGTTTAGAATCTTATTTATCAAAGCAGATTTAATCTTAACCTTTTTGTAAGTTATTTTACTTAGATTCTTTTTCCAAAGAGAAATCAAGATTATCTTAAGGAGCTATAATATCTTTAGTTTCATCAAAGTTAGAATTATCAATTAATCTTTCACTTTAATCAACTTCTTAGTCTATGTTTAAATGACTATTCTATTTAGCATCTTCTAAATTAATTTCTTCTTACTATAGAATATTTTCAAAGCTAAATATCAGTTTCTTTTTCCTTCTTCTAACAATCTGCTTTAGTTAGGAAAGTGAAGAAAGTTATTAATTTTGCAATATTTCTTTAAACTTTTTCTCGTTAGTAGCTTGTGATCTAGTCATGCTTTAATTCATTTCTTCTCTTAGTATCCCCACTTTTCTGTTCTGGACTGGGATATGATCAGTTAAAATATTAACACTTGATTAAGGCTTAAGTGCAAACCAGAAAAGCAATTTTAGATTTGGCTATATAAATAATAGATGACTAGGAAACCTTTTTTGGTAAATATTTCCTATAATAGCAATGAAAACAACTCCTATTAATAAAACTATTGATAGAGCTAACTAGCAATCACAGCATTTTCCTATAGTAGACACTAAAGAAATATAAGAAACTAGTATAAGCAGAGTAGCTTAAATTATATTCATCTTTAAAAATGTTATAGGCTTTATTTTGCAAATCAGTATTGCAAATAAGAAAGCTAGGAAAGAATAAAAAAATCCATGGAATTTGTAATATTTCTATTTAGTAAGTCTGTTTAAAGCGCTTATTAATATTGAGAAATATACTCTAAGTATAGTAAACCTTGATTGCTATTTTATATGTAAGAGCTCTTGAAGATCTTATCAATGAGGTTAAACTAGGATAATCAATGGAAAATAAAATATTAGAATTATGCTTGAAAAAACTATTGTTATAAGATGCAATCTGGAAAAGCAATTTATTGAACAATCAAGTGATAAAAAGCTTTCACTCCAAATTAAAGTGGAATCCAAGTTATTATCTCTTCCGTAAAGGCACTAAAAAGGTTCGCTAATTACATAAATTATAGGAATCAAAGTCAATTCTATTAGTAGTTAAGAGTGCTAATAAGAAAGATTTCCAATATATCTAAGAACCCAAAATTTTTATTCAAATATTATCTCAAATCTAAATAAAAAGGCAACAATGAATATCAAATTTATAACAGCAATCACTATAAACAAAAAGTAAATTATGCATTTTGTAAACGAAGAAAGATCTAAATTTGTTAGATTTAAGATAAAAATTTATATTATTGATTCAAATTCTGATTGTATTAGAGGCTATAAATCAGGTCCTAAAGCTATATATTAAATGAATTAAATTATAAGAGTGATTATAAAAAGATGATCTTTATGAGATATTAATACGTTTTTATCAAGAACTTCATATTTTCTTTTATTTCAAATTTTAAAGCTAATTATTGAAGTAATAAAGGTATAAGCTAAAATAGTGATCATAGCAATCATATTCAGCTAGTATCCTCTATCAAATTCAAACACTCTTCTCTCAGAAAATTTACAATTTTTATCATATTTAGCGAAAGTATCTGATGGTAAACTAGTTGTATTATCATTTCAAATAATGGTTTATTATCAAATGTTTCAAACAGACTTACAAGTAGGACAATACTATATGAAGGGTATTAATTGCAGCTTTTCGTTGGAATCATAAACATTATTTATAAAATTCAAGTTAAGATTATCTCTGAAATTTCTATTTATCTAGAATTTGACTAGTCCACTGCAGCTTTTAAATTTAGCAGTTCTTATATATAAAGATAAAACATCTGGGTTTGAGTAATCTTATCCCTAATCTATACTACTTTGAATGCCATTAGCAATTATCAAAGGCTACTCTTCATAATAGCAAGAAGAAGTACCACATTTTTACTGAATCTGCAACATTTATTAGCCATTTTCTCTAGCATACTCAGAAGTCGTTATAGTGATAGATCCATGCAAAATTTTTTTAATATTACTTTTTTATTGAGGATCTTAAGAAGCTTCTTCAATAGTATTAGCATCAACTAGCAAAATAAACTGAGTATCTCCAGGCTTCCATCCTATTTCCATAATTTTATTAGCAATATTCCTGACCATATTAATAGCAGGGAAAGTTAAGATTATTTTAATTTCTTTTTACTAAATTTGGGTTGCAAGTCTATCATAATAAGACTAATTAAAAAATGAAATCTAATGTGTCAAGGTAGTATCATCATAGTTTAATATGTTCTAGTTATTATCTTTAGCTCATTACTTTATTCTATTATGAATCTTTTAACTTGCAGATTCTACTTACTCAAATAGTAAGCCAAAGCTTTTTCAATTATTCCTTTCTAGAAATTTAATATAGATATCAGCAAATATCTATCAAGAAATGTAGTTATTAAATGCATTTGGATATTCTTTTACCTTCTAAAAGTCATCTTCTCTACTTGCTATAATATATGGAATCTAAATATTTACTGATTGAAGGATATAATAAATAGGCAATCAATTTGCCATATTTATACTTGCTTAATGAGCTACTCCTAATTCAAATTATGCTTTCTTTAATATTTCTAAAGTTTAGCTTATGTTTTGAAACTAACCGCCAGAGAAAAGAGGATTTGCCTTTAGAAATTTGTTATTTAGAAGTCTCTTATCTTCATTAATTAAAGTTACAATGCAGGGAATGAATAATGAAGGAAGTACCCCTTGCGAAATACTCGCGTAACCTGATATTTAATCATCAAAATAAGACATTTCTATTACTTAAATTTCTGATGGAGGAGTTAGGCTTGATCCAGGGTAGATGATTTAGTCAACTAAAGTGATAGAATTATTATTCAAAAAATAAATTTCCTTAGGTACTTAATTTTAAGTATTATAAACAGAAAATAATGAATTTATCTATTTTATTTAGTAGAACTATTACTTACTTAGTGTGTTCAATATATCTTGTATGTTTTTATCTTTTCTTATGTTATCCTCATTTATATTGTCTATTATGTTTAAGAGCTTTTGGATGTAATACGATGTCAATTCAAAATAGTTTTTAGGGATGAAAGCTTTTGGAGTCAAAGCAATAATTCCATTATCTAAAATATCTAAATGAACTCTAGATTATTTTTATACTGCTTTTGTAATTTCTTTTTGTATCAAGTTAGAAGATTCTAATCCTAGAATTCAGGAGTATTAAGGTCCTGTCAAATTGTTAAAGGTAGCAATATTAAGAATTTAAGATTGTCAACAAGCTTCAGCTTGCATGAGAATTATTGAAGAGCCGAAAATTCTTATAGCTTTAGGTATTTCTTCTATAAGTCTTTCTTAAATATAACTGTTATTGCACTTAAAATTATCTAAGTCATAAGAGGAGTTTAAGGGTATGTTGACAGATGAACTTATTTTTATTTTCTTTTTATCTAAAAATTAAGGAGGCTTATAAAACCTAGCTTAACTTTAACCTATGTATGTAAGAGTTTTAAACCCAAGTTCTAAAAATAATTTCTGTAAAGCTTCTCCTTCTTGCTTATAACTTGGCATTAGTCAGAACATATTTTTCATCAAGATGTTTCGATCACACCTGTAAGCAACAAAAAGTAAATAATCTTAGATCTAGTTAAGTTTGAAAGTGTACTAGATATTAAAAGTTATATCGATAATCGCTTTTGCATTGTAAGCCTGCATTTTGTCTTTTATATCCTCAGAATAAAAATTAAGATTATCTAAAAAAAGAGGAATAGGCAAATAAGCATTGCTATTATACTTCTCACTGTAAATAAATTAGCAAAGATAATCAGAAAGCTAAGGAAGCGTATATGGTGAACTCACAATCACAATATTAAAAGAGTTAGAACTTCCTAAAGATCACAAAATAGTAAAAAGGAAAATCATTTTTAATTTAAATAATTATGAATAAATCATATTTACATATCTTCAATCTACTAAACTAAAATTTATCTTTATTGCTTGCTTTATCTAAATAAATATATACCAAACTATTAATACTTAAATGAAGAAAACATAGTAAGATTTTAGCTTATAATAGAGATGTATATTAATAGTATTAGCAATTTAGCATTAATAAGTATTGGTGTATGATGATCTAGTTTAATTTAATTTTTATTAAGAATTATTATAGCTTAGTTGATACAGCATTAATGTAATTTACTTAGTTGATAAATTGAATGTAAAATAGTTTATATTTAGAATGCTATATATCTATTTAAAACTAAGAACTTAGTTATGCTTATTATGGATCATCTATATTAAGTAAATAATACTTACTCAATTATAATAAAAAGCTCTTAAATCAATTAAATTAAAGAAGCTATTGCAATATTATGTTCTATATTTCCAGAGAGAATAATGCTCTAGTTCAAGGCGCAAATTAACTATCTCACCATAAATATTAAAACATAATTGCCTTCTTTTAGTTTGACAATGTGTAGGAATCTATTTCTATTCCACTATTTAAATGAATTGAATACACAGTTTAGATCTAAGTTAAATTAATTATTTTATATTTTTCGAAAAACCTTATTTTATTAGGTTATCTTAAAAGAGTGTATTTTCTATAAAGATTAAGCATGAATTATTAAATAGGAAATTTGATAGAAGCAATTAATCATTGCTGATTATATTAATATAGCTATATAAATAAATAACTTGAAGAATCTAGTTTTCTCTTAAGTTGGATTATAATCTTCATTGTATTAGTTCTAAATATGATAATCCTTCATCTTTTTCGAAATTATTTAAAAGGTATAATAATAGAATTTCGCAGGTAATTTTAAAAAAGCTATGAATTGTTTAGAATAGAAAAATGTAGTTTCATGAGAATGAAAAACTTAAACTCTATAAAAAAGTTTAAATTTAAAATAATAGGCAAGATAAAAATAATTTTACGCTTTTTAAAGGAATTTTAAATAATTTGATGTTGATTATTAATTTAATACCTTTATTCAAATCATAAAATGAAGATAAAAAAATTAAAATGGATAAGATTAATGAAATGACAAAAATTACTAATGAATAATTATATGAAAAATCTAAATTTAATTTACTAATTTTATATAAATAAAATGGAAGGCTTAAAGAAAGGTTTTTACACCACCTCCAAGAAATAGGAGAGGAAACCAGAAACCACTCTTAATCAGTCGTCTTACACTTAACCCTAATCTTCTTCTTAATAAGAATAAACTCCGGTGAAATAATATTAATCTTCCTTACCCAGGTAAGAATATCCAATTGCTAGGACAAGCCATGAACTCACTCCGTCAACGCAGGAAAAGCCAAGGAAGCAGCCTAAGTCGGCTCCACACTAGGAGGTGTCGGAAGTTTATCCATCCGGGTAGTTGAGCATAGAACAACTAATTAAGGTAGTCATAAACCTATAGGAAGAAGTTAAGAAGCTCAAGAAGGAAAATACGAAGCTAATGGACTTAATTGAGCAACAGGACTCAAGAGAGCTTCGAATGGTATATTGGGAAAGGGAGCTTGACACTCTCTGGAAGTATCAGTAGGAAGAGTTGAAACAGATGAGTGCCTCAATAAAAACGATACAAGATTAGAATAAGGAAATAATATTAAGTTAGAGACAAGAAATTCCTAAGATCGACAAAATGAAAATAGAAGAAGAGCAGGTAATCAAGATGGAGCCGGCTAGAAAGTTAAAGAAGAAATGTTACTTTTGTAAAAGGCAGAATCATCTGTACAGAAGATGTAAGAAATTCTAGAAATTCAAGAAAAAATACTGAATTAAAGAAGAAAAGGAAAGGAAGAAACTGTATTGCAATAAAGACGGACAAATATACAAGAAAAAATAAAAACAAACAAGAACTTCAAGAATAGAGAAGATGAGAATTGGGACAAGAGAGAATCAAGATTGAAAAACTTTTATTTGATGCGGCGGCTTGAAGCTACTGCAGAACATTTAAATTGAATTGAATTTACTAATTTTTAAATTAATATTATCATTTTTTATATTTTAAGAATAAGAAAATGAATAAAAGCATATACTGAGATAGAAAGTTTGATTTTGAATAGAATATAAATGTAAGATATAAAATTCTAAAAGAAAAAATTAAGGTGATAATCTATAAAATATTTAATTATCTTTAAACTAAACAAAAATATTTGATTAAATTAATTACTAGGTAATTATTGCTAGCAGAATGAGAATATTCAAAAATTTAATCATTTTTTAAATTTACTAATAGAAATTTAAAAATAATACTCTTTGGCTTATAACTCAAAATACTATAGCCAAATAAATACTAATATTTCTAAGCCTGGAAGATAGGCTTATCTGCCTATTAAATATTTATAAATAGCTAAACTTTTATTATTAAGTTATAACATTTTAAACTTAAATAAATTATTTTAAAGATATTAATAATCGTTTATTTGGTTATTGTAGATATTTTATATATTATAAATGCTTTTAAAAGTTTATGGATTATGATGAAGCTATTCAAGTCTAGTTTAAATATGAGTATATTATAATTCTATTAATTAATAATACTTTATATTGCTATTTCTTTTTAAAGTTAGAGCGTTAGAATTCAAATAATTAAATTATCAAATTATGAAAATAAAAACGTTAAATTATCTTATCACAGTTTAGACTGAAGAATCTAAATTGTACACTATGCAGTTTGTTGTTTAAGTAATAATCGAAAAAAAATTGTTTATTTTTAAATCTAAACTAAGAATAAAAACTAAAATAAACTAAATATAGAAAATGAATTAATATCTTTAGATAAACTTAATGAAATTATATAATTTACAAAGCTAAAAAAGAATAAATTTCAAGCTTTTAAGTTATAATTAAAATAATTAGTAATTTTATTTTTTATCCCTGCCAAATAAAAATAATTTTACCATTTTGCTTATTTTAATTTTCCAAGCAAAATATATAACTGTAAAAGGATTGCTTTTAAGATAATGATTTAGCGAGAGATTTTACTCTTTTAATAACTTTAAATTTTATTTTTACTTAAAAGTATATCAAATGTTGAGAAAAGAGGTACAATTTTTCATAAAAATTTAGTAATCTTTTTTTAGTATTTTATTAGTTTTACTATTTATGTTTATTATTGTATAATTGAGTAAAATTAATGGTTTAAACATAATAAATTTCCTAATTTAGATGAATTGCTAGAGATTTTAATTAGAACTTTTATTATTTGTAATTTTAAAATTTTTTATATCCATCATTATAAATTATTAATCTCTTTCCTTATAGAACATTTTATGATCTTAATTTTTCTTTTCAATAAAATAGAACAATATCAACATCATTCTTCCAGTCTTTAGTAACTGTTTTTGACTTGTAATTTTTCATTTTATTTGAATAACAAACTTTTGAATCTTTTAACCTAAAACTTTTTATATAAATTTTGCTATATTTTTGCTTTATTATTTTATAAATATAAGCACTATTCTAAAATGATATTACATTTAAATATAAGAACTTAATCATTGATTACACATTCACTTCTCTAAATGGAAAATCTGAGTAATTCTTATTATTAACATTTTATACATTTACTAGTTGATTTCGCTCTATCACTTTCTAAATTAAATTGAGCGAATAAAAATATTATTTTCTAAATAATATCAATTATATAATTTTTTGACTTAAAGAAAATGGTAGCAATTTAATATTTTATTGTATTGCTGCTAAAAAATTATAATATAAAGTTAATAATTATTCATATTAATACAAACAAAACTATTGCTTTTATTTTTAGAAAATAAGCAATCTCATTAAATTCTAATTAGTTTATAATTAAAAAATAATTTTAAGATTAAACAAAATACTTAAAATTATACTTAAAGATAATAAAACAAAAAGAGAAAATAAATAGATATATTAATAAAAAGATTTTAAAACAGCAAATTTTTATAAATTTTATTATTTTTATCTTTTTTATTTTTTATTTACTTATATTTATTTATTATTTCTTGCTAGATATTTCGAATAGTAAAAATATTTCAGAATTTATTATCAAAAAATGGTAGAAGCTTTTGCTTTGTTTTCTATCTATGTCTCTAAACTTTAGAGAGGATTCTAGATAAAATTAAAAAAAGAAAAAATATAGATAATAGTCTTTTTCTTAGTATAAACTTGAAAATTATGGTCAATAAATATAAATTTGTTACATATGACAATCTCTATTTGCAGAAATATACCAAAAACATATCTCTGTTAAATAAGATAAAGAAGTTGCTTAAAAAAACAAGATGAAAGTTTAACTGTCCAAAATAAATCAAAGTAAATCAATTAACTTTATTTTCAGATTTATTATTTAAGAATTTAAGAACATTTTTTTTTTCTTTTCTAACTGTTTTTATCTTTTTATAATAATAATAATCTTAAGTGTTAAAATATTTGTTTTCCTATACTTTAAGACTGGCTCTTGTAATTCTTTGTTTACATAGATGAAACCACAAATTTTTTTCTACAATTTTTGCACACATTTTCTATTTGCATACTCCATATTCAGTTATTCACAATTAATAGCATACTTCATATCTTTATTCTTCTCTTATCTGGGGCTTTTAAAGCTTAACAATGTCTCATTAAATAATTATTGGTCTTGATGTACCAGCATTTATTTTTTAATCTTGATTTTTTCTAAATTTTTTTTTCAAGTTTCTCTATTTTTTTTGTAAGTTAATTTCATTTTTTCTAATTTTTACATTTCTTAATCAATAAAATTAGTTTAATTTTTTAAAAATCATGCTTTTTATTGACTAACTATCTATTGCGATTGCTCATAATATTACCATTCTGTTACTAATAATTATAAATTAGTTAACATCTTAGTATTAAAAACACATTAATTTAGATCTTCAATATTGTTCATTAGTTATCTTATTATTTCTTCTTAATTTGAACTTGTCAAAGCTAAGATGTGGGAGTAGAAAGTACTTCAGGTTTTCTCTCCTACTCTAAGGAGGTGGTATAAAAAGCCTTCTTGAAGTTAAGCATTTTTAAATATTTTATATAATAAATAAAATGGCTCCTAAGAAATAAAAATCCTCTCCAGCAAAACCAAATAATTAACCAGACTTAAGTAATTATTTCTACATGCTATAGACAATTAGAAATTAGCAAAAGAAGCTTAAGATCTAAAATAAATAACTTAATCTCTTATGCTAACTATCAGCAAATTGATCAGAAAATAAAACTTTAAATAAGTAATTAACTAATAGCCTCTCTTCTAATTGATGGAAATGTAATTTGATAAAATCGAAAGAAGTTTAAAATAAAACTTGAATTAGAGAATTAATTAAATTGGAGTAAATCTAGATAAAAAATTGAACTAATCCAGACTCAAGAGAAAAGCATTCTTCGTTCAAAGTCTTCACTTTAAAAAGAAAATTTAAATAATGATAATGCAAAATAATGGTCGCAAGATAAGAAATCGCTACAAATTTTAATCAAAGTTTGACTAAGCAATAGAAAAAGGTATTTAAACCTATTTAGAATTACTGTATGCCAACGAAAGATTATATTAGAAAAAAAATTTTAATCATACTTAGAAGTTCAAAGATTAAGTATGTACTGAGACGATTCGAGAAATGACAATATATGTTTTGATTTCCAATCCTTAGCTAGAGCAGAAAACAAGAAAATAATAAGAATTTACGACTCAGAGAAACCAGAAGAATTCGACTATGAAACCTTTTGAGGATAAAAGCCTTTTACAAACTTAAATTATGACTAACCAAAAAAAAATCTTCACTTTAATATATCATTATAATTTTAGAAAATTAATGAAAACTAAATAAAAATTCTTAATTAAAGTATAAAAATTAACATAGTTAGATAAATAAGATTTATATAAATTTACTCTTATCAATTTGCTTGTAATTTTGCCTAATATAAGTTCTCATTTTATTCATAATTAAATCAAATATACACTTAATGTAAGTATCATACTTTATTCTAGATCATTTTTTGATTTTTTAGAAAATTGTTTTATTGAAGATTTTTGTTGCAATTATCATATTTTCAAAATTTATAATCTATTACAATCTATTTAATCTAGCTTTCTTTTAAACTATTTAAAAATTAAATACCGGGAATAAATTAGTTGACTTAATTATGAGAAAAGTTTATAGTATATAATAGGAATAAAAATTTTGATTTAAGGTTGTGATATTTATTTTATTATCTTAAATGTCTGCATCTTTTTACTATGTTGATAACCCTAATTATATTTTATAAAGTTTGACTTAAAATCCTTAGAAAATTGATTAATTGATACACTGGTGATCATAGTCACAAAAATTCCAAAACCAATATCTGCAATTTTTTATAATTTTGCTATCTTTTTATTAAAAGAAAAGAATGATTTAAATAATAAATAAATTGGATTATAGAGCGCGTAGCACTCTCGTTGGTGCGCAGCTCTTTAAATTAATTTTATTTAATGTTGAAAAATAAAATTTTATGGGCCTCTCTATCCTTGTTTTCTCTTTCTGCAGTAGGTCCCTGTAATTTTTCCTTCCAAAGCATAGGATGCAATATGCGATTATGGGTACATCTTTCCCCGCCTATGATGAAGAAGGTTTTCTCCTGGCATTCAGAGTTCTCCAGCTTGTTGAATCTTCCTTCTCTTTTTATTGGTTTCTCTTTCTCCGATTTACCCTCCGTCCGCGCTCATTTTTTAGTTACCTTGCTGGAAGCAGCATCCGAAGGAAAGGGCTTTCCAGTCTATTTAAAATATATATAATAAAAAGAATATTCTCATAGTTAGAGTTTTCTAATTTTCTTATTTTATTTATAAATACTTTACTCATGTTTACTTTAGAAAACTTACATAATTCAAATCAAGCTACAAATAGAGAAAAATTTCAGAAGGAACAGATGAGGATTAGTTTAAATTGCTTATTTGATAATCTATGATAAATTTTAACTTTATTGCGTTTGCTAAATAAGTTACTTTTATAGGTACCTTTTATTTAAACATGCTCCGATTATAGACTAATTGGTCTTAGTTTAGTAAATAACTTAAAATTCTTAATACTCCTCTTTACAAAAACTTAAGAAGAGTTTATTTATCACCTGAATAAGGATACTGCTATGTTTCTTGCTTAATTATTTATTTATAAATTACCTAGTTAATCATATGGAATATTGCCTTGCATAAAGCTTTAAATACTAAATTCCTTTATTTAAAAAATAGAAAAATTATATTAAATATTATAAAAATAAAGCTATAAATCATATAAACAGAATGTAAGTAATCTATTTAGATAGATTCTTTAGTTATGACTAAGAAAAAATAAGCAATGTTCTTTAAAAGTGAGATACGTAAGGCTAAAGTATGATCATTCTATACAGTATTTAGCTCACGTTAATTTATAATTTCATAAAGTATAAGCTATTACTTTTTATTTAACAAGTCTAACTAATATTCCTTTTAATTTACTTTTTTAAATATATAAAAGAAAATATATATAAGTTAATAGCAATACTCTATAAACTAGGATTTACTACTAAATCACCTTCATTTTCTATAGGAATTCAGATAACTTGCTTAAATTTTAATTTGAATAATCTTAGATAGTCACTAGTTGCATGTTCTAATTATAATCGTTATAATCTAAGATCAAGTACAATTAGACAGTTAATGGAATTATTTACATTCCAGAGATAATTTTAATTTAATGTGATGAAGGAATTAAAATGCTAGCTAGTAAATTTTAAATATTGCTTTAGTTTAAAATAAAATAAATTGATTCTAAAAATTTAAATACTAGCAAAATTAAAAAGCTTATAAAGATAAACTATTTAGCTAAAAGTGATAATTCGTAATAGCTTTTTTCAACTAAGCAAAACTAATTTTTAAATTTAGTAGTTAAAAGAGATTTTTAAAGTATGAACTGCATGATAAAACTGAATTAATAGAACTATCTCTTGAAAGTAATGCTATTTATGACTGATGTTATGGAAAGCAAATATATTTATAGCATCATTAATGGAAATAAAGGTAAAAACTTATTGTTAATTTAGAAATAATGATAGTTATACTTATA
Organism: Loxodes magnus; assembly: GCA_946699065.1. Lineage (NCBI taxonomy): Eukaryota > Ciliophora > Karyorelictea > Loxodida > Loxodidae > Loxodes > Loxodes magnus. Next base: position 665,979 of record CAMPDV010000093.1, read on the forward strand.
TATAAAAAAAGTTAAAAGTTAAAAAGCTTTGTTAAAGCCTTAGTAGTCAGCCATCTGACCTATTCTATTAGCTTGTCTCTATTAGTTTGTCTTGAATTCTTATTAAGCTTAGTTAGGCGGTGTAGCACTTCATTAGTGCACCATCTTTTAATATTCGGAATAGTTTTGGTCTTGCACTTAGCGTTCCTAATTATTTATCCAAGGATTAAGATTTGAATTAAAGAATTTTTTTCTATAAATTTTTCCGCTTTATGTTGGATATATCCTAAATAGTTTTCTAAAAATATCTTATTTATTCTTTCTTTAAATTTCGCTTAGTTAGTAGCAATATTTTCATTGGTGTTATTTATTACACACGTAGCATTTTATTCTTCTTTTAAACTATTATTCCTGTAACACTTATTTAATTTAAATTTACTACTTATTTTAAATAAACGTTTACTGTTTATTTTAATTTGAGGCTTCATTTTCTATATAATAAATAAATTATTATATTAGACTTAAAATATTTAAACACTTAAATAACTAATCCTTTGTACTTCATTAATTTATATTAATATTCTCTTTTACTTAATTTAAGAATCTAATGTTTTAAGTAAATTGCAAAGGAAATTTATTATTATTATTATGAATAAAATTGTTTGGTTTTCTTGTAGGTATTTCAACCTTTTTCTAGTCTGCCTCCAGATTGCTCCGGAGGCTAAAATTAAATGTTTGAACTCCATCTCCATCCATTGTCCTGTCTTGCTTGTTCTTGAAGTCTTCAGTTTCTCTTCCATTACTAATTGCATTTTTTCTTGTATATATTCCCAAGAGAGTTCATCCATAACTGTTCTCTATTCCTTCTTACTTTGAGCTGTTGCTACCTCTTCTTTTTTCCTGCTGTTATCTTTACTTTTGCCAGTAACTCTGTTTGAAATTTAGGAATCTCTTACACTTATTTCACAAGTGTTCTCTTGAGCCACAGTAGTAGCAGGATTTCATTTCTCGATTGTATAAAGGCTTTTCAACTTTAATTTCTTCGATTTCCATCTTGTCTTATTTCTAATCCCTTGATTCAATTTACTTTTGCAATGTTTGCTGATTTTCTACTAGCTGTGCTAATTTACCATAAATTTCTCTGTATTTTTAATCTTGATTCTGGGATTAGATGTTCTGACTCTGAGATATGTTCCAGAAAGCGCTTAGATCTCTCTCCGGAGACATGAGTCTTGATTCAATTTCCTCTTGCTTTTTCAGATTCTCCATTAGTTTGTCATTGTCCTTTTTCAGCTTCCTGACCTCTTCCTGGAGGTTCAGTACCACTTTGATGAGCTATTCCAAACTCATCTGGCTAGAAGGATTGAATTCCGAAGCATCCTAGTGAAGAGTAGACTTCATCTGCTTCCTTGACTTCTCTTATGAGGTTGGAGTTATTGCATGTGATGCCTTCTGAACTTGTTTCTGTTCCTCTCCATGTTATTAGGACTAAGAAAAAGATTAGGGTTAAGAGAAAGAAGACTATCCAAGATTGGATTTAGGTTTTCTCTCCAACTTTTTGGAGGTGGTGTAGAAACCTCTTTTGAATCCTTCCATTTTATACATTAAAAGTAAATATATTAATTTTAAATTAATAAATCTAATTAAACTATTAATAAAGATATCATAGCAGATGCACACTATAACACAGGTTAATAATTTATCTAAATTGAGTTATTTAACACATTTAATAGTAAATCTTAATTAGTAAATGTTTATTCTTAGTGAAGAATATAAATATAAGCCTTATAAATAAATAAACTTATGTAAATGTTTATTTATAGTGAAAGAAATATTTATATATTAATAGTTAAGAAATAATATTACCAAACATTTAAATGATTATTATTATATTTGCTTACTTGTATTGCCTTTAGTTTTAGTCTAAATATCAATTCATTCAATTATTTGCTTTGCTTCTCCTTTTATGCAATCTATTCAGATTTTATATCTAATATCAGTAAAATTAATGTATACTTCTATAAGTATTATCAGTATTACTTTTATTGTATAGAGTAGTTGAGATACTCTGTTACGCCGGAGGCGGAATAATATGTAGATGGCGAGTTTGGGTAGTGGGCAGAGGGAACATCAGGCTAATTCAGGACTTCTTGGAATGATTTGTAGAAATTTTTAAAGAGAAAGTGATCACCTCAGGCTGGAAAAAGAGCTTGGAAAATTCTCTATCTTAGATAATGGTGGGATCGCAAACTCCGTAAAGTCCGACTCTGCTTACCCACTAAGCCACAAGTTCCACATCTGCACTTAGTTTAAATAATGTAGAAATAAAAATAATAATAGCTAAGTAGAATTATCATTAATTATTAATGGAATAGACAATAAATAAGTGATTAATAGTTTAAATTTGTAATAATTTATATCTAAACTTACATATTCTAATATAATAAAAGCTATTAAGTTTTAAATAAACTTATAAAGTTTAGTGTATAAAGCAAAGCTTTTTATATTTAATTGCTTAGCATTTAACACATTTAAAATAATTTTTAGTTCAAAGCAAAGCATGAACAACTATCTGCTTCTTTTTATTTATTAATATAGTTTTTAGCTTGGAAAATATAAATAATGTAATATATAAACAAAAAATGATTAAGATATTTAGAAGAATTATACTGCAAGGCAAATTTGATATATCAGTAAATTCTCTTATAGATCTTAAATTAAAAAGCTTAAAATTCCAAAGTGCTTATTTAAGAATATTTTACTAGATTAAAATGAGTAAAATATAATAAAAAATTAGATAATCAAGATAAATGAAATGATTAAAGAAACTACTTAATTTTAAAATTCTAAGCATTCAGATTTAAAAAATGAAACAATAAATTGGTTTAAGGTATTTTTAAAAGCAATTTCATTATATAAAAATTAAGATTCAAATAAATAATAGAAATATAATGATAATTAGTCAATTATGTTTATTACAAATAATTAATGCATAGCTATTAATTAATTTTTATTAACTTAAGTCATAACTTCCTTTATGTTTCCTTATTTTTTAAAAAATAGCTTATTGGTTTTATTAAACTTTCTATAAATCCTTATTTATTTTATTAAGAGGATATTATATATTTCTTATACTTTTCTAGATAAATTACTAATTTTTAATTCCTAAAGTACATTAAAAATTCTAAATAATATATTCTCAGAGTGTATAGCTAAATAATAATCTTAACTAAGAACTGAAAATAATAATTATTTAAGTTACTTATCTTTAAGCTGCTTATATTTTATAGGTTCTATTTTTAAATTATAAAATAAATCTCTTACAGCTATATTAATTATAATTCTACTTTCATCAAGATTTTAACTTTAATTTACCATAAAATTTTAAAATAATTAAGCAAAGAAATTTTATCATTTTCAATCAAATCTAAAAAGAAAAACTGTAATAAATATAAGTCTTAAACTCTTAGAAAAAGTTGATAAACTATTCCCATAAATAATAAAACTAAAAGAGAAAATGAATCAAATATTAAATAATTAAAGAAACCTTTTATCTCTTAGGCTTATTAAGATTTCTCTAAAAGAAGGAAAATATTTATAATAGCTTTTATTTTATTAATAGAGATATTTATTTATTATCTAAAGAGATCTTTTTATATTTAGAACTTTATTGCTATAGAAGTTAATTTTATTCTGGACAAAGAATTAATATCTTTATATAAGCTAGGATATCCTAAATTTTCTTCAACTTTATTACTACTCTTAATTTATAAAATATAACTGTGATTTTATTAGTGAAGTGTTCTTAATTACCCTAAAAAGCTATAATTATTTATGTTGATAATGCTGTAGATAAGTGTAATGAACTCCTTGATTTTAATAAATATCCTATTAATAACTTAATTTTTAGTTTAAAGTATTAATACATAGATTATTAAAATTCTCAATTAAACCTTATTTGAAAATATTTAATTTACTATTGCTTTAGCTCTAGAAGTGTCTCTTTTATTATTAGTTTTTATTTAAGCTTAAATAGATTATTATTTTAATACTTGTAGCTTATTTAGGAATCTATTGCTTAGTTCTATTGTTTCTTATTAAGTTTATCCTTAAAGCTAATTTTAATGGATTATTAGATAAAAGACGCAATTGTTGTAATTTCTAATAGAACTAAACTTCTTTTTATTGTTCTTTCCTGAAATGTATAAAATAGTGTAAAAAGACTCTATTTCTTTCTTTATTTGTAAGAAGATCGTGAATACAATCTCTTTATAGAGCTAATTTAAAAATTAAGTTTAGTAGTTTTATATGAATGCTTTACTAGCTTATTTTAGATATCATACTAAAAGCATAAGTAAAAGAGAAAAAATAAATTGATTCTAGTAATCTTTTATCTAATAATCTATCATGCTCTCTTTTTATCTACTTACTATATACCTTTTAACGTTAGTAGTTAATTACCTAAAAATTAAAATCATAGATAGAAGCTTAGAATAACACCCAAATCAGAATCTCAGGTTTTACCCTTTATTCTAAGACTATTGATGAAATGATATTAAACTATAAGTGATTTACAATTTATGAGTATAAAGATTACTAAATTTATCCAAATTACTAGTAAAGCTAAATTAGCTTAAAGATATATCCTTGCTTTGTAATTATACAAGCATTATAATTATAGATTGTATAGATTTGTATTTTAAGCAATTTAGATTTCTATAGTTTAGTTAATAAATGGAAAACTTATTTACAATCTTAGCAGCTTATTAATTATTTAGTACACTTCACTACATTAATATGAATACATTGCCATGATAGATAAAACTAATAAACTTTAACTATACTCCTTATTAAAGTAATTAGCATACTTACTACTACTTATGGATATTATTAATAAGGATATAGATAATTAGATTTTAAGATAAATTTAATTATTTAGAATGAAGAGAAGCTAACTATATATATATGATGCATTGCTAGCTAATTAAGTTTTTTAAAGCTAATTTGCCTATTAATCATATTATTACTGAGGAATTTTAAATCTACTCTGAAAACTAAATACGATCTTCATAAAATCTTATTTATATATTTAAATGATATCATTTATTTGATTGGCAAGAAGTTAAAAGAATTAAAGCTATTATTTACAGGCTAGAGTAAATAAAAGTTAAGAATATTATTAGCAATTTTTATCTCTCTAAGTCTAAGTAAATTCATTTGAAGCATAGCTATTTTAATATTTTAATGCTTAGTAACTAAACTAACTAGATGGCTACTTTTCCTATTTTTTAATTTTTAGTTATTTTAACTTATTTTATACATAAATCATAAGAGATGTGCAAATTATCAATAAATTCACCTAACTGAATAACATGAAAGTGCTTTATCCCCAAAATATTATGACTAACTTGAAGCGAATTTACGATTATTTGAATGCTAATTAATAGAAGTTCTTAAGGTAGTTAACTACTATATCTCATCTAAATTTTTATTATCATTAATCCATATATTATATATTTATTTTAGTTTGCTCATTTCTTTCTTTATAAAAAAGCTATTTTTAATTTGCTCTTTCTTAAATAGCTTATTATTCTAAGAGCTTCATTCTTTATTATTGTTTCTTTATCTTTCTAATGATTATTATAAGTATTAGAGTATTACTTTGTCTTTCTCAAAATTATTATATATTAACTTGCTACAAACTCTCAGCTTTTCTGTATGTGATTGATTGTTAATCCTTTTACAATAAGATTTCTTTTCTTCTAAAGTTTATTGTATCATTTATATTCCAGCTATATCTTTTGAATTTAAAGAGAAGTATTAATTTTAAAGATTTCATCCCTAAAATATAAAAGCACTTACGATTTTTAGTTGCTTCAGATTCCAATTTTTATTTTCTTATTAACCAAGATTCAGACTTTATTAATTTTAACTATATAATAATTAATACAACTAAAACTTAAACTTTCAAAGCTTTAAAGAGCTTAACTATTTTAATTTTATTACTATATAAAATAAATCCCTTTAGGCTATTAATGAACCTTTTAATTATTTAAGCAATATTTTTGGGTAATTTTCATACTTTTTAATAAGATATTTTCTAGTTCAAGTAAGAGAAATTATAAAAATTTGCCTAAAAACATGAATGAGCTTGATAAATTAGTTCTTAATGCTTCTTAATTTAAATTTTGGCTTTATTATTAATTATTATATTGAACTTTTATTCTTATTACCAGGCTTTATATTCATTATCTATTATTCCCCATTTTTTCTAAATTTAAAGATCTAGTTGATATCAAAACCAATTTTTCCTTGACTTATAAAGAAAATTAGATTTATTGCTATTATTGTCAGGTCTTAGTCATTAAATTCAGTTACTTGCGCTAAATTTATCTTTCTTTTTTCTTTAAAATTTTCTCATATTAAATTGGCTTTTTTCATTTTCCTTACTCAAAATGATAATTCTAGAGGTGAAAAAAGCTGAATTGAGGTGTTACATCTCTAGTGTTTCATATTATTTTAGTTAAGATATTAAATACTTGCAAGCTGCTTATCATTAGTTCTATCCCTTTCACTGTAATAAACTTAAATATTACTTAAAGTTTTTAGATTTATCTTATGTGGTTATTTGCTTTGCTTGATTACTAGCTTAATCAACTTTTTATGAGCAGCTTCAATTGAAATTCCTCACTAGCATTTAAGTCAATAAATACCTTTAATTCATTTAATTTTTGCATAATTAAGTATTACTTTAAAATTTATGCTTTCTCTAAGATTTACCTTCTTCTTTTGAATGAAAAGCATTGATTTCCAGCTATGAATCACATGTATAATTTAAATAAATACAAACTAGGAAAATTTAAAGGCTTTTAGAATCAACTTATTAGCTTAGAAAATTAATAAATAGAAAGGTAAATTAAGATTTAGCTTTAAGCTATAGAAAATTAGTAAAAGTCAGCATTCTATTATAGGAAAGCAGCTAATTTTACTTTATTTTTTAATTACGAAAAATTGCTTTTCAGCTAAATTAATTAAGAACAAATCCAAAGACAAAAGCCAGAAAAGCCAAATCAAATGTTAATTCTATTACTCAAAGAAAGAGTCTTAGACTTAAAATTTTATTTGCGTCTATGAGATTAAAAATGTATTTAATTGGAAAAAATAAGAAATTGATAGTTGCAATTATTCTTAATTAAGCAGCTATTTATTACTTTTAATAAGCAGAGTAAGGCTTTTATTATCTCAATCAAGTATACCTTTAGGTTGTAATAGTTGACTATTTATTAGCTTAACTTTAATTTAGTTATAAAGAATATAGGTATAATTTTAATTTCTAGCTCTAAAGGAAAAATACTGAACTTTTTATTTTTAGTAGTGAAAAATGAGATAAAATAAAATCTCTTAGTCTCTAAATAGGAATATGCTAAATTATAAATCAATAACTGTCTAATCAAAGAGCAGGAAGCAGGAAATATAAAGTAGAAAGGAGTAAATTTCTATATATTATACTGTAAATATTGAAAATGCTTCCTAATTCTTTTCAATTTAATAAGTCTTAGATACTTCCACAAAAACTTTCAAAATAGTACAGCATTTTAGCAGAATATTTAATAATTTTTGGAAAAAACGCTGGAGACAATAGTTAAGAAAAGATAGATATAATATTTAGTACCAAAGTAAGGTAGTTTTTTTATTGCTTAGATAAAAGATGATTAATATTTGAATAGTTGGAATCTTTATAAACTCTATTAAATAAATATAGAAGAATGCTAAGAAATTATCAAAAGGATTTAGAAAGGCAAATTATAACTTTTAAGCAAAAGTTGTTGAGGGTAATTGTAAAAATGGTCTAGAGTAAAAGAGTAAAAAGGTAGATAGTTAATAAATTATTTTTAGTAAAAATAGGTGAAGTAAAGTTAAAATAATATCCAGATGTATGCTATTAGGTAGCAAAAGCCTTAAGGTAGTTTTAAGTTTCAGAGAAGGAATAAATAAGTTAAAAATTGTTTTAAAGGAGTTCATTTTAATTTAAATTAAATAAGCTAAAATAAATTATAAAAAAGGCAAATAGATCAAGTAGAGATTCTGCTGCTTATTTTTTTTATTGCTATAAGCCTAAAATTAGGAAGTTTATATCGTTTCATTTTTATATGATAAGAATCGAAATTTCTCATAACCGAACGGGACAAAAACTAATCCTTACATAAGCCTAGAGACAGCCCTTTATCAAACATAAGAAGGAAAATCCTATGAAATTTACATTTCACCTGATAATCATTTTTTATAATATCTGGATTGCGCGAATTGCTTAAAAAGTGAAATTTTGAGAGGGGGAAAGAAACTTTCAGGCTCTAAAAATATAAAAATAAAGACTTATTAATGTAATGAAACCACAAAGAATGAGCTAACGTGTAAAAATAAACTTAACAATTCCTTTTTATGAGTTTGAAACTAGCTAATTCAAATCTATCTACAGAATGACACTTTAATCCTCGAAAATTTATATATTTCCGGACATTTTAAGCTTTAAGATGATTGCTTATAATAAGCTTGTAGTTATCTAGAGAATTCTCTTTTTATAGCTTAAAATTAAACTCTAAAACTTATTAATACAACTGTTGAAGCTTTACTTTTTATGAAATAATTTGTCTTTTACTATCAAACTAACTATCTTTCTATCAATGCATATTCAATAATAACATTGGGAATTCCATTAATTACGCTTACTAGTTATAGAACTTTAGTATATATTAAAGTTAATTTATAGAAAACTAAGCTTTATTTGGAATAATAGAAACAAAGAGCACATAAATAAGTATTAGAGAAAGCTAATTTTACAATAATAGTATTAAAATAGGATCTTTAATTGAAACTTAGAACAAAAACTTCAGTTTATCTAATAGTTTTATAGAACTAAACAATGCTAGCTAGGGATTCATTGTACTCATGAAATATGCTAACGCTATAATAGAGAACTCTACTTTTGATAGTAATATAGGATTAAAGGGATCATGTATCAATTCTTAAGTATCAGTTTATTAAGTAGAAAGGAGTATTTTTAACTCTAATGTAGCAACATTTTCTGGAGGAGTTATAGAGTCAAGTAAAGATGAAATATTGATAGATAATTGTACATTCTTTAATAACTCAGGTATATATGGAGGAGTTTTTAGTTTATATCAGACACAAATAATAATATAATAAAGTATAGCTACTTAAAACAAAGCTACTATAGGTGGAATTATAAAAGGTGACTCATCATATATAAGAATTCTATAAAATAACTTGGAGTATAATGAAGCATTAGTAGGAGCAGTATTCCATATATAAAATTCTTAATTAGTCTTATTAATTATTGAGTGCAAGTTTAATTTAGGTAATGATAATGGAGGAATTGGATCTATGTAACTTAATAGTATTTTAACTATACATAATTCAGCATTTTCAAATAATATAATTGTTAGCGGAACATTTTTAGATGCTTAGAGCTCCAAGTTTTGTATAAAAGACTCAATAATTGAGAATAACAATGCTAGTTAAATGGGAATGATCAGCTTATGAAATTCTTAAATATTATTAAGTTAAATATTAAATACTCAAATAATCAATAATCAGGCATTATCATCCACTATTTTCTGTTATGAAAGTAATCTTTACTTTAGAAATGTCACTATGAGTGGAAATTAAGTATAGACCATCACTTCTGGAATAATGACTTGGAATGCTAGTGTTGAGATTGTGAATTCAGTTTTTGAAAATCAAGAAGCAGAATAAGGAGTTTTTATTTCGAGTGATTTTAAATCTTAAATAATCATTAGGAATTCAACATTTCGCAATAGAATAGGAAGTAAAGGAAGTAGTATCTATTTATAAAACTCGTCTTTGAATATAGAGTTTAGTAATTTCAATAATATGGAAGATGAAAAAGGACTAATTTATGCTAGTTAATCAAGGTTAGAAATTAATGATAGTTCATTTAAAAACATCAGCTCTAATGATTATGGTTCTATTGTTTGCATGAAAAGTTCAACTTTAATAATGAGAAATTGCCTTTTAGAAGAATATTTCAATACTTCTATTTATGGTGAAGAAAGTACTTTAGATATAAGCTGGACTTCATTTTAGAATGGATCAAGTTTACTAACTTATGGCTCTGCTTTATATATCTTAAATTCTTAAATGAATATGTCACATTGTACATGTTCTTATTAAAAAGCTTAATATGGAGCTTGCTTTACTATTTTTAATAGAAAACATGAACAACATTATATAAGTGAGAGTCTTTTTGATAATTGTATAGTTTCAAAGCATGGAGGGGCTGGATATGTTGAGAATGGGAATATTTATTTCTTTCAAAACAGTTTTGAAAAGAATGAAATAAAAGGTGAGGAGAAAATATCGAAGAGAGGAGCTCTGAGACTGGTTTGTGAATAGAACTGTAGCTATATAATAGAAAAAAACTCATTCATAAACAATAAAATTACTAATACACTTAGTGAAGGAGGAGCTATTTCCTTCTAAGGAACTATACCAGTCTTTATTCCTGAAATAAAGGATAATGAATGATGCTCTTTATTCAAAGATAACTATGCTTACTATGGAAATCATTTAGCTTCATTTGCTTACTAACTCTCTAATTCTTCTATTTCTGATGTATTTCATCATTGCAATCACTCTCACAGAATTATTACTGACTAGTTACCTGGATTTCCTATTTCTAATACTACTTATTACATAACTGATTACTTTGGTTAAGTAGTCAAAACTAATAATCAGTCAACTCTTATTATTACATCGAAAGAAGCTGAATTAGCAGGTAAAACAAGATTATTTGCAAATAAGGGTATTTTTAATGTAACTGATATCATAATAAATGCTTTACCTGGAACTTTAATACAACTAGATATAGAAACTAACGCTATTGATCATTTAATTCAAGGAACTATAAATTCAATCTAGTCTTAAGTTAAAATGTAGCAATGTCTTTAAGGTTAAATTCTAGTAGATTCTAAATATTGCTAAAACTGCCTTTATGGTTAGTATTCTTTCAGCTCAAATCATTGTAAAGAATGCATGAAAGGAGCAAAATGCCATGGTAGTGACTTAGTTACTCCTAATAAAGGATATTGGAGACAAAATTAAAGCAGTCAAGAAATTCATTAATGTCCTAATTTTATAGCATGTAAGGGAATTCCATTAACTAATTAATTCGTTACTTCCTATCTCAAAACTACTGATTAATAATAAAGATAATCACTTTAAAATAGTATTAACTGAAATTAATCCTGTGCATAAGGTTATAGTGGTACTTTATGTGATGTATGTGAATAAGAATATACTAAGAATGAAAATAACGAATGCTAAAAATGCTTGAACAAGACATAACAATCAATAATATCATCATTTGTTGTTACTATTTTCATTCTTTATTTGATTTATCTAGTCACTTAAACTTTAAAATCAGCCTATTAATAAGACTAATACTATGGAGTTTACTTCAAAATATTTACTAATTATATGTAATTCTCAACCTTAATCTCTAACTTTAAATTTAACTGACCACACATTTTCAAAGATTGGTTCCAAATAAATGGATAATATACAGCAGTAACTCAAAGCATCTTTAGATTTGATTGTCTTTTGTATTAAGAAGAGTAAAGATATTATTATAAAGTCATAAGTATTATCAGTATGCCTATTATCATTCTACTTATTAGTACTTTCACTCTTTTCTTATGATCAATACTTAAATGCAAACCTTTTAATCAATCTATCCTAATCACTACTTTAAGTGTCTCCTTTTTCTAAATCAGTACTAACCTTAACTTGACTATTTTTACTGCCTTCAGTTGTTATAGCATTTCTAAAGATCATTTTGTTCTTAATTCATATACTAATATAGAGTGCTGGCAAGGAGACCATCTTAAGTTCGTATTAAGATTTGCACTTCCAAGTTTACTGATTTATGCCTTTGGTGTTCCTTTGATTGTAGTAGTGTATCTGTATAAGCATAGAAGATAAATAAAGAGTATTAAGATAAAGTCATAGTTAGGGTTTCTAACAATAGGGTATAAAGAATAGTTTTACTACTGAGAATTCATTAAAATGTATGAGAAGTTTTTGATATCAATGGTATTTATCTTTCTATAGAACTCTACTTTCATATTTTAGTTCTGATGTCTTATCCTAGTAATACTTGCTTGTATCATTCTCTAGTTACTTTTCAATCCTTACTCTAAAAAGGAAATCAATCACTTAGAAATCACTTACCTATTAATTTCAGCTTTCATCTTATATTCTGGAATTTACTTCGAGTCTGGATAAAAGTTTCCAGTAGTAGATGTATTTGTATTTATACTGCTTGTATCAGTAAATTGCTACTTCCTAGTTATATGACTTAGACTAGTTTTAGTGGAGTTTGGATATGAATTGTAATAGAAATCTTTCAAATTCTATACTAAATTAACTTGCTTCAACAATCAAATTAACCTACTACAGATAGTTAACAAATGGGAGCAACTTGCTTCTAAACAAAAAAGTAACCAAACTAAATGAGCAAAATAATAATAAGTTCAATACTATGATTTAGATTAAGATAATAAGCATACTAAGAAACTATATTCACTCTTTAAAGATTCAACCCTATTTCAGTTATTGAAGTAACTAGAATCATCACTCTTAATACATACCTCTATTTATCAACTCTATCATCACATCGCTATCAACTTACCTATGCAGTAATATTGAAACTAAACAGTAAAAACTTTTCTTAGCAAATATAGGATGATCAACAGAATATCAGAGTAATATAAATAAAAAGATTTTTGAAGTAATAAATAAACTATAAAAGTAAAAAGTAAAAAGAAATAAATCTAATAATTTTAGAAAATAAGTAGATATATAAAGGCTAAATAACTTTTTAATAGTAGAAGACATCGAAGACGAATTATTTTCCGATCTAAGAGAAACTAAAGATCTTAATATGAAATGTGAGGAAACACTTAATTAGATAAATAATAAATAAGAAATTTAAAGTTAGCTTAACTTAATTAAAAGAAAAATTTAATTGAATCTATGTAATTTTTAAACTTTTTAACCCGAAAAAATTTAAGCATTTTAGGAAAATCCAATGCAATAGTTTAAAATTAAATTAGATAAAGAAAGTTACAGAACAGAATTTAATTATTTCGATTAAGATGAGTCTGAGAAACAAATAGAAGATAGTTAGTTATAGTATTAGATAGAAGAGGAAAAAGTTCCAAATTATAAAAAAAGGATAAAATTAAGTTTATAGTCTTAGAAAAGAGCTCCAGGGTTCACTTGTTTTTGTTCCTGCTCTTTCCTGAACTAAAGGACTGCGTAGGACTACATTAGTCCGCCATCCTTTTCTCTCCCTCATCCACTAATTATCGTTATAGTTTCTTCTTCCATTTTTATAAAACTCGTTGTTTCTTGAGTAGTAGAATTTCTTTCTGTATACTTATCCTGTTCTTGTTGGTCATATTCTGAAAAGTTAGTCTAATATTTATTACTTGCTAATTTTTTCAATTTATTGTTTCTTCCAGCATTTTTTCCAGTAATTATTTTTCTAGCATAAATAACACCGAATCTTTTTGCAATAATAATTGATCTTATTTATTTCTTATTATTAGAATTCCGATTCGATTTCCATTGTGATATTTGATTATTAATCTTATTAATCTTATAATTTTTAAATTATTACTTGTTATTATTCTTGTTTTTCTTAAAGTTGCTTTATTTGATATTCAATTTAAGAAAAATGAAATTGGAACATTTGAGGGACTTCGTTAAATTATTAATCAATTTATTCCAATTTAATTACTATTTACGATTAGATTTTATCTAATGATTCATCTATGGATGGGAATTATAGGTTTAATTATTCCATTAATTATTCTAGTAAGTTTTCTAAATTTTCTATTTTTTATCTTTGCTTTTTCAAGTCATATTGGATATTTGATATCCTTTGCTGAACTGATTATGCAAAGGATTCCTTAGATTATTAATCTTTATCTTATTAAGGCTATTCTTCAATTAAATTAGGTTATTCTTATTTTTTCAAGTATTCGTTAATAGAGGTCTATTATTTCTTAGGTGCCATTTTATTTAATTATTAAATAATAGATATGACTGATAAAAGACTTAAAGTATTTAGAATTGATTTAATCTTTAAATATTTTTCATTCTTTTTTAATTATCTCTTAATAAGTTTTTAGTAGAAAGTTATACTTATTGCTTAATTTAGAGCTTGTTCATATATATTAAATTTTAAGATATAATATAGTTATTTTAAATAAACGTTTTTATATTCTTTTTAATAATCTTATTTTTTCTATTTATGACTTAAAATTCATATTGGTATTATTTTTTATAAAAAATTACAAATCATAAATATTTACAAAATAGCTGAAACTTTATACAGTCTTCTACTGAGATTTATTCAGGTTTTAGTACACTTTTTTAGTTTTGCAAGATAGAATTTAGATTTCTTAGCTAAAAAATTGATTAAGATTCTTTTTTAAATATGCGATAGAAATTCAAGTTAGAAATAGATATCAATTTGCTAGCAAATATTTACTTTACTAACGTTTTTAAATTCATTAATTTAGTATTTTCTAACTGTAGATATATTTACTAAATATGATTTTATCTTCTTTATAAATTAAATAATATTGTCGCATCAACAAAAGGCAAATATTTTTATATTTCAATCAATCATCCTCTTAGTTATAAGTAGAACCTTACAGAAAATCTTAATTCCATGATCTTTAAGATTAATGAAATTTATTTTATAAGCATAAGGTTAAGTTAGTCCTATGATATATGAACGTTACTTACTTAGATAATCTTTAATTTTTTTAATTTAGTGACTGTATTTATAAAGATTGCATTTTGATTATTCTAGTATGAAGTCTTTAAGTAAGGATTCTCTTGCCATATTCTGATGTAATAGAATAATATTTTCTACCTTTTTACAATATTCTTCGATGAACTTTCAAGTGAAATACTCTTTCTTTCCCATTCAAGGAGAGTCATAATTATAATATTAACTTACTGTATATTTTTACGTAATTACTTTATTTAGTTTTTTTATAATAAATAAATAAAAATGATTATAGAGCGCGTAGCACCTCATTGGCGCGCAGCTCTTTCAATATTAATATTTAAAAATGTTCTCATGTTTCTTGTTAAATTCTAGAGGTCCGATGAGTCATGTCAGCTTCTCCAAATGGGGAATCTTCTTATTAAAAATTATTCTAAAATCTTGAGTCAAATGCTTCAGTCTTCTTGAATAAGGTCCAAATAAGAGATAGTTATTAAGTAGGTAATTAGAAGGCCCGTCAGTCAAACTTTCATACTGCTAGAGAGAACCCTCGGGGTAAGTTAGGTACGTCTCAACAGAGCTTATCCACCCTTCCCCGTGGTGGCATCTAGTGCGAGATTACTCGCAATGCAGTATATACTGAACCAGATTACCTACTAGTTTAGCTGACGAGGCCGATATCCATTTTATATATCATAATATTATAAATTAATTTAAGTTCTTTATTTAGAAAAGATAAACTAATAGCTTTTGAATAACTTTATTATAGAACATGTTATATATCTACTCTTAAATCTAACTTTAAATGGAATTAAAAGTTAGTGACCACAATTTAAAGTAAATTTATTATTTGCTCAAAAATTTAATTTCTACACTGAATATTTATAATTACTAGTTGATAAATTAAAAAGATAACTGAAGTTTAAAATTATTAGCATATTAAATTACTAAAATTACTTATTTATTATCTCATTAATACCTATTTAAATACTTCTATTTATCTATTTCTTATTTATTTATAGCTTATTTAAGCAAAATGAAGATATGGAACTCGTGGTTTAATGGGTGAGCTGAGTCGGACTACGTGGAGTCTTTGATCCCGCCATTATCAAGGACGGAGAATTTTTCCTGCTCTGTTTCCTGCCTGAGGTGATCTCTCTCTCTTTAACAGCCTCGACACATCACTTCCATGAAATCCCGATGCCGTTCCCTGACGTGACTAGGACAAACTCTGAATTAGCCTGATGACTCTCTCTGTCCACCTCCCAAACTCGCCATCTGCACGTTGTCCCGCCGCCGGCGTAACAGAGTATCGCGACTACCCCGGAAAAATTAAGGTAATTCTGTTAGTACTTATAGAGTTATAAAATGTATTTATTTTATTAAGTTATTTAATATAATAATTAATAAAATAAAGAATAACTAAAAGCTAATATTTATTAGATTTATACTTTAACTAAAATAACTAATTAGTTATAATTAAATAGCTTATAATCTATTTATGACATTTAGAGCAATAAAATTATTAGCATTAGTTAGTTAATTTCATCTTATACTAAAATTTTCTTATAAATTATAAATTTTAATATATGTTTTATATTCTAATTATAGTAATGAAGGGTAGATTTAGTTATTTAAACTTTCTTATTTAAAATTAATTGCATAGTCCTATTTACATCAGATTCATTGTGAAATTCATAAATCTTTTAATTTAATGCCTAGTAAGCTTATAATTGTTCATCAGGAATAATTCATATATTAAAATTTTAATTTCCTCTCTTTTCTATATTCATATTATTTAACCTTTTTACTATAGAAATAATTAATTAATTAATTAATTAATTATAAACTAAATGTAAAAAAGAGTCCAGCTACTCTGTGATTTCAAGCAGGTACTTGCTGCCATTTTCTTAACGGGATGGATACCACGACCTTCTTGATTAAGTGGTATGTAACCACTGTTGATTCTCAGTCTATCCAGCAAATATTTTTCTCTTATAAATTCCATTTGATGTAATTCAAAGTTTGTTAATTTAAGTTAATGTTCTTTTTTGTTCATTTTCGTTCAGTTTTTTTCAGGTTATGCATTTCCTTAATAAATGAAATCTTGATTTGCAGTATCAACATTGTTTAAGTTCTTCTCTTGATAATTTTTTACAAATATCTTGTTTTCTATCTTTTCTAATCTTTTTATTATATTCTGATCTTAAATTTCGATTTATGAGATTTCTTCTTTTTTTATTTAAGTTGGAGTTTTTTCTAATTCCATTATTTGATTATTGGGTAAGTTTGATTAAGATTATCTTCATAATTATTCTTCTGTTATTAATTGATTTTATATTAGTTATTTTCTTAATATTGTTAATTCATTATCCTGAAAATCAATATTACTCATAAGTTCTCTTATTTATATGCTTTGATTATATATGGTTTCTTCGTATCGGGAAATTTATTTTTTCATTTGTTCGATTTAATTTTAGAGTTTTCAATATAGGTCATTTTTTTATTCTTCTACTTATTACATTCCAACCATCACTTTACCTTTGGAAGAAGAACTAGATTCTGATGTAGTCATCTACTTTTATTTTTCTTTGCCCGCCTTTCTTTTGGGTTTTCTATTTTAGTTTCTAGAAAGGCGAATCGACTATTCCGTTTTTACCGCGCAATTTTCCTTTTTTTTTGACTATAAAATTGATTTATATTCCAAAATTACATAATTGATATGTTTAGCATTTGTAAATAAGAACAGTTAAATCTTAGCTTCTATGATAATAGCTATATTAATTTTAAGAGGAGTTATATGATACTCTAAGCATTTTATAAGTATACCTAAAACTGTTAGAAACTTAATATCACTTCTATTTATTTATTCCATTATGAATTAAATGTAGACTGATATCATATTTCACTAACTTACTTTAAAATGATAGTTCTTCCTTCATTATCAAAGTATGTCTTTCTTTATTAAATTAAAAAGCTTAAATAAAAAAAGCTTCTATTCTAAGATAAGGAAACTAGAATACTACAGATATGTTATAAATATAAAGTCAATTAAGTGCTATAAATAATGCTTTTCTATATATCATCGAATGATCTATTTAAATATACCTTTTAAATTGCTTGGCTGCTTAATAAGAAATAATTTAACATAGATTATATAGCTTAAGTAAGGCTTAAAAGCTATTGCTTTAGTTAAAAGTACTTTTTTATTTCGTAAAGAGAAATTTGTAATTAATGGGAATAAAATGAAAATGGTTAATAATTAAGATTTAATAAATTTATTTAAATAATAGAAAAGAGAGAGCTTGTGTGAAAATAAAAAGATAGAAACAGCTTTCATATTGTTATTGCTCTTTCATGTAGATTAAATACATTTAGTAAATTAAGCTCTAAATCCTGTATTAAATTTGCTACTATAAGTACTGAATTGAGTATTGATTAGTTTTAGAACTTGAAATAAAATTTATTTGCTTAGAGTTTGTAAATGAATAGATAAATCTCAATTAAAAGGAAAAACTACAAATTAAAATAATTTTATAAATGTATCCTTAAATTAATGTTTAAGTATTTACTATTAATATCTCTAGAAATTACGAACTGTTTCTAATTTTAGTGTATATATTGCTTAAAGTATTAATAAATATTTTATAATTGTCTATATCTATAAAGCTATAAAATTTACATAAAAACTTCTAAAAGCTTAGTTACTTTATATATTCATTTCCTTTAGAAAGTGCTTTAATTAACTAACGTTGAACCCTTTTTAACAAATAAATTTTTATTCCAAAATGAAAAATCCACTTTCTAGCAATGTGGTACTTAAAGATCTATCTCTTGTTATTTTAAGACTTGCAAATTCACTTTCAGCTAATTTAAATAAGTTACCAAAATTTATCATATAAATGAAATTATAAAAATTGCCTTTAAAACTTCAATTTATTAAACATATACTAAGCATGATAAAAACAAAGAAATATAAATATTTTATATTATATTATATAAAATATTATAAAATGCATGTCGGCTGCGTCAGCTAAACTAGTAGGTAATCTGGTGCAGTATATACTGCATTGCGAGTAATCTCGCACTAGATGCCACCACGGGGAAGGGTGGATAAGCTCCGTTGAGACGTACCTAACTTGCCCCGAGGATTCTCTCTAGCAGTATGAAAGTTTGACTGAGGGATCTTCTAATTACCGACTTAATAACTATCTCTTATTTGGACCTTATTCGAGAAGACTGAAGCATTTGACTCAAGATTTTAGAATAATTTTTAATAAGAAGATTCCCCATTTGGAGAAGCTGACATGACTCATCGGACCTCTAGAATTTAACAAGAAACATGAGAACATTTTTAAATATTAATATTGAAAGAGCTGCGCGCCAATGAGGTGCTACGCGCTCTTTAATCATTTTTATTTATTTATTTATTATTATTATAAAGGAAAAAATGATCCATAGAGCTACAATTTAATACATGTATGAATAAGTGATAAAATTATAAAGTAGAAGAGATCTTCAAATGAAACTTAAGAATATATTATAAATTTGATTTATGCTTATTAAAAAAATTTATATATAAATATAATAAGATTAGAATTATTAAACTTTCATTTTTATAAATAAGAAAAATAATTTTCAACTAACAAGCCAAGACAAAATAACT
The DNA here is from genome assembly GCA_946699065.1 of Loxodes magnus. NCBI lineage: Eukaryota > Ciliophora > Karyorelictea > Loxodida > Loxodidae > Loxodes > Loxodes magnus. The sequence continues at coordinate 685,469 of CAMPDV010000093.1, forward strand.
AAGTTTTTTTAACTTGATTGAGCAATCGCGGATATAATATCTTGATTTAAATGACTAAAATAAATCTTTTAGAGTTAGTGCTAAAGGGTTATCAAATATTTAAATTTTATTAAAAAATCTTATTTAAATTCCTTTCTTGTCACCCGAAATCATAATTTTAACTGACATGATTGGACAAACTCCAATTAGTTGATGATTTTCTCAAATGTCATTGGGCTTGATGTATTACTAAAGCATTAAGGATTTGTATAGAAGAATCTGCTAATATTTATAGTGCTATAATATACCTTTATTACATTAATCTTTTTAAATGCAATTATAAAACACTGAAAAAGTTATTTAAAGCCTCTTTAACTCTAATTACTTACGAAGTTAGAACTATTAATTTATATTTGGAGCATGCTTAAATAACAGACTTAAAGAAAAGGAAATTTATTTAGCAATTTTAATAGTTAAAATTTATCATACATTATCATATAAAAAATTCCTTAAAATCTTTTATTTGCTTCTTCAGAAATTTTCGCATAATGACGCTTGCTTTGAATTATGTAAGTTTTCTACAACAAAAAATGAGTAAATTGCTTATAAATAATTTAGCAAATTTGAGAATTTTAACATTTGAGAGTTTTCTTTTAATTATTACCTAAATCATACTTCTCTTTAAAAAAATAGCCAAAGAGTAAAATTATCAGATATTAAGCTATAGAACTAGAGTAATTATGATCATCAGTGTATCAATTTTCTAAGGATTTTAAATAAAAGTTTAATAAATATGTATAAGATTATCTGCATAGTAAAAAGTTATATGGATTTAAGATAATAAAACAAATACCATAATCCTAAATCAAAATTTATATTCCAATTATATACTATAAGCTTGTCTCATAATAAGTCAACTAATTTTTCTCTATATTTTAAATTTATAAATATATAAAAGAAAGCTAGATTAAAGAGAATGCAATAGATTATTATAAGTTTTTAAAGGAAGATAATTTCAACAAACGGTAACTAAACAGCTTTCTAGAACAAATAAATGAATCTAATTATATAGCTTTAAAATAAAGTTGTAATATTAGAATATATATTCACTTGTTAAAAACTTTTATTCTTATGATAAATTATTTACATTTTAATATTAACTTTATATATTTCTTTTGGATATAAGTATAATTAGCCTTTTTATGTATCTTTTTTTGGTTCTACAATTTATCTTATCTATGAAATATCATATACTTATATAATCTGGAGATTCACTTAATATTTATATATAAAAAAATTTCTAGAATAAAGTATGATACTTAAATTAAATAGTTTAATTGATTTAATTATGAATAAAATAATAATTAAAAGTATATAAACTAATAAGCAATTGATAAGAGTACATTAAATAAAGCTATTAAACTAACTATATTCATTTGTATACTTTAAACTAGAATTTTCCTTTAATTTTCTAAAATTATAATAACTTGCTACAGAACTTAAGGTTTAAGTGTCTTTAGTGAGAACTATATTAAAAATAAAAAGCTTTATTTTAATATTATATATAAATATTAATTTAGTTAGAAGGGTTAAGCATATTTAAAGCTATTAGTGTTTGAAATAATAAGAACTTTATCATGTTTATATTAAATACTTATGGATATTCCAAACTTCAATGTAAATGTGTATATTTAGAGTTAAATACCTTATTTGCACCCTTTGCTTATAAACCATCAAAATTATTTCTATGATAAATTAATAAAAAATGATTAGACTAGATATTAGCAGATCTCAAAATCTAAATTTCTATTTTTAATTTTTCTTAAATCTTACACTTCTAATACTGAAAATCTCATTATTTATAAGATAAAATATTATATAGGATTTTAGCACTAATAAACTTATCTCTTAGAAAGGGTATTATTGATTTAAAAAATCTTATAAAGCATCATTGAGTTATATCTAAATTATGATATTCACTTATATAGCAGTATTGGTTAAATCAATCTTTATCTATTTTATACTTTAATTTTATCTAAGAAAATTCAACTTTTTTATTTAATCTTAGATTTAAAAATTTAATAAGCTTCTATTATTTAAATCTATGAAAGTTAGAAAGATAGCTATCCTGATTCTTATTTTAAATTTAAGAAAAGCTTAGAAAGTTTAAAAATAAGGATGGTATCAATATGATATGAAAATTCTAGCAGGGTTATAATAGATAAATATCTTTAAACTAATATTCTTGTGAATTCTATTTCAAAGTATATTTATTAATATCTTCCTTTGTATGATTTGCATATTAATTAACTATATCATATTTCTACCTATAGACTTATATCCATTGCTAAGTTTAGAATCAATAATAAATCTAAAATAAATTAATTATATTAATGTATTAACTTTAGGGATCCCAGTATAGGCTTGATTATTACTTTTTAATTTAATAAAAGCTTTATAGTTTATAAGCATTACTTAATATCTATTTCATCACTATTTGGCTAAGATTTAGCTTAATATTATTAAATTTAGATTTTATTTATTCTTAATTTAGATAAATTAAAATAGACTTTCAGAAATTTTTTATTGAAGGAACTTATAAATTACAAACCTAAATAGAAACATACAAGCATAAATCTAATAAGCTTGAAATAAGAAAAATTAAATTAGCATATTCAATATAATAATAATATTAATTTTAAGTTTTCCGTTTTAGGGATTTTCAACCCCGTCAGGAGGACAGCAGTTCATGCTCCCTGCTGTTAAATATAAATTTTTGGGACGTCCAATTTTAGCGAGATTGGGAACTCGGGTTTCTCCAGGTTTTCCTTCCTTTTACTTGTTATGGTTCCATCTTGATTTTGTATATTGAACCATCCGGGTTGCAATACATTCTTTTCATTCTTGCTTTTTCTTTTTTCTTCTTTTGTTGTTCTTTTATCCAATAGTTTGTTTATTTCTATTAGAATTTCTAACACTTCCGATAAAAATATCAAACGCTTCCACAGCAGAAACATTTCTTTTTTATTTTTAATTATTTTCCTTGATTTATTTGCTCTTTCTAGACTTCGATTTCCATTTGTATAGCTCCAGTTTTGCTTTACTCTTTCTTAAAAATTTACAATTTCTCTTCTACTTTTCCGAGTCTATTATCTAGTTCAGTCTGTTTCTAAAGCTAATTTTAGGATTTGTTAGTCTGACTTTGTGAGATATTCCAAAAGGCGTTAAGATCTCTTTCCTAGGACATAAGTCTTGACTCAATTCCTTCTGCTAAGTCTAGCTTTGCCATCAGCATATCATTGTCCTTCTTCAATCTCTTGACCTCTTCCTAGAGGTTCAGTACCACTTTGATGAGCTACTCCATGCTCATCTGACCAGAAGGGTTGAACTCTAATACCTCCAGATGGAGAACAGACTTCATCTGTTTCCTCGGTTTCTCGCTTGAGGTTGGAATTTCCGTGTGTATATTCTTCAAGGTTGGCTTTCGTTCGTTTTGTTATATTCCAAATTGTTAGTTCAGTGTTGGTTAAGGTTGTGATAGAGAAGATTGTTAGGATTATTAAGACTTGGTTTCTTGCTTCCTCCCTTCCTTTTTGGCTTAGGAAGAGGTGGTATAGAAGCCTGACTTGAAACCTTCAACCATTTTTTAATATCATATTCAATATAATTAGATATCTTTTCCTTTTAATTCTTAGAAGAAAGAATAAAGGAAAGATCTTATTCCAAAACCTGCAGACCCGACTAAATTTAAGATAATTTTAATGATTTTGAAATTCATATTTCTAGAACATCTAAAATACTGGCAGATTCTTTTTAATCATGGAACAATGAAGACGAATAAAATAAATAATAAGATTTAATCTATTAATCCTAAGTAGAAATGATTAATATTAGTGACTTCTTGGGAAAAGAACAGCTATGGATTACTCGAAAAAAGATAAACAAATAAAGCAATGCAAATTTTAGGAAAATACTTAATTAAAATATGAGAAAAATTGAGATTTTTAATAATTCGAAATTATAATAAATTTTAGAATTTCTAAGTAGATTTATTTAATAAATGCATAAAATGCTATGCTACTAAATCTTTATGAACAATAAAATATAAGAAAAAAAGCCAATTGCCTTTTATATAGAAGAAGAAAATACTTTTTCGATTTTGAAAAAAAATTACTGTAAATTTTGTAAATAAAGAACCAACAAAAATTAAGAGAATGCCTTATTCTTAAGGAATCATTATTAAAGGAACCATGGAAGAAATATTAAGTTTTGCTTAAATAATATGCAAAATATCTTTCTTAACTACTTACTCACATCTTAGAATCAATTTAACTTAAGATATAATTCCAAATCCATTAATTAAGAGTAACATAGTTATAGAAATTAAACTAATGAGCTGATCGTTTGGAATTAAGTTATTTTCTACATCACTAAAATAAGCTGGATATGAACGACTTGAGTTTATATCCTAATAAAATATTAATTAGAGCACTTTAATTTCCAAATAAAAGCGAATTAGATTATAAGTTTTAGAGTAAATTCTAAGATTTCATGATATTTAACTTTACTATTCCTATGAGTCAAAATACAATTAAAACTTCTTTCAAAGTTTAAATCCAGTATGCTCTGAAGTTAGTTACGTTTTCGGTAAATTTGATCTTTATCCAGCAGTCTCTTCTATTGAAATAAATTTTGAAAGTTTTGTCCAAACAATGGAAAAATAATAGAATAATGAAGAAAAACTTATAAATCTAATAGGTGGATCTTTAGATATCAAATAGTCAATCATTCTGAAATATTGAATTAAAAATAGAGATGCTATAGGATTTTTAGTAGCTGAAGATTCCTTAAGTATATTAAGATCTAAATCCTTTTAACAAAATAATTAATAGTTAGGAATAAAAAATATACAAAGAAAATATTTTGAAATTTATAATTTCCTCTTTAATATTTTATAAGCAAGAAGTTTATTAGTTCTAAGGTATTAAGTTAGAGGGAGAAATAGTATATAATTAGCAAACCAAAGAAGGAAAACATTTCGGATTTAGAGACTCTAATTTATACGAAATGATAATTGACTAAAAATCAATAAAAATCAATAAAAATCAAGAAAAGTGAACTATATGATTTGTTCCAGTTTGAAGTTAAAATAGTGTTAACTTAGCAAGAAATACTTTAAATAAAAAACAACAAAAATTGGTTCAGTTATAGAGGGAAATCTTGAGCAATTGAGCAAAAGAATTAAAGCTTTGAAAAACTTAGTAATCTATGATGTTGAAATTGCAAAAATTTCTACTCGCAAGATAAATATTTCGGAAAAAGATAGTCATGAAATCTCTTTTCAATGTCAAATAGATTCCGAATTCTTACAGCAAAGGACTTACTTCGAATAATATTATGATATTTCCTATAATAGTAAAATGAGAATTTATAGACTTTGCGTTAAGAAGTGGGAAAACCCTATTTATTTAACCTTTTGAACAAATAATAAAATACTTAATTAAATATTTAAATAAAAGATAAATAATTATAATAGCTTAATTTATAGTAGCATTATATACTTTAATACTAATAACTATAATAATAAATTATTATATTCTATAACTACTTTTTATTTACTAAGCATTAATTAATTTCCTTTAAATCCTTATATCTTTATTTAATATAAATCATATAGCTATTTCAGTTATAGTTTTATGAATAAATAGTTTATTTAATATTTATTATCTCTAGAATTAATTATTTACCATAATTAAAATAAAAGAGTTCTTATTAAATCTAAATAATGCTAGCTAATAAAAGCATTAAACTAAGAGTATTCAAAAGATTTATGCTTAGTTGGTAATTATTTAAATAAGCCCAGGAAATGTCCTAGTAATAATAAATTTTACTTCTGCTAGCTATTTCCTAAGCAAACATTATATAAAATATTTTTATTTGAAATAATAAATATTAAAAATAATTAAAAATATAAGCATCTTAAAATGCTTTTATTGCTTTAGTAGAAGTATAAAAGTATAAAGTATAAACAACAATTATGAGAATATATGAATAATCAATAGTGACTAACTAAAAGAGTTTATTAATACTAATTAAACTAAAAGGAAAATTAATTCAAAACCAATTTATCTTTAGTAAATACAATTTAAATTAAGATATCAACTTAAAGCATTTTAGATAATTTCTATATTTTATATTGCCAGTTCTTTATTATATTAGTATATGTGAAAGCAAAATAGTTTAAGAATTAATAGAATTAGATTGTGGAGATTTATAAATGAAGATAATTAGCAACTATTAAAATACACAATAAGGAAGAGAGTATTTTAATGGTAAAGAAGTAATATCAGCAAGATCATTGATACTAAAGAAAAATCAAAGATATATTTATTTATGAGAACATTTCGCTATGTTAGAGAATTTGGAACAGTATATAGCTACTAGAGCTAAGATTAAAAAATCTTAATTATATAGCTATCTAAAATTATCTAGTTTAATAATCTTTCGTCTTATAGCGTCAAAGATCTTCAAATATTGCAAAGAGAATTTAGGCAAAATATCCTATTCTTAGTAAATTAAAATCAATAGCCTATTGTATAAACTAATATACTATATAAATCCCCTTAAAATATAAGATTTTTTTAATTTCAATGATCTGAAAGAATTTTATTTAAGTTTAAGACAGTTTAATCTATCAATTTTTAAGATTAGATAATTATTAATACAAGTGATTAATAATATCTAAAGACTAATAAAGAGTATGAAGCTATTAATAATAAGAATAAATATAAATGATATCAGCTTTAAATTTTCCTTTTATTCAAATATTAATTTTTATTTTTAAAGCTATTAATTAATTTTATTTTACTATATCTAAGTGTATTTTAATCTAAATTAATATTTATAATAATTAGTTAAAATCAGGTTTAGCCAAAAATTATCTAAATTTAATTTCTCCATATTAAAGAAACATAATCATAATAATTTTACATTTTAACTAGAGTCTCTCATTTATGTTTATTCACATTAACTTAAATAGTTTTAATTTTAATCAGCAAGATTCTAAGTTAATAGTTTCTCTGTAAAGCTTTATAAATGTTAAACTATTAATTATTATATAAAGGATAGCTTATTTAAAATAAACTAATTATAGTGATATAATTATAGAATTAAAAATCTATAATATAATTATATAGATGGCTAGTTATTATTAATCTTTCAAGTAATAATAGCTATACTTATAATTAGCATATTATCATAATTAGCAAATACACTTATACAAGCTTAAATAACTTTTATCCTTTCTATCTCCTTTTATTATTATTAATATACTCATTTCATATAAATTTTAAAATGCTTATAATTTAAAAAGGAACCTATTAAATAGAGACTAATATATTAATTAAACTATTAGTAGAGATACCATAGCAAATAAACACTCACACATAGAATAATAATTAATCTAAATTTAGTAATTTAATACATTTAATAGTAAGCCTTTATTAATAATGCTATTATACTAAACTATTCTATCTTTCATTAGAAATAATTAAAAAATAAATCTAATAACTAAGCTATATTTAGAATATAAGCAATACATTTATAAAAATAATTAATAGAAACTTTAAATTTATATTTAAAGAAACATTTATATAATTATACCTTTAAGGATTAAGCTTAATAAACATTTAAATAATCAACTAAATATATTTAGATACCTATTCTTAGTGTAAGTATCAATACACTCAGTTATTTCTTTCTATTTTTACTTTTATACAGTCATCATTATTTTATATTTAAATACCTTAATAAAATAAATACCCTTTATACCTCTATAAGTACTAATAGAATTACCTTAATTTTTCCAGGGTAGTCGCGATACTCTGTTATGCCGGGGGCGGGACAACGTGCAGATGGCGAGTTTGGGAGGTGGGCAGAGGGAGTCATCAGACTAATTCAGAGTTTGTCCTAGTCACGTCAGGGAATGGCATCGGGACTTCATGGAAGTGATGTGTCGAGGCTGTTAAATAAAGAGGGATCACCTCAGGCTGGAAACAGATCAAGGAAAACTCTCCGTCCTTGATAATGGCGGGATCAAAGACTCCACGTAGTCCGACTCTGCTCACCCACTAAACCACGAGCTCCATATCTTCATTTTGTTTAAATAAACTATAAATAAGAAATAGCTAAATAGAAGTATTTAAGTGAGTTATTAATGAGATAGTAGATAATTAAGCTTTTATTAGTACCTTTAAATTTATTATTTTTAGAATTTGATAAGCTGAAATAATAAAGATCTATTAATTTGATTCTATTCAAATTAAAGTTTTATATTATAAGTATAACATGAATAAATTATTAGTTTGCTATGAAGAATTTTATAAGCTAAATTTATAATAATTATACATAAAATTATGTATAATAATTGAACAAAGAAAAGCTATAAGAAAATTAAGCCTTAGTATGCTAATATTTGTTGTGAAGATAAAAATAAAAATATCCTCAGAAAGTATTTGGAATTAATTCAAGAAAATAGAAGAAATCGTTCTAATTATCAAGGATATTACAAAAAACTTATTCTTCAGATTTTAATATTAAGAATAACCAGAAATATTATGTTATGGCCAGCAAAGTATGGAATAAATGATAAGCAAAGAAAATTAAAATAAATTAAATTAAATTAAATTGATCAATGCAAAAATTACAACCTTTAAAACGAAATAAAGTTCTGGATAAATATAATTTGAATATCTACCTGGACTAAGGTTATTTAGAATCTAAACAATTTCTTTAGGAAGAAATTAGTTAAAAATAAATAGATTTTTTGATTTGAAAATATTCAATACTTTCAAAAACATTAAAGCTCAATGCCAATTCGTTTTAAGAACAAATGTAGAAGAATCCGAAATAAAAAAATTATAAAAAATAAAAACTTCTGCACTTAAATCCTCAATTAGCAAATTGACATATTTTTAAGATTTGCTAAAAGCAAAACTGTATAAAGAATTTATTAGCAAAGAAATTAAATTTCTTTCTTTAAAGAAATAAGAATCTATTATAGATATGAAAAAGTCTCATAAGGATACAGTTTAAAGTTGCTATTCTCCTAAAAAAGTTTATGATTTGCCAATAATTATTAAAATAAATTAATTAGCAATCTAAATTTTAAAGTTATAGATAAAAAAGAATAATATATAGTAAAGGATGTAAAGAAGTTATCTAAAATGAATATTTAATTCTTAAAATTTAATAAAGAAAAGCAAGTATTAAATTAAATTTTAAGTATAGCTTTCTATTAATAGCCTATTTAAGATAATAATTAAATCTATATGAAAAATATTTAAAGAAAAATCAATTCTAATTTATTTAAGTTTTTATCAGTCATATCTATTACTATTGTTTGGTACTTTTCCTTCTTCTGTCTAATCATATAGCTAACTATCTTCTATTTGCTTCTCATAATTTTTTTCGAAGCAATCAAATTCTGATCTGTAACTTTCTTTATCTAATTTAATTTTAAACTATTGCATTGGATTTTCCTAAAATGCCTAAATTTTTTCGGGTTAAAAAGTTTAAAAATTACATAGATTCAATTAAATTTTTCTTTTAATTAAGTTAAGCTAACTTTAAATTTCTTATTTATTATTTATCTAATTAAGTGTTTCCTCACATTTCATATTAAGATCTTTAGTTTCTCTTAGATCGGAAAATAATTCGTCTTCGATGTCTTCTACTATTAAAAATTTATTTAGCCTTTATATATCTACTTATTTTTAAAATTATTAGATTTATTTCTTTTTACTTTTTGCTTTTATAGTTTATTTATTGCTTCAAAAATCTATTTCTTTTATATCCCTTTAATTTTCTGTTATCATCCTATATTTGCTAAGAAAAGTTTTTACTGTTTAGTTTCAATATTACTGCATAGGTAAGTTGATAGCGATGTGATGATAGAGTTGATAAATAGAGGTATGTATTAAGAGTGATGATTCTAGTTACTTCAATAACTGAAATAGGGTTGAATCTTTAAAGAGTGAATATAGTTTCTTAGTATGCTTATTATCTTAATCTAAATCATAGTATTGAACTTATTATTATTTTGCTCATTTAGTTTGGTTACTTTTTTGTTTAGAAGCAAGTTGCTCCCATTTGTTAACTATCTGTAGTAGGTTAATTTGATTGTTGAAGCAAGTTAATTTAGTATAGAATTTGAAAGATTTCTATTACAATTCATATCCAAACTCCACTAAAACTAGTCTAAGTCATATAACTAGGAAGTAGCAATTTACTGATACAAGCAGTATAAATACAAATACATCTACTACTGGAAACTTTTATCCAGACTCGAAGTAAATTCCAGAATATAAGATGAAAGCTGAAATTAATAGGTAAGTGATTTCTAAGTGATTGATTTCCTTTTTAGAGTAAGGATTGAAAAGTAACTAGAGAATGATACAAGCAAGTATTACTAGGATAAGACATCAGAACTAAAATATGAAAGTAGAGTTCTATAGAAAGATAAATACCATTGATATCAAAAACTTCTCATACATTTTAATGAATTCTCAGTAGTAAAACTATTCTTTATACCCTATTGTTAGAAACCCTAACTATGACTTTATCTTAATACTCTTTATTTATCTTCTATGCTTATACAGATACACTACTACAATCAAAGGAACACCAAAGGCATAAATCAGTAAACTTGGAAGTGCAAATCTTAATACGAACTTAAGATGGTCTCCTTGCCAGCACTCTATATTAGTATATGAATTAAGAACAAAATGATCTTTAGAAATGCTATAACAACTGAAGGCAGTAAAAATAGTCAAGTTAAGGTTAGTACTGATTTAGAAAAAGGAGACACTTAAAGTAGTGATTAGGATAGATTGATTAAAAGGTTTGCATTTAAGTATTGATCATAAGAAAAGAGTGAAAGTACTAATAAGTAGAATGATAATAGGCATACTGATAATACTTATGACTTTATAATAATATCTTTACTCTTCTTAATACAAAAGACAATCAAATCTAAAGATGCTTTGAGTTACTGCTGTATATTATCCATTTATTTGGAACCAATCTTTGAAAATGTGTGGTCAGTTAAATTTAAAGTTAGAGATTAAGGTTGAGAATTACATATAATTAGTAAATATTTTGAAGTAAACTCCATAGTATTAGTCTTATTAATAGGCTGATTTTAAAGTTTAAGTGACTAGATAAATCAAATAAAGAATGAAAATAGTAACAACAAATGATGATATTATTGATTGTTATGTCTTGTTCAAGCATTTTTAGCATTCGTTATTTTCATTCTTAGTATATTCTTATTCACATACATCACATAAAGTACCACTATAACCTTATGCACAGGATTAATTTCAGTTAATACTATTTTAAAGTGATTATCTTTATTATTAATCAGTAGTTTTGAGATAGGAAGTAACGAATTAATTAGTTAATGGAATTCCCTTACATGCTATAAAATTAGGACATTAATGAATTTCTTGACTGCTTTAATTTTGTCTCCAATATCCTTTATTAGGAGTAACTAAGTCACTACCATGGCATTTTGCTCCTTTCATGCATTCTTTACAATGATTTGAGCTGAAAGAATACTAACCATAAAGGCAGTTTTAGCAATATTTAGAATCTACTAGAATTTAACCTTAAAGACATTGCTACATTTTAACTTAAGACTAGATTGAATTTATAGTTCCTTGAATTAAATGATCAATAGCGTTAGTTTCTATATCTAGTTGTATTAAAGTTCCAGGTAAAGCATTTATTATGATATCAGTTACATTAAAAATACCCTTATTTGCAAATAATCTTGTTTTACCTGCTAATTCAGCTTCTTTCGATGTAATAATAAGAGTTGACTGATTATTAGTTTTGACTACTTAACCAAAGTAATCAGTTATGTAATAAGTAGTATTAGAAATAGGAAATCCAGGTAACTAGTCAGTAATAATTCTGTGAGAGTGATTGCAATGATGAAATACATCAGAAATAGAAGAATTAGAGAGTTAGTAAGCAAATGAAGCTAAATGATTTCCATAGTAAGCATAGTTATCTTTGAATAAAGAGCATCATTCATTATCCTTTATTTCAGGAATAAAGACTGGTATAGTTCCTTAGAAGGAAATAGCTCCTCCTTCACTAAGTGTATTAGTAATTTTATTGTTTATGAATGAGTTTTTTTCTATTATATAGCTACAGTTCTATTCACAAACCAGTCTCAGAGCTCCTCCCTTCGATATTTTCTCCTCACCTTTTATTTCATTCTTTTCAAAACTGTTTTGAAAGAAATAAATATTCCCATTCTCAACATATCCAGCCCCTCCATGCTTTGAAACTATACAATTATCAAAAAGACTCTCACTTATATAATGTTGTTCATGTTTTCTATTAAAAATAGTAAAGCAAGCTCCATATTAAGCTTTTTAATAAGAACATGTACAATGTGACATATTCATTTAAGAATTTAAGATATATAAAGCAGAGCCATAAGTTAGTAAACTTTATCCATTCTAAAATGAAGTCCAGCTTATATCTAAAGTACTTTCTTCACCATAAATAGAAGTATTGAAATATTCTTCTAAAAGGCAATTTCTCATTATTAAAGTTGAACTTTTCATGCAAACAATAGAACCATAATCATTAGAGCTGATGTTTTTAAATGAACTATCATTAATTTCTAACCTTGATTAACTAGCATAAATTAGTCCTTTTTCATCTTCCATATTATTGAAATTACTAAACTCTATATTCAAAGACGAGTTTTATAAATAGATACTACTTCCTTTACTTCCTATTCTATTGCGAAATGTTGAATTCCTAATGATTATTTAAGATTTAAAATCACTCGAAATAAAAACTCCTTATTCTGCTTCTTGATTTTCAAAAACTGAATTCACAATCTCAACACTAGCATTCCAAGTCATTATTCCAGAAGTGATGGTCTATACTTAATTTCCACTCATAGTGACATTTCTAAAGTAAAGATTACTTTCATAACAGAAAATAGTGGATGATAATGCCTGATTATTGATTATTTGAGTATTTAATATTTAACTTAATAATATTTAAGAATTTCATAAGCTGATCATTCCCATTTAACTAGCATTGTTATTCTCAATTATTGAGTCTTTTATACAAAACTTGGAGCTCTAAGCATCTAAAAATGTTCCGCTAACAATTATATTATTTGAAAATGCTGAATTATGTATAGTTAAAATACTATTAAGTTACATAGATCCAATTCCTCCATTATCATTACCTAAATTAAACTTGCACTCAATAATTAATAAGACTAATTAAGAATTTTATATATGGAATACTGCTCCTACTAATGCTTCATTATACTCCAAGTTATTTTATAGAATTCTTATATATGATGAGTCACCTTTTATAATTCCACCTATAGTAGCTTTGTTTTAAGTAGCTATACTTTATTATATTATTATTTGTGTCTGATATAAACTAAAAACTCCTCCATATATACCTGAGTTATTAAAGAATGTACAATTATCTATCAATATTTCATCTTTACTTGACTCTATAACTCCTCCAGAAAATGTTGCTACATTAGAGTTAAAAATACTCCTTTCTACTTAATAAACTGATACTTAAGAATTGATACATGATCCCTTTAATCCTATATTACTATCAAAAGTAGAGTTCTCTATTATAGCGTTAGCATATTTCATGAGTACAATGAATCCCTAGCTAGCATTGTTTAGTTCTATAAAACTATTAGATAAACTGAAGTTTTTGTTCTAAGTTTCAATTAAAGATCCTATTTTAATACTATTATTGTAAAATTAGCTTTCTCTAATACTTATTTATGTGCTCTTTGTTTCTATTATTCCAAATAAAGCTTAGTTTTCTATAAATTAACTTTAATATATACTAAAGTTCTATAACTAGTAAGCGTAATTAATGGAATTCCCAATGTTATTATTGAATATGCATTGATAGAAAGATAGTTAGTTTGATAGTAATACTTGTATTATATTTCCATCATTTGAAGTATTATTGTGAAAGAGAATAAAACTAAGAGAGGCATTAGAATTTATTAGCTATATAATAGATCCTTTAGTTACTTTGTTTTATATAATTTAGCTTTTTTATAACTCTAAATTCACTTAAGACAAGTACATTACTGTACCATCACCTTCATAGCTTTTTAGCGTTATAGTGTTTGCTATAAAAACCTAAGAATTCTCTGCAAAAATGATTCCACCTCTTAATATAGCTTGGTTGCTTGCAAAGCTACTATTTATTATAGAAGTATTTGAATCTATTGAATATAAGAACCCACCATATTTGGCCGTATTATTTGAAGCAATTAATTTTTCTAATGATAAAATACTTTACTCCAAGTACACACTACCACCACTATTCGAAGCACTGTTATTTAAATTGATAATATTCTACATTTTAATATCTGATAAAATGGAGTAAATAAATGCTCCATTAGTAGCATCATTATCTTATACATCGATATTTTCTAAATTAGCTGTGCAATTATATAGAAATATAATTCCTTTTTATTTCGCTTCGTTTGTGTAAATTTTCAAATTATAGGCAGTTAAATTTAATTATGAGAAATATGCAAAGGCTCCTTAATCTGCTTTATTATCCCTAGCTGTCAAATTTAGCATTACTGTTTGCAATTCTTTAGAATATTAGTCCATATAGAAAATTCCTCCCTTTTATTTAGCTTGGTTTTTTTAAAAATAACTATTTTAAATGGAATTAATTCTTGAATGCTAGGAATAAAAAAATCCACCATCATTGTTTTAAGCTATATTTTCTATAGCTATAATGTTTTCTATGTTTTCGACTATAGAATTTTGGAGATAAAAAGCACCACCCTATAATTCTTTGACTTAGTTAGACTTGAGATAGCAGGTTTGGATAAGCAAAATTTAAGATCGTATGAGACTTATTGCTCCTCCATTTAAATCTACTGAATTGTATCCAAATTAACTATTTTTTATAAACTAAAGTTAAGATTATTCAATGTACATAAAGCCACCACTTCCTAATAGTGCTTTATTTCTTAGAGCAGAAATTCATTCCATTTGAGCTAAAAAGGAAGAATTTAGAAACAAAGCTCCGCCGTTTTGTTGATTTACTTAATTTTCTTCAAAGTTACAATTGCTTAATTAAGTTATTTGAGAGGAAATTACATTCAGTGCTCCTCCAGAAAAGCCTGCTTAATTTTAAAAAAAAGTAACATTTTATATTCGATTTATTTCTGCTGTTTCCATATATATACTTCCTCCATTTTACTCTGCTCTATTAGAAATAAAATTTATATTTTCGATAGAAGTTGATATATTTACTTCTTTTAGCATGAACACTCCTCCTGCAATTTTCGCAAAGTTTTAATTAAATTAATTATCCTTTATCATTATAATTTTTGAGTTTCATGCATACATAAATCCTCCATTTCCTCATGTCGCTTTATTAAGTCATGCAGTTATATTTTATATAATCATAAGGCTTGAATTTTATACATATAAAGCACCTCCATTTTAATAGTCACAAGTATTATTTATAAAGGAAGAGTCACTTAATTCTGAAATATTAGAACCAATAGAGTAAAGCGATCCTCCATAAAGAGAAGCCTCATTTTAACTAAAATTGCAACTTTTAATAACTTCAATTCTTGATAGATTAAAGAAAAAGCTTCCTCCATTTTATCTTGCTTGGTTCTCAATAGATTCAATTTTGCTTATAAATTATATTTGTGATTGATAGGAGTAAAAAAATCCTCCATCAGTCTAGTATGCTCGATTTTCAAAAGCATTTAATGACTCAATTATTGAAATAGATGAATTGTACGTTAAAATTGCTCCACCGCCTTGTTGAAATGCTTGATTTCTTTCAAATATACAATTTATTAACTATGTCACTTTTGAGCTTTTAATATAAATAGCTCCTCCTGATAAAACTGCTTGATTTTAATAAAATTTAGAATTAGAAATTCTATTAACTTCTACCCTTTCCATATAAATACTTCCTCCATACTAATTTGCAGTATTTTAATTAAATTATAAGTTATCAATTTAAGTTAAATTTTTAATATCTTGAAGTATTAAAGCTCCTCCGTTAAACCTTGCTTAATTATATTGCAACTAATTATCTATTATTTAATTTATGCTTGAGTTTTAAGCATAAAGGAATCCTCCATTTCCATTAGAAGCTCAATTTTCAGAAGCATTAATATTCTATATTATTTGAATGGATGTATTAAAGATAAATAAAGCTCCTCCATTAATCTAAGTAGCATTATTTTAGTAAAAGGAAGAATTGCTAAATATTGAAATATTTGAATTGATGAAGTAAGCTGATCCTCCTGAAAATTAAGCTTTATTTTAGTTAAAAGTACAGTTTTATATTAATTTTATTATGGAATTTTCAAAATAAAGGCTTCCACCATCTTAGTCTACTGAATTAGATACAAGATCATTATTTTTTATATTATTAATTTAAGTAAATTTTGTATAAAGAAAACCACCAAAAAAAAGTGCATAATTTGAGTTTGCATAAGTTTTTTCAAATAATTCAAGTTCAGAATCTTGCATGAAAATAGCTCCTCCGTTTTAACTAGCTTGGTTCCCAATAAAATTGTTTATTTAAATAGAATTTATTTTGGTTCTGTTTATAAATAGACTTCCACCTTATCTTGCTGCGTTAAAACTAAAGGTATTATTAATAAATAGAGAAGCATTTTATATTTCATTACAAGCAAAAACTCCTCCATTAAACGCAGCTTTATTTTTGCTAGAATTGTTGTTTTTTATCTAAAGATTTTTTATGTTCTACGCTCATAAAAAGCCACCATCTCCTTAATTAGCACTATTTTATTATATTAAATTAGATTCTATTGAAACTTCTTCTGAGTTTGCTATAAAGATAGCTCCTCCATTATATATACAACTGTTTTCTTAAAATGTATTGCTAGATATCAAGTTAAATTATGATGATTAAATGAAAATAGCTCCTCCTTATTAAGCATTATTATTATTAATCGTATTATTATAAAATACTAAGACTTTTGAGTTAGATATTAGGTAAAGAACACCTCCTTTCTAATTTGCTACATTTTGACTAAATTTACAGCTTCTTACTTAATCAATAATTGAATTTTGGAGAAATAAAAATCCCCCACTTCCAATCACTGATTTACTTGAACTGGAATATACACTTTCCATAACTATAATTTTTGAATCGTAAGAAGCTATTGATCCTCCATTGGCTTACTCGCATTTATTTTCATCAAATGAAGTCTTCTCGATAGAGGAAATGTTAGAATTATTTAAATAAATAGCTCCTCCCGAAATTAAGGCCTTATTTAGTTAGAATTAGCAGTTATATATTTTGTTGATTTGCGATTTTTCTACATAGATACTTCCTCCTTTTAAACCAGCTATATTTTCTTAAAAAATTGATCCTAAAATTGTGTTGTTTTAAGAAAATATAAGAACAATAGCTCCACCATGATAACCTAAGTTTCTATAAAAGAAGCAATCTTCAATATGCATCTATGAATTTTCAGAATAAATGACTACTCCTTAAATCCTACTATTAATGCTAGAGATATTCTAAATGTTCTTAATGTTTTCGTTTTACTAAATAAAAGCATAGGTAGAGATATTAAAATTGTTTTAGAATTTAGAACTTTAAATTAATAGCGAACTATTTCTTAAAATAAGTAAACTTAAATCTACATAATTGTTGATGAATTGAGAAATATACATATTAAGTGAGCTATTTTCACTCAAAATAAGATCTCCAGTAATTTATGTAAAATTACTATTTTTAATTGTAATTTTTGAATTTTCCATATAAATAGCTTGCTTATTTTCTTAGATTTAAATACTAGTCATAGTAAAATTGGTTATTTCTACAGTGCTATTTACTATTTAAAATATTTATTAGTAGTAAACATCAAATTGCTATATGGTTACATTAGTTAATTTAAGAGTTGATTCTTATAATTAAAAAAATTAATAGTTAAACTTCCAATTGCAATCTCCGTCACATGAAGAAATAAAGCCAGAGATTGTTATGTTTTATAGAATTAGAATGTCCCTTTTTAGTTTAATAAAAATAGCTGGACTTTATATTATTAGTTTTGCATTTTCAGCTGTATTATAGCACATATATTAATAGAAATAGTATTAATAATTGCAATCATATGACTGTATAGTTACATTTTTAGAACTATTTCATAAATCATCTTATCTTAAAATCTCACATAAATTTTCTGAGTAGTCGTAATCTTAAGGGTCACAGAATAAATAGTGGGAATGGAGAGACAGATATATTATAGTATTCGATTTCATCTTTTAATCATAAAGAGCGTCTATCAAAGAAAAGAATAAATTACGCCCATCTATTTAATTTTACCCAAATTCTTGATAGTAATTTTCTTCATTTGTTACAAAAATTTCCTCAACTTAGGCAAGCAATTAAAAAATAAAACAACTGAATAAAATTGCATAAAGATTCATAGCGCACTTTGAAGGCATTTTTAAAGTAATTAATTTAAAGAGCTTATATACAGTTAAAACTAATAGTTACAAAAACTATTGAATAGGATTCTACTTTACTTTTCTTTACTGATATTATCTTTAATTTAAACTTATTGCAAAAGCTTTTAAACTTCTTTCTTTTATTTTTTAATTAAAAAATTTTAAAACTTGAAGTTGATTTATATTTCATGTCTTTAGTGCTAAAATTAAAAAAAATATAAAATGATGAAAATTATAAAATTTAAGATTATAAAGATAAAAGTCTTTCAACTAGCCTAATATACTTATATATGAAGTTAGAATTTTTCTCTTTTTATAGAAAAAATTGAGGTTATTTAAGGTTTAAATTTCAATTGTGAATAAGAGCTTCAGGATTAATTATTTAATAATGCTAAAATGCTCGTAAAGAAACAATTTAGATCTAAATTAAGAGACCCACCCATTTCCGGAAGGATTAAAAATTAAATATTCTGGAATTAAATCATAGTGGCTAACTATTATAATCTTTTATTCCAACTACCTTTTCTTTTACTCATTTAATTCTTCTTATTTGAGTCTGCTATCCTTTTAGCTTTTTAGGCTGGTTAAGCATATTCTAATTAGCACTAGCTAAGCTTATAATTTAATTCTTCATAAAGAATCTAATTTTCTTTATCTTTTATCAAAAGTATAATGCACTTATCAGCCTTAAGGAATTATTCAAATCTGCTTGAATCTGGATTCTGCAAGAGTTTTCGTAAATTAATTAAATTATTAAATGTAATTTCCAGAAAGAGGGGTATATTTCTTTATTACCAGCTTTTAATTTTTCCAAACTAACTATATTATTATTCTATTTCCAAGACTTACTTTATTTAACTTTCAATTATCTAAATGCTAGCAGATACTCAAGCTAATTATCAAATTTCTTAGTAATCAATTAACTTATTTCCAAAATTTATTAATTTTTCCTATATTTTTGAGTTCCTAAGATTCAAATTAGACTGTAAGAGTGAGCGAAGCAAAATTTTATAGATACAATTAGAAGAAAATACATAATAAATTGGGAAATTTACTAAAATGTAGATTGTCAAGATATAGACTTCGAATTTAAGAAAGTGATTTGCTTGCCTTTTAATTTAATAAAAGACTAAAGACTTTAATACATATCAAACACATATTTATTTAATTCTTAATCTAAATAATAGTAAAAGCATAATTTATATCTTCAATTTATCTCTCTAAAGGTTTTAAATATAAGCATGATTGATTGCTTTAGTTATATCTCAATTAGTTAAATTTACTAGCAATTAGAGGCTTTTTTAGATAGATAATAATTAAGACTCTATTTGAGTTATTATTCTTATTTATTTATGTATTATTAACTAAGCATGCTATGCTTTTTAAAGCTTTTTATTAACATCTTACTCATTTGTAGTCCTACTATAATTAAAACCTTAATAAAATAAAGAGTTTTTGTTCCCTTTTAAATAATACCAGAATTACTTTAATTATCCGGAGTAGTAGCGATACTCTGTTACGCTAGCAGCGGGGTATGTAAGGGCTTGGTTAGTGGCTGTACGTGGAGGGGTTACTCTTCTCGTACGGTTACTAGCCAGGCCCTTACATTTTACCTTTAAAGATAAATTTATTTATAAAAAATAATTTTTATATTGTTTAATTTTTAATTAGCATGAACAAATGAGAAGAATGATATTAGTTTTAAGATTTTTATATCTAAAATATAATAACTTCTCAATCCAAAAGCTATTGCTAGTTTAATAGTGTACTAAGCTAATTTATTATCTTCAATTTATAGTTAATTCTTAAAATATAGATAGAAATAAATAATTAAGCTTTGGTAAATTTCAATTCTTAAAAACCTTATTTTAAATCTTTTACCTCTTTTATAAAGAATATATAAAAACCCTTATTAAAATATTAATGTTGATTAATAATGCTTATCAACTCATTTACCTTCAAATCTTTAGTAGATTAATAAATATAAGTTTTTTCTTATCTATCAAAGCTAGAAATTAAGAACTTAGTTATATTTTCTTAGTCTTAAGAAAGATATTTAAAAGCTTTTAGTCCTTTATTATGTTTCATAAAATAAGCTAGTTGATCAATAGAAGATAAGAGGTTATGAGAAGCTTAAACTTAAATGCTAGCAAATTCTTAGATAATTAGATTCATTAAGTAAAGAGTAGCTTTAGAATCAAAGTATGTGTTATTAACAAATCACATGGAGGATTTTGTAAAAAGGAGTAAAAATAGCTTCCACTCATATAAAAGAGAGATTAATAATCAAAGCATCTTCAAATAAAAAGATTATAAGAAGCTCTAACTATAAAATAAGCTTTATAACATTATTTTAGACTGCTAAATAAAAAGCTCAAAGCTTTATCTTATACCTTTTAAATTATATTTTAAGTCACTCAAGAACTCTAGCTTTTTAAATATATTTTTATAATTATTACGCTTTAAGAGTTGACAATCACGAAATAATTTCAAAAAGCAAATGCTTATGATAGGCTTAAAACTTAAATAAAAATGATTGCTACTTTTATTTTAAAATATCATAATATCTTAAATTTTAATAAAATATAAGGTGAGCATTTATCCATTTAGTTATTTGCCTTTATTTAGTTAGATGATCTAATGGTAGAAAATAGATGTACTAAATTATAAAAATAAAGTGTTTGAGTAGATAAATATATCAAATAATTAATTTAAAATATTCTAACTTATCTTAGTAAGAAGATGCATATAATAAAGAAATATATAACTAAAATATAAAATATCTAGATACTCTTATTAAACAATTTATGATCCTTTTATTTACACAAATATAATTTAAACTTATAATTCGAAAACAATCAAATCAAGAAAATCCTTTGAAGGGCAAATTAAAAAAAGCAGCACAATCTTTTTAAATAGCTTTATGACCACATTGCATGATAAGATTATAGCCTTACTAGCCAATTATTATTGCTTTATCCTAAATAATATAATAATATATAAATTATACTTATAAGCTTCCGAATATAATTTGATTTATCTATTCAAATATATATTTATTATAATTTTGTATTAAATATTAATAAATTCCTATGTAGTTAATAGCCTCATTTGTATAGTTAATAAAGCCTAGCTTTATATATTTACTATTTCTATAAGTTATTTATAAATAAAGTCTTCAAATTTTATTTTATATCTTCTTTATTTCTCTCCCTATAAAAAAGAGGAAATATGATATTAAAAGTTAAAAAGGAGCAATATGCATGCTAATAGATTCTATTTATCTCTTCTTATCATTTAAATAATCTAAAATTTCTTTGCTGGCACTTACATATTTTGGTTAAATAAAATCTAATATAGATGATTATTATTAAAGGGAGCTATTTATAAATATACTAATAAGGGAGAGCTTTATTATTTATTAATCTACCTTAGTTAGTTTATTAAATTTAGGTGCAGAAAGAATTTAAAGTGTATGATATATCATAGCTAAATATATAACTATCTAACAATAGATAATTATACTTATATTACAAGTTTAAACTATAGTCACTTAAACATAATAAAAGTTTATAGCCTTTAGTAAGTTATTTATATCATTATTATGCTTTGCAATCAATAAGTACAACAATTTAAATAACAAAAGCCTAAAGTGTTAAGAATTAAGTATTTAAAGATTTAAGAATCTAATATCATTTGTTTAAAACTTTAAGGCTTAAATCCATATATTTCAAAATGAAAGGGCTTATTAACTTTCATCCTTATAACTCTAAATTACTAAAACTTATTTTATATTAGATTTAGGTTTGTAAACTAATATCAATATCATTTAAATTAATAAAAAGATACTTTATTAGTCTTTTGTGAGATTATGTAGATATTTATATAGTTTTGTTTTAGTTAAAACTCTATTCTAAAAAGATAAATAATTTGCTTTTATTCTAATTATAACCTTTATATCTTATATTTCTTTACGAATATTCATAAGTAAAGAAATATAATTTCTTCAAGTTTTATAGTAAAACATTTATACGCTAGTAAGCTAGGAGAACTAGTGATAAATGAAAATAAACTCTATTTATTGAACCAAAAGAAATTAGTTGATATAATTAAAATTTTTATTATAGAGCTCCTATAAAAAGGAAGGGCAATGTGATTTATAATTAATATAGTCGCTATGTTTAGCTGATATTATAATAATTTATTATTGCTTAATTATTGCATAAATTTACCTTGCTTAAGTTAAAATTTATTCTTTTTTGCTTAGCAAAAACTAAAATTTCCTATAAAAGATTTATTATACACTGTTTGATGATATTTCACTGAGATTTAATTTGATTTAAGATAATCAGTCAGTATATTAAATAAGGAAAATTAATAATTAGTTCTTTTAATAAAAGTTAGATTTGTATATATACAACTAAGTAGTCATTTAAGTTATTATGAGGAACATACTTAAAAAAAAAATGGAATAATCTATTCGCCTTTCCAAAAACCAAATTAAGAACGCAAAAAGGAAAGCTGCGAAACTAATGCAGAAACAATAACAAGAAGAAGATAAATCAAGTTCCTCATCTGAAGGAAAAGTTATAATTGGAACAATAGAGACGAATCCAGTAAAAGTACAAAAATAATCAGAAATCTAAATATAAATTGACTAAATGAAAACAATAATACAAAATTATTAGGAAACAATTTACAATCAAGGGGAAAAAATAAGAGAACTAATGAATACTATCGAAGATTAAAACAACGAGCTACTAATAATAAGACGACAATTGATTTAAAATAATTTAGTCACGGAATAGTAACTATATGAATAATCTCAATCGAATTTTAAGCAAGAACAAAATATGATTATTGAAAAAGTTTCTACATAAACAAACATCCAAGAAAAATAGAATGACGAAAAGATTAATATAGAATTACTCCAAAGAATCGATTAACTTGAAAAAAAAGTATTTCTGAAGAGATTCAAGAAAAGACCAATCAAAAATTGCTATTATTGCAAATCAAAGTGACACCTATTACAAAATTGCGATCAGTGGAGATAAATTTAGATGAAAGAACAACAAAGAACGTTAAGAATGCTTAGCAGACTCTGAATCACCGAAACGGGAATTTACAAGAAGAAGATATTCTTATAAAAGACAGAAGATTCTCAGTGGTTCCATCCACAAAAAAAAATGGCGTGGTATCCATCCACGCTAAAAAAATGGTAGCAAAAACCTGGTTGAAAATCCAGGGAATGCTAAACTTTAATTACTTTTAGTTTACTATATATATATATATATGAGGAACATACCTTTTGTTCGAAAGATAATTTTAAAAAAGTGCAATTAAAGTAGCTTTGTAAAATAATAAAAATCTAATAATATAGTTAAATAAAGCTTAGTAAGATTATAATATACATCTACTAGATAAATAGTTCTATTTTATAGTAGATGATATACATAGTAATGTAAGCTTTTAATATTTCTTTCTGATATAAGTATAATTATCTAATTTATCCTTCTTATTTTATAATTATACTTTTTCTAATTTATAAAAATAGCATATTCTAATTTAAATTGATGCTCTTCGAAAAAGGTATATTTCAAGACTTTGTATAGAAATAAATTGATACTTATGATAAGCTTCACATTGGCCTAACTATGAATAAATAAAAGCTTATAAAGATATAAACTAATTAGCAAGAATCTAAGAATTACTTTATTAGAGTTTAATAATTTACAAATCTTAGGTTTTTAAACTTAGAATTAAGAAAATAAAATATTTAGAAGTGTTAGATTATAGAAATAAATTAAATAGCCAAGAGTTTAGAAATTTAAATTTCTATATTTCGCTTGATACTTTAGTTTGCATAAATAAGCTAAAAGAATTAGAAATAACTTTAGCTGCAATATCACTTAATGCATTAAAAGCTTTCAAATTTATTAATAATTTTCATTATAATTTAATGCTAAAAGCTCACTACCATAATAAAAATGATACAAAGAATTCTATTAAGGTATTAACTCTAAATTTAGCTTTTTAATTTATTTAAGCTTTATATCCATAAATATTATAAAAATTAATTTTAAGCCTAAAAGGTTACTTACAGGCTAATAAACCTTAGAAGGAGACAATCTGTCATTCGTAAATTCATAGCTTATTATAAGAACCTACATAGAAATAGTAAATAGAGTTTGTAAAGCTAAATAATAAAAATAGATCTAAAAGAATAAAATATCAATAACCTTATATTCCTCAATTTGCAGTTCAAAGTATATTAAATAAATTATAGATCTATGCTAAAATGCTTATGCAAGAGCCAAGAGAGATTATTAGGAAATGCAAATAAAAGTAGTAATTTTAAGTCAAACTTAGCTATTTTAAAATCCTTGTAGATATTTATTCCTTATTAAATAAATTTATCTTCTCTAATATAGCTGAAAGAGTTAATTTATACTATTTCAATTATTTATTTTAAAACTTAAATAATATAATTTGATTAAGAAGTTTTCCTTTAATTTTGATATTAGATTTTAATTTCTACAACTATATTAATTAAAAATAATTTATGATTGATGTGTTTTTTGTAATGAGCTAATTATAATAAAATAGCTAGCATTATTTAATTCTAACTATAAAGAGAAATTTAGATCCAAGTAGATGTAAATTTTTTATAGCTAATAATTTTTTGAATGATAACACTACTTAGTTTACTATTAATATTCCAAGCGAGACTAAATAATCTTATATTCCTCTAATGGAAAAATTTTGATATTTTATTAAATTTCTTTAAATCTAAATTAAGAGTTGCATAGTCGTGATATGGTAAAAATCCAAGCTAGAAAGATAATTAAAGGTGTTTATTAAGATAAAATAAAAAACTATAATTCAAACTTATTTAATAAGAAAAGTATCTTTATTTAAGATAATCTTTACTCTTACTTCAAGCTATAATCAATATTTTAGATATATATCACATACATTAATATCATTGAAGGTATTAAATTTTAAATAGAATGATATATAAGAATAAAAAGGAATTAAAATTAGCATCATTATTATACCTTATACCCATTTAAACTTCCTTATTTATTAGTTATTTTTATCACTAGCAAATAAATTAAATTGTATATGAGATTTTATATTCTTATTATTAAACTTATATAAAAGACTAAAGAGTTGGCTATTTAATAAAACTAGTGAAATTAAATAATCGATAATAACTAGGAATAAATTCCTACAATAGCAAAATAATAATAAATTTAATTTAAATTAAGGAAATTAATAAGATATAATCTATTAAATAATTGTATAATAGAAACAGTTCTGCTTAGATATTAGCTATATAATCTAACTATAGCTATGATATAATGTAAATTTAAAAAAGGTTTATAAAGTTCTTATTTTGCTTTATTTAGCTAATATATTTCCTAGTTAGTTAGTCATTAGATTAATAATTATAATCTTATCATTTCTATTAATATAGACATAGCATTATAACTCTTAAGAATGATATTCTCATATAAATAGATTTGTAAATTTTCTAGTTTATTTAATTTTAATAGTTATTATATCTAAAGCTATTTGTTTATATTTCTCTATAAACTCTTTAAATTAGAATAGAGATGCTAATTACTATAATAATTAAACATAATAAACTTATCTTTAACTATTTAAAGTAGACTTATAAGTTTCATTGGTATAAAACTGATTATATTAAGTACGCTTATTAGTATGTGCTTATTTAGGATAAAGCAACTTTTACCTTAGAACTTATTTTAACTTTTAGTTTAGCATAAGGAACTTTAAGCATTTTATTCTAAAGATATATCTAAATTTTTAAATAATATAATAATGCAAGGAAATAATTATCTTACATTTTATATAAGTTGCTTTTAATATGGGTAAATCTAAGTTAGGAGAGATAATTTAGATTATTTTACAAAGAAATACTTTAATTCTATAAAAATACGTCTAGATAAAATGAAAATGAAGAAAAGAAAGCATAGTTGCAAACAAATTCTTGTTTCAAAGAAAATTATAAAAACTGAGAGGCAATTATTACTTGAATACATTTTTTAGATCCAAACTTTTTAAATTGGTTCTATAATTATTACCTTACTTTTTCCGTTAAATAAAATAAAAATAAATAACTTGAGTAAATTAATAATTACCCTTATAAATGGAAGATGATAGGATAGCCTCTATAAAGATATTAATTGATGATTTCTCATTAAGCTTAAAATTGTATTAGAGTAATTTAAACTATTTGGCTACTATATTAACACATAAATAGATTATATAAGCTTTGCATAATTAAAATAATATCCTAATTATCCTTTTTCACATAAATCAATTATTTAATAATTAAATAAAATGGCACCTAAGAAATAATAGACCTCTATTAACGAATACTTGAAAAAATAAGAATAACCTAATTTAATTGAAGAATAGCCTTAATAAGATAAAGATTAATAATCTAAGGAATCCTTTGCATAATCAGTTCAGCAAAGGATATCAAATATCCAATATGACTTGAAAAAGCAAAGATAAAAAATAGAAAATTTAGAAAACTTACTAGAAAAATTAATGGAATAATTAAACCTATAATTCCCATCCATAGATAAATCATTAGATAAAATCTAATCTTAAATAGTAATTAAATTGGAATAAATTGATAAATAATTTAACGAAGTCCCTCAAATGTTCAAATTTCATTTTTCTTAAATTGAATATCAAATAAAGCAACTTTAAGAAAAACAAGAATAATAACAAGTAATAATTTAAAAATTATAAGATTAATAAGATTAATAAGATTAATAATCAAATATCACAATGGAAATCGAATCGGAATTCTAATAATAAGAAATAAATAAGATCAATTATTATCGCAAAAAGATTCGGTGCTATTTATGCTAGAAAAATCATTGCTGGAAAAAATGCTGGAAGAAACAATAAATTGAAAAAATTAGCAAGTAATAAATATTAGACTAACTTTTCAGAATATGACCAACAAGAACAGGATAAGTATACAGAAAGAAATTCTACAACTCAAGAAACAACGAGTTTTATAAAAATGGAAGAAGAAACTATAACGATAATTAGTGGATGAGGGAGAGACAAGGATGGCGGACTAATGTAGTCCTACGCAGTCCTTTAGTTCAGGAAAGAGCAGGAACAAAAGCAAGTGAACCCTGAAGCTCTTTTCTAAGACTATAAACTTAATTTTATCCTTTATCCTTTTTAGTAAGAAAACCATGAGGTAGAAATATCTCTTGCTTATAGTTGTTCTCTAATAGTCTAATTTATAACAGAAGAATGTATTAAAATAAAAATTTGGGAGTTAATCATGCTTTAATTAAGGTTTTTGAAAAAGACTTAACGACCCTAGTTATCAACGAAGTAAAGAGAGCTATATATAATAAAAGGCAAAATTTTTGTAATAAGGGTAAATTGTATATAACTATATTAAGTTAATTCTAATCGTTTGCTATAAAATAAATAGCATCTAATTATACTTTCATATACTACCTTCATTATACTAACCAAGATAAATCTTAAGAACTATTTAACTTTTAAGATTTTGATCTAAAAGATTATAAAAGAGAAAATATTAGATAATTTCTAAAGAGAGTATCCTTTTTAATATTATCTTAATCTTTTTAGCTTAAAAAGACAATCAAATGATAGAGAATAAAAGGCATGACTCTTGGGGTATCTATTGATTTAAGATTATTTAATCTGTATAAGAGTATCCATATATTAAAGATTTGCTAATTTTAGGATAAGGAAGTGTGTTTTTTAAAAATAAGTAATAAATTTGATATTCTCTTGCTATAATAAATTTATCGCCATTGATGCGTAAAGAGCTTTTAGTTGATTTTCCTATTTTTAAATAATTATTAAATAAGAAAGACATACTTCAGAATAAATGTATAAAGAGAAACTTTCTTAAATAAATAAAGAATATCTTATTAGTAATTTTATGAGAAAAAAGTATAAGTAGAATAGTCAAGTATTCATAGCTTTATTTCTAAATTATCTACTTTTAATATGAATGTTAAATATAACCTTTCAATCTAAGCTTTATTTAACTATTTGTTTTATTTCATTTCTAAATGCATTTTGTTGGGTCTATTCAATAATATACCTATATATAAAGGACTTTATTTAAATAATTATATCTAAGTGACTTTCTTAATTTTTAATTGAGCAAAGTACTTAAATATAGAGTTAGTTAGTTATTTAAATCATATTTAAAGTTTTCCTTATTAAATATCATATAAAATGAAGATAAAAAGCCTTTAAAGTCTATAATGTGTTAGTTTATTATTAAATAGACTTTCCTTTCTTGTTTATTACTAAATTACACTTATTTTATACTTTTGTCTGTTTATATATAAATATATCTAGATTTTAGCTATTTAGTTGGATTTATTATGAAAGAAAAGGAAAAAGAAATAGATTTAAATATTATAATAGTTTGATAGGGATAACTTCATTTAGCCTATTAATCTACCTAAGTTAAGTATATTAATTTAATATTTAAGGAAATAAATAGTTTAAGAAGTGTAGGATAAAAGAACTAGTTAAGCAATACACTAGTTTTAAGCTTTATTTCTAGACTTACTTGATATTGCTTTATAGCAGTTTGAAAATTATAATAAATTAGCTAAAACTGCAATTTTATTTATACAACGAGAGTTTGCAAATTATCCCAGCTTTATTTTAAAATAAATTGATGCTACTGTTTCAGTTATAATCAAATAAAAAGCAACAAACAGAATTATTTTTAGATATTAAACTCTAACTTTAGTTTCTTAGTAACTAAAGATAATTTTAGTAAGCACTAAATTCCTTTATCATAATAATATCATAAATTCTAGAATTTATTTAGATGATAAAGCTTATTCAAATTTATATACTTATATAAGCCTTTATTTTATAATAAATCAATATCTTTTGCTTAAGAATAAAGACACTATAGTTGTTTGAATGAATAAGTATTGTAATGAATGCTGTTAATTAACTACTTATTTTTCTTATAGAGATATATTATTATGTTTAAGTTTATACCTTTAAGCTTATTAAGTTTTAAAAAATCTAACTATTAGCTGACTTATCACAGATGATAAGCAAAACTAAGCAGATTGAAACATAAAGATAGTAAGATATAAGCAAGAAAATTCTAATAGCTATATAATAAGCAGCTTTCTCTTAATTAACTTACTTAAAAATTTAGATTCAAATAGTTCTAAGTTAAACCTTTTAAAAGTATATTACACTTATTTAAGCAGACTAGAGTAAACTTGAAAGAACTTATAGCCAGAGTAAAGCTTAAAATAATAGAAAATCTAAGATATAAAATACAAATAGGTGGTAAATCTAAAATGAATATAACAGGCTTTTATTTATTATTATTTATATAATTACTCTTTATTTACATTACAGTTTATTTATCACTATTTTATTTATGGCTATATTTTAGATAAGGATAGAGAGATTTATAATAAAATAATTTTAAGATATTGGAAAATATACTAAACTATTATTTAAAAAGAGATAGCTTCAGATATTAATATCTATTAGGAAGTAAAGATTAAGCAATAAGAATCTGAATACTTAAACCTAAAATTATTTGATATGAATTATTTAATTTACTAATAAAGAATTCCTTATTTCTTAGGTAAATCTCTAAATAGCTTGTGATTAAGTAGCAACAAATCTTAAAAATAATTAGCTGAAGTTATTTTAAAACTACTCATAAAAGAGAAAATCAAATACAAATATTTAAAAGCTTATTAAGTTAGTAGTTACTCAAAATATAAACCTTTAGATGCTTATTTATAGAAATTTTATTTTTTCCAGTTTATTTTGTTCTTAGGAAAATTATAGAAAAGTTGATATACTTGAAAAGGCATTTTGTTACACTGATTTAATTATCTTGAATAAATTGCTGAAATAAAGGAATAAATAAAAAACTTTTCTTTTTCAAAGTTTAATCAAAATCTTGTCCTTTGATATTTCATTAGATTTATAAGCTACTTGCAAAATTTAAAATTTTAGAAGCTTTTAAAATCTAGTTTATGTTAGCACTGTTTTTTGGAAGTAAGGAACCTAACTCTTTTAAAGACTTTGAATGAATTTGTAGTTTATTGAAAATTTTTACTTACTGATATCAATTTAAATACCTTAGTAGTTCTAATAAAGCATTCTATTAATTCTTTGGTTTGATTCTAAATTAAATTTCTGATTTTTAAATAAAATCTAAAAGTAGAAGCTAGTCAGATTTCTTTTGATTTACTGGGCAAAAATAGTGACTTTCTTATATAAACAATAGTAAAAATACATTTCATATTAATTAACTATTCAGTTAATTCCTTTTATGAATTAACTCTTAAATTTAAGCTATTTGTCTATCTTTAATATAATACATAAGTATTTCACATAATAAGCTTTTTGAAATAAGAATTTAATATAAAAGAGCAAGCAGTTAAATAGTTAAAGCAAAACTTGAATAATTTAGCAATATGAATGCTTAAATCAGAAAACATTTATTATAATTTTAAATTTTAATTAATATACAAGGATATAATTCAATGGCTAATTGCTTATATTAGTTATCTATATATTTTTAAATATCTTAATTCAATTAAAAACAATATAACTAGGAGTCTCTTAGTAGTTTGTGGTATAAGGCAATAAAGTGCTTGCTTAGAGTTGTTGATTTTTATAGTAAGATGATTAAACTAATAACTACTTAATTTAAAGCTTATAAACTAAGCATTAGTCTAATTATTATTGTAATTTACACTAAGAATAAAGAAAAATAGGATATTTATAGTGATTTAAACTAAGGAAGGTTTATAGTAGCAATATAGATTAGATTGAGTAGTATTTAATTACTTAATGAATCTTAAGTTAGTTGTATAAACTGCCTTTAGCTTTATTATTATTTGATAAAAAGTTAAAATGACTATCCTCCTACTTATTAAACTAGGAATGGTTAATTTATTAGGCTTTAGTGTTTTATATTAATAAGCTTAAATACCATTACTGTAGACTCTGAGATTATGCCAAGCTACAACATCAGGTTTAAATCTTTTATTTTAGGAACTCTTGGTTAGAAGTAAAGTGATAAGGAATAAACTTTATGGATACTCTTTGTTTAGATGTATGATTCTAAGATAAATAAGCTAGAATTTATTTAGGTAAGCTTAATTATTAACTTTATTTTAAGTCTAAACAGCACAATAATGGAGATTAGCCTTTTTAAGAAACATACGCTATCTTAATAATTTGATATACAAGTTAGATAAAATGAATTATAGGTATAAATCTTAGAGTATATTATTTAAATTTTTCCTTTAATATCCTAATTAAAAAAACAAGAATCTTAATAAATTCTAATATTTTAGATTCTATAGGAATGCTAGACTTATTTATAATTAAGATTGATAGTTGTTATAAAATTATTAATAAGTCGTACTTAAAGTGCTTTATAAATAAATAGAAGGTTAGGAGTTTGCTTAAGCTTTAGCCTAATTAATAATTATATAAAGTAATTATTTTGGTAACTTAGATGTTTAAAGTTAATTAATTGCAATGGATTGCTAATTTGGTAAAAGCTTAAGAAATTAAATTTACTTTAGAAATTAATTGGTTTGTCCTCAATAGTTCAATCTTTTAAATATTATTGTATCTCTCATTCAGAATTATCTTATATTATATAAATAAAAATTTTATTCTGTTTTGTGCTTCTTAAAAACAATTAACTATGACATAAGCTTCTTTCTATATCAATAATCTTCAATCCTTTAAATTAAATTAATAAGTGTTTGAAATATATCAAAAGGTTTTTCCTTAATACTTGTTTATATTTAGAAATTCCCAAGTTTCTTACTCTATAAGTATTAGTTCCTTTATTTTCTAAGATTTAATTTTCCTTTAAGCTATAATCTTTATAGTATTTTCTTCATGCTTTTGATTAATTTTTACATTTCGTCTTTTTTCTTTTAGAGTTTTTGGTTAATTTCATTTTTATGCTTTCTAATTTCTGCAGATCCATAGTAATTTTACCTTCTAATGAAGAATTTGACTATTCTTATTTCTACTGTTATTTCAACATTTATTTCGCCACTTTTAACTTTATATTTCTAAGTTCGTTCTTTGAAAGGCGCAAAAATTATCCACTTTTTAACTTAAAAAATTAAATAATTAAGGTGGAATGGTACAAACATTTAAAAAGCTTATATAATTTAAACTAAACTGTTTCTTAAAAGCTAATTCAATATTAAACTAATAAATTTTAAACATTTTTACATTAAAATCTCATGTATAATTAAACTTTACTATTTAAGAATTTTCAAACGTAATTTATTTACAATAATAATAGAAAATAAAATAAAAAGATGTTTATATATTTATTCTCTATTAGAAAATTTAAATCTATTTTAACTAGTTATAAATAAAATTTAAACTAATATTTGTTTATTCTTAAATTTTAATTAAATTAACTTAAAAGTTAAGATATAAAATTTAGTCTGCTTTTAATTTTTTACTAAAGACAATATTTAAATTTAGATTTATTATCTTTATTTTTCTATTGTAATTTCGAATATAAAGAAACTTTTATTTTTTTTCGTGAAATATTAAGAAAAAAATAAAATGGAAAATTAAGGTCAAAATGTGTTCACATTTCTCTCGAAAAATTTGATTAAAAAGTCTAATGTACCTAATAGAATGTAATATATGTTATGAAGATTGCTTTAATTTTTAATTTTAGTGCAATTAATTGAAGATTTTCAATAAAATCTCTCATCAATTTACTAATATGGATAAATTTTACAGGAAGTAATTTAAATCCTGAAAATTAATAAATCTTAGTGATTTAAAAATCCAATTTGCATTAATGAATAAAAGAATGAAAGAGATATTTGTCTGCAAGAAACTTAATAAATGCAGATTTCGTGAGAAAAAGTAAGGGTTACTTTAAAATTTAAAATAATTTGTATTTACACTTTTTTTTAATTATATACATTAGCGTATTTTTTGTAATAAATTTTTTCAGAACTTTAAGGAGATAACATAAAATTATTAAAAAAAATTAAAACAAAAAATGATATTTTGAACTCAAATTGGTTCATTTTTCAAGAAATAAAATAAAATTTATAAAATATAAATGCTTATAACTTCATTTATATAAATAAATAAATAATAAATAAACTTGATTATAGAGCGCGTAGCACCTCGTTGGTGCACAGCTCTTTAATAAATGTTTCAATACATATCTATTTCTTCAAGTAAGCCTTCAGGTAATAGAAATTCTTCTCTTATTAGTTCCATATCTTCATCATTTTCTTCTTCATTATCTCTTGTTCTTCTGTCTTCTATCTATCTACGTTTTATTGATTCTTTGTTACAAGCGTCCATTATTTTTTCTTACATACTTTGCTAATTTTCGTTTCTAATTCTTTTCTTAATCAAGCTTTTATAAACTCATAAAAATTATCCTTTTCCTGCTCTATATTCTTTTCCTATTTCTTTTTTTCATTCAATTTTCTTTTCTAAGTATCCTTTTTTTCTTTTTTCTAATATGTTTTTGATATAATCTTTTATTATCAAGTCAGTTTTAGCTCTTTTTTACTCTTGTTAGGTTCTAATTAATTTTTCTAATTTTGCCGTACCTCATATTATATCAAATAGTTCCCTTCCTTGTCTCTCTACTCCTATTGTTCTTAACTTTCAAATACATATTTATCTACTTTCTATGTATTCTGAGCATTTTTCTATGATATGCCTTTCGTTTTCTCTTACATCATTACAGAAAGGGCATTTGCTTATCACAACTAGGTGTCTTTCTTTTAAACAATCCTGGCTCCAATTACATCTCGTTCTTATTCTAAATATGTAGCATATTTCTTCTTTTCGATTTTTATTGTATCTCAGGTAGTTGGGTGGTCCTACTACATATTCATCAAATCATGTTTTTCTATACTGTAGAGTTGTTGTCATTTACTCCATAATAATATTTAGAAAAATTAATTTGAAAAATGTGAACATTTTAGCAAAATTATCAAGCATTTAAAAAGATTGTAATGAAAATAATAATAATAATAATATACTTAAAGTTAGTAGAGTTTTGCATTCTCTGGAATTGCAACCAGTTCCTGCGGACAGCTTTTTTAACGTGGGTGTGATCCACGACCTTTTTATTAAGTGGAAGGTTACCACTGTAACCGTTCAAGTGGTCTTGCAAAAAGCTTTTATTTGTAGATCCCTGTTGGAGTTATTCATAGTTTATTGAGTTGTCTCCATGTTCTTTTCTGCTCTTATTCGTTTATTTTCTTTCACTATCAACAGTTTTTTAAAATATGTTGATTTGATTTGCAACATCAACAAAGTTTGTATTATTGTCTTTATTTCGTTCTTTTTTATGATAATTTATTTTCTATATTTTCTAATCTTTTAATGAAACTTGTAGCAATCATTTCTTTTTCTGGATTCAATTCTGTTTTTAATTCTATTGGTATTTTTTCTATTTCCATTTTTGTGTCGTATTTAAAATTTTATTATGATTAAGTTCAGAGTTATTCTTCCGTTATTAATTTGCTACAAATAAGTTATCTTCTAAGTATTAGTAATTCGTTGTTCTAATCTTCTATATTACTCATTAGTTCCCGTATTTTTTCGCCTAAGTTGTAAGTTGTTTCTTCATAATTTGAGATTACTTTTTACATTTGGTCTAATTAAATTTAAAGTTTTTGATTAGTTTCGTTTTTAGGTTAACTTATCTCTATTTATCCTACCATAACTTTACCTTCTGAAGAAGAGCTTGACTCCTCTTATTGTTATTATTTTTTCTAAATTTCTTTTGCCGCTTTTCTCTTTAGGTTTCTAAGTTAATTTTTTGAGAGTCGAAGAGATTAATCCATTTTATTATTGTAATGAAAATTTAAATGATTTTTAAATAAGAAAAAAATTGTAGATTATCGTTTTATACTACCAATTATTTTTAAATAAATTTAATTTATTTATATAAATTTAATTAAAAATAATGAAATTATATTGTACTTTTTTTATTTTGAAAAATTCAATTTTAAACAAAAGCTTTTTAATTTTATTAATTTTAATTTTTTTTAAATATTTTTATTTGAAAACAAAAGCAATAAACCTAATAAAATTTAAGCAAGTTAAAATATAAAATTACTTTATTTAAGAATATAAGGTAAAAAATATAATATCATAAAAATTAAAAAAAAATAATTTTTTTATTTAGAAAATAAAAAAATTATATTAATTTATCTATACAAAAAATTATTTCCAAAAAATCAGACATATTTCCTTTATTTTTAAATTAGGATTATTAATCTCTACTTTTTTCTGCTATCGAAAAATGTTTAGTTTATTCGACCAAAAGTTTTAGGTAATTTAAAAATTAGCAGAAGAAAATAAATATTTTTTCGTTTAAAAACCTATTTAACTTATTTTCTCTTGTTTATTACAAAAATTTCACTGGTCACTTTTTTATTTCTAAAATTCTATAAATATTTTTAAAAATTCTTTCTTTATATGCATTTTTTCTAAAATATTTAAATTCTTTTATCTCATTTACATATAGAAGAAAATATGTTTTATTTTTTTTAATTTTTAATTTTTTTCTTTGATAAGATACAAATTAAAAAAAAATTTAAATTTGTATCTAACTTTTTACTTTCTGAAAGTAAATTTTTTAAGTAATTTTGTAATATTTTTTTAATTTTTAATTTCCAATTCTTATTTTTCTTTCTTTAAATAAAAGGTATAATCATTTTGCAAATATTATGTTCTATAAAACGTGGAACTAAAATATTCAAATTTAGTTCTTCTTTCTATCATTTTTAAATGCTTTTCCCTCTCATGATTTTTAACACTTCGAAAATCTTAATATTCAAATTTGTTCTTTTATCTAAAAAATATTAAAAAAACAATCTACAAAATTCTAAAATTATTTAAGTTTTATCTATTTTCTTAAAATTATATAAATAAATTTATGTTCATTTCTTTTAGGTTATTTAATCAAAATTTAAAATATTTGAAGAGAAAAATTCTCTCTAAAACAATTGATAGCATTTCTATTTTTGGTTTTTTATACTTTTTATATTTTTTCTCACCTACATTTACTTATAACGAAATTTTAATTTTCAGTTCGTACCTAATAGCATCTGACATAAAACATTTATCAAAAAAGATTATTTTATTTTCCAAAAATTAATTTTTTTACTTAATTTATTTCTTATATTTTATAACTTTTGAATTAAAAATATTATTTAATTAATTACCCGTAAAATTTAGCTACTCTTTAGATTTTTAAAATTAAAAAAATTGAACTTATACTTCAATAATTTAAATAAATTATATTAAATTGTTTTAATAATTTATCATGAAAATCTTTCATAATTATTTTAGACTTTTTAAAGATTATATTTTAGTTATCATAGAAAAATGTTAATACAACATAAGATTTAAAATTGAAAAATCTCTGAGCAAAGGAAGACTTTTAATGCTGCTTAAATTAAAAATTTTTATTTGGATTTAATTAAAAAATAGTTGCTTTAACTTTCTCATTTATTTTTTTAAACAAAATTAAATTTTTAAATGTATTTATTCATCTTAAATGACATTTAAATTACATCTTCCCATTAAGATATTTACACTTATGTTATTTATATAACTTTAGTTTAAAAGTATTGTAATATATTTTACTAAACCAAAATATAAAACATTAAAGATTTAACATTTGATTTTTTAAATCTATTAAATATATTATTTTTATTGTTATTTCGTACTATTTCCACTTTTATACAAAAATTAGATATTTAAAAATTTTATTTTTAACTTAATTCATAAATTTTAAAATTTTAAATCTTAAACATATTCCAGGTTTTTCAACTCGCTATCTTCCACTTTCTAACCGTATTATCTTAACTTCCAGAGATTATCCACTTGTTATCCTTACTTATCACTACACTCCTTACTACAGATGTATGACCTTTCAATGTATTAATGCATTCCCCGGTTTAGAAATTCCATATCTTTATAGTTTTATCATAACTACCTGAAATTATTCTCTTGCTATCGTGTGTTAAGATTACTGATTCGATCGAACCTGAGTGGCCATTTAAAGTTCGAATACATCGACCAGTTAGAAAGTCCCATACCTTTATCGTTCTATCTAAACTTCCCGATACAATTCAGTTCTGGTCACTTGATATCGCTACAGATCTCACATGACTCTTATGACCTGTTAAAGTTCGAATACACCGTCCTGTTGAAAAGTTCCATACCTTTATCGTATCATCATAACTTCCTGAAACAATATAGCTATTATCACTAGATATTGCTATAGAGTATACATCATCCGTATGTCCCTTCAAAGTATTTTGTAATTAGGTAGTTTAGAAACTCCATATATTTATCGTAGTATCAGAACTTGCCGAAACGATTCATTTGTTGTCACTTGATATAGCTACAGATCTGACGGATTCAGTATGTCCCTTCAAAGTATTCTTTAATTGACTGCTCGTAAAGTCCCATATCTTTATCGAATTATAACAACTTCCCGAAATATAATATTTATTATCACTCGATATTGCTACAGATTCTACAAAACAAATATTTCCTTTTAAAGTGTTCCTTATTTAGGTGGTTTAGAAATCCCATATAATTATCTCTTTATAACTTCCTGAAACAATTCATTTCTGATCATTTGATATAGTTACTGAAGTTACCCAATGGGTATGACCCAACAAAATACTCTAATTTACAAAAATTTAATTCTCTTCTTAGGTACTATAATTGTCATAATTTATTTATTTAATCTAAGTAGAATTCGCTAATAGATCAAAATTCTTTAAATCTTACTCCCTTGTCTAGTTTATTAGATTTTTTATTTAAAGTGCTTACTCATTTATATCTTTTTCAGTATTTATCCAACTACTTTCATTTTACTCATTTTTTAAAATTATAAGCTATGCTATATTCTTATATGAATTATCTAGCTTTCTAAATACATATCAATTTTATTAAAGTAATTATTAAATTGCTAGACTCATTATATTCTCTATTTTTATTTATATCTCTTATATTAATTAACCTTTCAAACTAATTAAACTCTAGCTATCTTTCTCAGAGTTCTTTACTTGCTCATTCTCTTCTAAAATTACTCAATTGTGGTTTTTCACCTAAAAAATTTTATTTATTAATTGGGTAAGATTTTGATAAAAAAATTCTAACTTAAAGAATATTTATTAAGTTTGCTATACTTACTATTAGCTGATTATTTTTGATATAGTTTCTATCTTGTCTTTTATGTCTTAACTTTCTTAACTTACTAGCATTTTTGTTTCACTTTAAATCTGTTTAATATAGTTTAAAATAAATTCATTAGTAATCGTAGCCTAGCAAATCTATATTTTATCCTTTATATCTATCATTAGCTTCTTTATCGATTCTAACTTATCTTATAAGTTTATCCTTTACTAATTACTTTCATTCAAATAGTTT
The DNA here is from genome assembly GCA_946699065.1 of Loxodes magnus. NCBI lineage: Eukaryota > Ciliophora > Karyorelictea > Loxodida > Loxodidae > Loxodes > Loxodes magnus. Next base: position 724,540 of record CAMPDV010000093.1, read on the forward strand.
TTCATGTCTTCTTAATCTTCTTTAATTAGTACTTTAGCCTAAAAAGTAATAAATGCTATCAATATAATGAACATAACAATCAAACAATCTTAAAGGTTTTTTAATCTTTTTTCTATTTTTTAAACTCTTTAAGTTTGATATGTTTATTATTACAAATTCTAGAAGAAATCTCTCTCATAGATAGCATATTAAATGCTTTCCATTTTCTTATTTAGTAATTCCATACCTTTATATGCCTATAATTAGAAAAATGGATACATTCAAAATTTTGTATCATAAATTGTATTTTTTATTATTACGAAAGAATTCTTAGCAGTTCTGGTAATGGCAGTATAATAAAGAAAAATTATTATCTTTTAAACTAAATACTTTAAAAAATAACCCAATTAAAGAAGACACAATAAAAAGAGTGACCTAAAATAAAAGATTGTAAGAAGAAAAATTTCATAAAACTTAAGAAAAAGCATAATCTTAAAAAATAAGCATTCTTCGAAGTTTTCCTTTACTATTAAAAAAAGCCATTTTATTTATGTAAAAATTGATTCTTTTAAAATAAATAAAAGTAATTTAAAAAATTTGAAGTAAAACAATAAAAAGTCAAAAATATGCAGCAATTTTAAGCATAATTTTTATTTAAACTCGAAAAATATCTATGATTATTAAAAAGAACTAAATATTTCTTGAGACTAATTAAATATACAAAAATAGTATAAAAGAACTCAATAAAAAACAACAAAAATTATGAAATAATTGCTTTTCTTCAAAATCTCAGTTTAATTAGGTAATTATTAATTTAAAAATAGTTTACTTTCGGCTAAAAGTTTTTAAAGATTCTAAGTTTCTTTTTCTGTGAATTCGTTTGTCTCTAGTCCATTAATTCTTGTTTTATGTGTCAGGAAACCCCGTCGATCGAAGGATAAAAGCTGACGCATTATGTCAGATAGAGCATCAAATTGCTCTTCGTATTTTCTTTAGTTGAAACATTTCCAACATAGATGCCATCGATTTTTGCAGATGAAGCATATTTTTTTATATTTTTTATTTTTTATTCTTGTTTTTTTTCTCTAATTCAATTTGAAAGCAAAGATTCTTCGCAGATTCTTGTCGAAATTATTCATTTTTTCAATCTTTGCATTTATTTGGTCTTTTCTCTCACAATTTTTTGTCTTGCTCAAGAAAATCTCAAATATCATTTTCCAATACCTAAATTCTTTTTCTCCACCATTTGTTGCCCTGCTGTGTTTCTAAATTATTTTCAGAAGTACGATATTTATCTAAAATGTTGATCACAAATTCTTCTTTTATAGCTTTAAATCTTCTTCCAATATTCAAACTCTTAGTATCAGTGTTTAGATTCGGTCTAGCATCTAAATTGGAGCCATGTTTTACATTATTTCTGTTCCAATTAGTTCTATTCTGTTCCGTCTTTAAAGTGGCTTACGCAGAGATATTAATTTATTCAATTTTAAATTTTAATATTCTTTGGCAGAGTTACAGTGTCTCATATATATCACTCTTTTCTCCTTTAAGTAGTGACTAGAAGAGTGTCAAAACTCTAGAATTTTAAAGAATATGGCCTCTTTAAAATAAGACTTAAATTTTAAGACAATAGTTGGTCCTATATACCTACAGATGTCCAAATGACCTGGGCTAACGCTCACTACACTGATGCAGCAAATGAGATCCTAAATGAAGCTACTCGACAACATCGTAGATAGGATTTACCTTTGCAATTCTTGGTCATCAAATTTGAATTCCTTGTAAGTGAAGCCATCGGCTCGCACTGATTAAGTCCCTGCTCTTCATATGCCACCCGTTATTCCTACCGATTTTGAGTGATCAGGTGAATCTTTCAGACTAAAAGGAAGTTAAATTAACCTAATCACTTAGAGGAAGGAGAAGTTGTAGCAAGGTAGCCGCATATGAACATGCGGATGGATCATTAACATTAAAAAAGCTAAAAAGCTAAAATCTATTTATAGCTTTATGCTTTTTTTATTAAATTGAATATATAAACATAAAGAAAAATCCAAATGATAAAAGCCTAGCTTCTGACATCGATCAATGACTTTGTGAAGCGCGAATTTCATCGCGAATGTCAAGAATTGACGAGTCTTCAGATTTTCCAACGCAACATAAACCAAGAGAAAATCAAGGAAAGTTCCTTTCGGTATATAATAGAAAAAAATGAATACTTATAAGAATTCTCTTATTAAGAGAAAAAATGAGTATATGTATTTTGATTAATGAGAAGCAAGATAACCCGCTGAACTTAAGCATATCAGAAATATGAAGAAAAGAAATAATAAGGATGGCCTTAATAACGGTGAGTGAAACAGTCAAAGTCCACTTTTAAATCTTCTTAAATGTAATCTAGTGAAGAAAGGTATAGATTTAATTGGACCTAAGTAGTGAGAAATGACAAATCATGAATGGTGATAATCCCAAGAGTTTTAATTAGATTGAAAATCAAACTTTCTAAGAGTCGGACAGCTTGGCATTGCTGTTCAAAGTGCGTCTTAAATTCTTCGTAAGGCTAAATTTGTCCAGAGCTCGATAGTGCACAAGTATTGTGAAAGAAAGATGAAAAGCACTTTGGAAAGAGAGTTAAAAAACCTGAATTGGAGAGAAAAGCTTTACGTTTATAATAAGTTTGTGCAAAACTTTGAAAATAATTATTCCAAAGATATATTTGATTGACCTTCCCGTTCTTGAATTTTAGGCCAAAAAGTCTATGCATATCGCGGGACTTTACATGAAAATGTATAGGCGAATCGAAATGACCTCAATCATCAGTAGAGATTCGTAAGTGGATTAAGCGAAATGGCTGGGGTCTAAAATATGGCTAGATATGCTTGGGCAGGATAAAGCTGGGGAAATTTTCTCAAAGTTCTATCATGATAGATGGGATTTTTAAAACATTAAAGCCAATGCTCACAAAGAGGTCACAATTCCTCCTATAAACAACATTAAATTGGGCTCAGTAACATTTCATAAATGAACGATTCAAAATATAAATTACATAATGGGCTAGTATTGGCAAGCAGGACTAGCGATGAGAATCAAGCCTGAATCAGAGTAAAGGTGACAGAGTTCGTCTATAAGTAAAAGCATTAAGTATTAAAAAAATGGAAAAAAACCCGGGAATCTAAACCTTAAATTCTAACCTTAAAGATCAATCTTAAGTCTCAGTTAACTAACAAGAACCAAGAATTCAAAAAGAGATAAATCTACTCCTGTTAAGGATTGGGAAATAATGAATTTCCTACCAAACTAAAAAAGCTTGAGAAACTCCTCGAGCAAGACATTATTTAGCTTTATTCATTAATTGAGAAAATGAATACCGAAATATAGATCCTGAAGACGGAAAACTTGAATCGTTGGCTTCTTTTTTAATATAGAAGAAAAAAAAAAGATCAAGACTTGGCAAGTAAAGTTTATTTTTAAATTGAAGCTTTAGCTTCTTAATTTGAACTATTAGAAAAAAACCTAATAGCAGATCAATAGAAAATTAAAGAAGAAATTAGATTACCAATCAAAAAAAACTAACCTCAAAGAGTTAAGAGGGAAATTGAAAAAATGTAAACAGAATCAAATTTTAATTCAAGCCCTTAATAAAACGTTGTTATTGTTGTCAAAAGGCTGGAAATTTTTGGAGGTAATGTCTGAAGTGAAGAAGTGTGCTTGAGCAGCACCGTAAAGAATTTGGAACATCGAGGAGGCAAAATTGTAACTACTTTTGAGGTATTTACAGAAAGAAGCTGATATTAGATGATTCAAGTGTGACACTAATCAAACAGGATCTTGGTAATTAATAGTAACAGAATAAATAGCATTAAAAGGATAACAATGACCTTAGAATTTGTTTAGAGAAGCTGGAAAAAAATTACAAGAAGATGGGAGAACAATTTTATGAGCTTATTGAAGAGAAAGAAGAACTATCTCAGTTTGAAATTGATTCAGATGAAGAAAGTACAGTTGAGTATTCGATACAAAAACTTTTATTGTCTTTTATTTGAGGAAATATTTCCTCTGATTAAAGATGACCCTAACCCTTATAATTAAAATTAATTAATAAAGTAAAAGCATTAGTTCATTTGACAGTAAGATGATGACCATGGCATTTGGAACCGTCTAAGGAACGTGTAAAAACTCATCTACAAAATGGGTTAGCCTTTTAAGAGGAAGCTGTGAAAAGCGGGACTGAACTCTGCCTTCTGGTATAGGAGGGCATAGTATCTGCATGGAAGTTATTCTGTAAAAGTTGTGGAGCAGGTCCTAGTGCAGATCTTGGAGGTTGTAGCAAATATTCCAACGCCAATTAAGAAGACGGAAGTAGAGAAGGTTTTCATTAGAACACCCTGAATTATAAGTCACGCGATTCTAACCTTACGAGGAAAAGAATAAAATATAATTCTTAAACAATTGCTAATAGTGGTGATTTAGTATATCGCAATATGTAAGGGTTGGTCCTGGGGAAATTATCTTGTCTGTCTAGCACACATGGAAATCCATAATGATAAGAGAGGCGTGATGTATGGAAGAGTATTACATTGTATGTAATGTCAGGAGCACCAACTAAAATTCCTAAATTTGCGGTATACAATATGTAGTAGTATTACAGGATCTATGCCTCAACAAATATCCAAGGTTAGCATCTAGTCAATAGTTAATATAGACAAAGGAAATCGGTAAGTTAAATTTGTAACTTCGAGAAAAAGATTTGCTCTGAGGACCAGGTAGAAGTTTCCACTAGAGGGATTGTGTGAATAATTTTCATGGAAGTGGAAGTTTAGCAACCATGACCGAAGGTGGTCGGCCCTGAGGTGAATAACCACTTCAGAACTGGAGCGGTAGCATTAATCCGACTGTTTAACTAAAACAAAGAAATGTGAAGCTGATGTGTTAACATAAAGCCGCGTTTACTTATTAAGTTCTATTAGATATTATTTCTACCCAATGCTTGAATGTCAAGGTGATGAGATTCAAAGAAGAGAGGGTAAACGGCAATAGTAATTATGAATCTTTTAAGATAGCTTGACTACTTTTCGTCTAATTAGTGACATTCATAAACATAAAAATGAGATTTCTACTGTATTTATCTATTATCTAGAGAAGTCATAGCCAAAAAACTCTTTTACCATGTAGTAACTTTCTAGCAATATAATTGGTGTGAGAAACCACCTGATGGAGAGTTTGGATGGAGCGTTATTTTTGTTAAAAGAAAATACAGCTATCGTAAACCAGTTAAGAACTCGCAGTTCAAAAGGAGAAAAGCTGAGTTCATTCAACTTCTCAGTGTCAGGATGAACTGGGAAATTATGGTCTATCAATTCTTACTTTTTGCGAGTTTAAACCAGAAGCATCAGAAAAATTTACATGGGTAACTTGCTTGTGGCAGCCAAGTACTTGTAGCCACGTTGTTTTTTGATTCTTTGATGTCAGCTCTTCCTATCATTTTAAGTAGAATTCTACCAAATAAAAGATTGCTAATCCGTCAAAAGAGAACAAGAACTGGGTTTATAATGTTGTGAGACAGGATTTTTACCCTAATAACCACCGAGTCGACGATAGCCTAGCTCAGTACAAGAAAATCCGTTGGTCCAAATCTCTGGCATCTTCATTGGTTAAGCAGCCCGTGTTGCTACACTACCTGAGACAATAAAAGCAGAAATGAAAAAATATGCTACGTACTTAGAATAAAGAATGAGATGTAATGGATACAAGTATTGCTTGAAAGAAAAACACCTAGTTGTGACAAGTCAATGCCCTTTCTGTAAAGATGTAAAATAAAATAAAAGGCATATCATATAAAAATGTTCAGAATACAATAAAGGAAGATAAATATGTATTTGAAATCTAAGAGCAATAGGAGTAGAGATAAAGAATGGAATTATTTGATGTAATATGAGGTACGGCTAAATTCGAGAAATGAATTAGAACCTAAGAAAAGTATAAAAGATCTAAAGCTTTCTTGATAATAAAAGATGATATCAATGATATACTAGAAAAAAGGAAAAAAAGAATACATAGAAAAAATTTTGAATGAAAAAAAGAAATAGGAAAATATTATAGAGCTGGAAAAGGTCAATTTTTATGAGTATATAAAAGCTTGATTAAGAAACGAAAATTAGTAAGATATGTAAGAAAAAATAAAGATGCTTGCAATAAAGATTTAATAAAGCATAGATAGGTAGAAAACAGAAGAGTAAGAGATAATGTAGAGGAAAATGATGAAGATAATTAAGTAAGAAAATAATTTAATTGCCTAAAGAATTTCTGAAGAAACAGACATATATTGAAGTATGGAAAGAACTGAGCACCAACGAGGTTCTTTATGCTCTATAAATAAATTTGTTTCTTATTTTTTTTGTTAAAATTTTAACTGTGAAAGGGGGTTCTGAATCTGTGGCCTCTCAAACGTAAGCGAGTACCATATCACTATACTTAGTAGTCCTCCATCTTTGAACTTTTAATACGATTTTTAAATTTTTTAAGCTTAGAGGAAAAAAAGAAAAAAATCGAATGATCATGGAAGAGTCTCAGCAAATCATAAGACAAGCTTACTCTCATGTATACAACCCAAAGTTAATATCTAATGGTTTACAAATCTATTTTACCAAGTTGTATGTGATAAGCCTTCCTCAGTATTCATGTTTACATCTTTTATGCTGCTTCTATTTTATTCTCCATGCGTTTTTTCAAAACTGATGTTCTCTTATTATATGACCTAGATACTAAAAAGTCTTTTATCTTTTGGTCCTTAAATTTCCTATCTCGATAGTAATTCCAATTTTTCTCATTTACTATTTTCTGCTGCTTTTCATATCATTTATTTTGCTTTATCTGCAATTTCCGATTTGTACTTTTTTGCCCATGAGGATTAGTGCTTTTACTTAGTTTGCTTATTTTTTGAATTGTTTTCTTAATTTTATGTTAAATTTTTGATTACTTCCTCTAATTATACCAATTTATTTATTAAGACTAGGTCATCTTCGTATGCAAAACATCCTGCATATATTTTTTATGTTCATCCCTCTTCGTTTTTATAGTCTTTTGTAATTTCTAGCTTTTAATCTTCCAAACTATGAAGAAGTCTTGCTATTATCAAGTTAAATAGTCTAGGCGACATTATGCTTCCCTATTTTAGCCCTTTATTTGTCGCGAATGATTTTACTATTTAATAATTTATTTTCGGTTTAATTTCTTCTTCACAGTAAAAGTTTTCTAGAAGTTTATTATCTATTATAGTACTTTTAGATAGTTTAGGATCTATCATATATGTTTTCTTTGCACTGAGTCATAGGCTTTCTTAATATCGACGGATATTAAAAAAACATCTTTTTTGTTCTGCATTAATCATTCCTATACTGTTCTTAGTTGAAGATGTATAGTGCTCATAATTTTCCTTTTTTTGAAATCATATTTGTATTCTCTTTCACCATTATGAAGATATTCTTACAATTGCTAGAAAATTCATGTGACTACAATTTTTAAAGCAAGATTCAATAAAGAGACTGGTCTATAGTTCATTTGGTTCATCTATCCTCCTTTTTTGTTTATTAATATTATGTATTATTATTTCATCTCCTAAATTATTACTCCCTCTTAAATCATCTTAACTATCATTTTGCAAGTTATTTTTATTAACTTTTTTCATCTGCTAAAATTGTTCCTATTTATAATACATCAGGTCCTGCAGCTTTTCATTTCGCCAATTAGTTTATGCTTTCTCAAATTTAATACTTATTTACCATTTTTTTTAATTTAAGGATTTGGTTGATAACAATGTAATCACCATCTTCATATATCTACTATCATTCATCCCTGAAAGTCTTAGCTTCTTCTTTTGATAAGGGTACTCGCTAATTATTTTTTCTATTAAGCAGATTTTTTAGTTTCTTCCACATTTCTGTCAGGTTTCCTTTATTTACATTGCAAATAATTAGGCTAAGTTAGTTTCTTTTATCTTTTTTTCTTGATTAAATGTATTCTTGTCTATCTATTTCGTATTCTCTATATTCCTCGTTTTATTGATTTTCATTTAATTCTTTGTTGTTCTTTACTTTTAATTTTAATTGTTTGCTGCATTTTCTGAAAATTTTATTACACTATTTTGTTGTTTCTGAGTATTTATATATTTTTTTAATGTTTTAACCGTTACACATACCATTTAAATTTTTTTCTCATATTTTTTCTTTCATCATTTATTAGTCTATGTACTGTTTAGGTTATCAATTTCTTCTTCTTAGACAAAAATCTTTCAAATTATTCTTAGATTATTTTTATCTTTATTAGTAAGTAATATATTTCTGTTACCTTTTATGTTTTCTAAATTATTTTCCGATTTTTATCTATATAATACAGGTCCTCGGTCCCCTATCACGTATGAGTAATAAAATCACTTTTTATTACTTTTTCTCTAATTATTTCTTCAATTACAAAGTAATCTATTTTATATTCATTGTTTTAGTTAACAAAAATACCAATTTCAGTTGAGTATAAGCATATTAAATTATTCTGTTCCATGAACTGTAGCATTCACTTTCCAGTAGAATTGTTTATTTTATTAACCATTTCTCTAAGTGCATATTGAAATCTCCTATGATCATTGCATTAAGTCCTTTTTTTATTGCTTATAGTTTAAATTAATTCACTAAATTATAAAAAGTTTCATAATACTCATTGTCATTTGCAATAGGTGCATATACAGCTTATAATAAAATATAATTCATTACTCGCTAATTTTGAAGATACCAAGTATTATTTAAATAAAAAAGTAATTAAAAAACTTATAATTAACAGTCATCAAAGAACTAAAAATGTTTAAAGTAAGGTATTAAAATGTATAAGTACGTAAAAATATATCGTATATTAATTAAATTTGTTTATTATAAAAGACTATAAAAAAATACATAACAGTTTTATTGGTAGAAATAATATCTGAGATAAATTCTTAACCTACTAATGCTCTAGATATTAATTATTCATTATCATATAGGATAACTAGTAGCTAAAATTAATCAAAATAATTAAATATTTTAATGAAAATTCAATTTAATAAAAAATAGAATAATTATTCGCCTCTAAAGAAATAAATTTTAAACTAAAGAGAAAAGTGGCGAAAAAATGTTGAAGATACAATAGAGATAATGATAGTCAAGTTTAAAGTAAAGTTACGATCAGACCTGTAAAAATAAGAGAACCAAAAAATTAAATTGACTAAAGACTTCAAAATAAACAAGATGAAATGTAAAAATTAATCAAATGCATGAAGAAAGAACTTTAAATTAAGAAGAAATAATCAGAGAACTAAAGAATAACAATGAATTAGAGAACAAAAGAAGAGAGAACAATTTTACTGCAACAAGAATGGAAATATTTATAGAAGGAAATGTACCTAAATTTGGAAGAATTCAAGAATAATTGGACTATGGGGAAGAAGATAGCAAGAACTTAACAATCAAGAAATCTTAAACTACCAAACTTATTGTAAACTGTAGTGATGCCCTTCTGTTAAACAACTTAAATAATAATTAAATAAATTTTTTTTAATCTTATAAGAGATTTAGATGTATTTTATGAGCTTATGAAGATTTTAAATTTGTGAGCATACTATTTAAGTTAAAAAAATAATGCATTTATAGATTTTTTAATATTATTTTTAATCATTAATTTAATCTTCTTATCTAAATAGAAAAATAATAAAATATTGAAATTTGAAAATAATTTAATGTATTAATGCTTGAAGCTAAATAAATTATGATTAAAATACAAAACTTATATCTAGTAGCTTAATTTTTAATAATTATTTTTTAATTACCAAAGAAAAATTATTAATTTTAGTAAAAAGTTTATTAAATATATTTTGCTTATTTTAAGCTTGAAGATGTTTGAAACAAAAATATTTATATTAAAAATTTAGCGTAATCTTAAAATCATTCTATTTTATTTTAAGAATCAAATATAACAAAAATAGAAAATAATATTTATTTATTATTGAAATTACTTTGATCTGATTAATTAGATGTTTAGTATCTTAATTTTATTTAGATTATATTTTTATTCTTTAATTTTTTAAGTTAAGGATTTAATTAGCAATAACTTATTAAATAAGCTTTGTTAAGAAAATATATTTTTTATTTATTAAGATATTAATTAAAAAAAGGAGGGATTAAGATTTTTAAAAGTTTTTTTATACCTCATTCCTTATGATAGACTCTAGTTGGGTCCAATGTCTTTAAGGAGCTCATCTTGGAAATTATTCGACTTTTGTAGGGGCTTGAAGTCTATAATCAAGAATATTCATTCATCAAGCAAATAGGTCTTTGTTTGCAGAAACTGATTAGTAAAATAACTTCGCTTTATCCATTATATCTGCCAAGAGGCCATTCAGAGAATGTAGCACAATAAGAACTTGGAAAATCTAAAATTCAAAAAGTTAATAATTAATTAATTTTTAATATTTCGATGCATTTTTTAAAATTTATTAAAAAAATGTTTATGGATTTAAATAAGAAAAAATTTAAGAGTATTATAAAGTTAGTTTTTCAATAATTTGCTTATTCATTTTATCTCTTATTTATTTTAGAATCTTATAAAATTATGAAAATAAATGAAATGCTAAAAAAATGTCCATCAATACATTTTATGGTTTTTGAAAAAATAGTGTAAAGGCTTAATAATTTATTTATAAATTATTATTAAAGTATAAATTAAATTTCTATTTACATACAATTCAGTATTATAACTTTTAATTTTTATTAGACACAACATTCCTCTAAAGAGAATCCATTGCCAAATTTGAATTAAATATCGGACTTTTCCAGTTTATTCTAGAAAATATAAATATTAAACTAAAATAAGAATGGACATCAAATAACCTACAAGGTTATTTATAGTAATAATCCATAGTTGAATTGATATTTAATAAACTTTTAATTTAGAATATATTTATCAATTTTAACCTTATTTTTAATTCATTTTAGATTTAAAATTTTGAAAGCTTAGCTTATTTTATTTTTTAAATGAAACTAGAAGTATTAAAATAATTAATAAATAATTAATAAAAAGTAAAAATGATTAGTTGTTTAATATATCATATAATTAAGTTTTAATTTTAACTTTATGTTCTTTCAATCACTAAAATTAAATTTTAACTTTTAAATCAAAATAATTAAAAAATAGCCAAATAAAATAAATGTATATTTAGTAGTGTCTAAAGTGTAAAAAATCTAAGAAATAGACCAGATTTACACCCACTCATCTAAATTAAGGTTGTGATTTATGCAAATAATGTGCTTAAATAAAATCAGCGAATAATGAATCTCAACTTAGCGAAGCTTGCAAATAAAAAAAAAATAAAGATTTATAAGATTAGCGAACTTAATTGAAGGATACTCCTTAAAGTTTGCACAAATTTTAAGATTTAACATCTGAATTTTTCTGTTAAAAGCATTTTAAATAGTCTTTTGCAATATGCAAAATAGATAATTAATTGATATGTAATGATTGTAATGTTGAGGATCACTCAGGTCACTAATTTTAAGTATTGATAGATAATTTAAAAGAATTAAGAGACTAAACTGAGTAAAATTTATAGAATTTTAAGTAATAAGCAAATTTAAAATAAAAATTAGAAGATTACTAAAATTAATATAATAAATCACAATAAGAAGTATAAAAATCTCTAAAAGTTATTTAAAATTTATAATAATACTTTTAGCAAATGGTTTAGAGAATATGTGAAGCAGAATTAAGAATGTTTTTTAAATTACAATAAGAATACTAATAAAAATTAGGTACAAGAAAAGAACAGCTAGATAAGTTGATTAATGAATTAGCAAAAGTTGAAGAAATGAGTTCTAATTCATTTTAAAATTGTAAAAATAGAGAAGAACTTTTGTAATCGCTAGTTGGAAAATTTTAATAATTTAAGTAAATAGAAAATGAAAATTAACTTGAATAATAAGAGTAACTGGATGATAAAGAATTGGAGTAAAAACTAAGAAATAAAATTATACAAATCTTAAGCATATGAATATAGGAAAAAAAATAAATCCCTTAGTTGTATTATCGTAGAATAACTTACAACTCAAATGAACTATAAAGCTTTAATCTTGCTATCAATCAATTTTCTCTTAATAATGTTGTAAATTTGGATTCAGTAACTGAATGTTAATCTTTTTCATTATAACTATCTGATAGTAACTTAGTAATAGCTGGTGGATTTCCTAAAAGCAATCACCATAAATATATGACAATAATACAAGAATAATAAATAAGTAATAAAATAAAACTAATAAACCCAAAATGCATTCCATCACTTGTAAATGACAATAATAACTTTATTTACATTATAAATGGAGCGGATTCTAATAAATGCTTAACAAATAATTGTGAAGTATATGACATAAAAAGGGATAAATAAATTCAAATAGAAAATCATATATTTTCTTTTGCTTTTAATGGAGTTTGTCTTGCTTTCGATTCAATTTATACATTTGGAGGAAAAAAAGCACGAAAAGAAGTATGCTGTTATGATATAGAAAGAAATGAATGGATAGAAGAACAATAATAAATGCCTAATCACGGGGCATGAAGTGTATCAACTGTATGAGTATAAGAAAACGAAAAAATGATGCTTTGAGATAATCAGTCTCATTTATGGGGAACATATATTTACGACAGAGATAAATTTATAAAAGAGGGAGAAGCATTTCCTTCATAGTATATTCCTTATTGATTTTGGTATAATGGAATAAATGAGTAAAAAAGAATTTGAATGTACTCTGCTCATCCAAAGGAATAAAATGATATATATTGGTATGATTTATCGCATGGAAAAGAATGGAAGAAAAATATTTGAAATATTTTTATTTTTATTTAATATGAAATTAAAAATATCTAAAAGTAAGGAAAATAAAACTAAAAAATATCATATATTTAATTATTAAGATAAATCAGAAATTTTATAACTTAATTTTTATTATATTTTATAAATTTTTAATAAAAACTAAGAAAATTTTTAAATATTAAAAATATAGTTGATTAGATATATTTGAAAAATAAAAAAATTAAAATTAAATTTTTATTTTCTTTAAATTTTATAAAAAATATATTTAATAAGAAAAAAAACGTTAATTAAAAGATAAATTAAATTAAAAAAAGGTTATTAGGATATTATAGAGGAAATTAAAAAAATGTTATTAGGATGTTATAGAGGAAATTAAAAATGTAAAAATATAAAAAAGGATAAAATAATTATTTTGCAATGAAAAGGAAGTATATATACAAATATGTTCAAAAGATCCTCAATATTCCAAAATATATAATGAAAATAATAAGAAGAAACGATAAAATTAAAGAGTAAATAAGAAAGAAAATTAAGTAATAGCAAAGAAAAAATTACGTTAAGACTAGGATAACTTTATAGTAAAATAGCATTTCTGTAAAAGAGGATATATAAAAAATTAGTCATAATTAAAGCCTAGGTATAAGCTCAACTATTCATTGGGTTTTGGTAATCACTGAAGGTTTGTGCAAAATAGTTGAAGCACCTCCAAAAGCCAAAAAATTTACATTATCTTAAGTTTATTAAGAAAATTTTTTTTTCTAATTTGTATTTTTCGTATTTTAATAAATTAAAAATTTTATTAAAAAACCATATGTACTCTACTTTATTTATATAATTGTTTGATTTAATTACTTAACAAATTTTTTTTAAATAAATTTATTTGTTGTAGTTTATAGAAAACCATAGGATCTAAAATAAAATAAAACTAAAACTAAAAAATTACAGAAATTCAGTAATCATAAATTTGATATAAAATTTATAAGAAATGCCTTTTTATAAACTTGCAAGAAAATGTTTTAAGATAGCTTTTTAATTTAACTAAAATAAATGTTTTGTAGTAAAATTTTAATTATATTATAAAAATATTTAAATAAAATAAATAAATAAATTAAATTAAAGTAGAAAATCAAAAAAAACCAAAAATTAATAAATTCAAATTTATTTAAAAGAAAAATGAGGCATTCATTTATCAAAATTTTTATACTGATTACCAAGAAAATTATAATACAAATTTTTATTACTTCTCTATGAAAATGTTCTTTAAAATTTAATATTAGAATATAAATTGAGAATTATAATCTAATAAATTTAAATTAATTAAATGAAAAAAATGGAAAGTAAAATAAGGAATTTAGTAAAAAATAAAATATAAGATTAAATAAATAATTGAAAAATAAAAATTCAAAAGAAACAAAGAAAAAATAAAAATAAAAATAAAGTAAATACTATAAAAAAATCGATAAAAAAAATTAATTAAGCAAAAAAATGCTTTTTTTCGACTCGAAGTTTGAAAAACTTTAGAAAATGTTATGTCTTTCTCTAAGAATGCAATTAACTCTGTAAAGCATTTTTGTCTTCTGAGAAAGGCCGTCAAACCTCGTACTAAAATAAAAGTTTACTTAAATTTTGTTGAAAAAATCGCGACCATAATAGAAGCCAAAATTTATGCAGCTAAAGCATATATTTCCGATTGTTTTTTCATTATTTAATTTTTAATCCATTTGAAGTATCAAGTAAATTGAAAAATTGTCTCTGCTAAGAATCATTATGAAACATTCATGTATTGTTTATTTTATTTAAACCAAGTGTTCTTTGAATGCTCAAAATCTTGAAATCAGTGTTCAGAAAAAGTTAAGGAAAAACATAAAGATCTTTGCAAAAATGAATAAATAATGTTTAAACAAGCTAAGAATCTAATAAACCCAAAAATTCGTAATTAGATGAATTTTAACTTTAACTAACAACAGCAATTTTAAAATTGGGAATTAACGTTTTTGATAAACATTCGAAAATAAGTAAGATAAATTTTGACTTCTCAAATAGAAAAATAGATGGAATATTTAGAAATAAATCTTTTATCTTAAATTAGGAATTAAGTCATTTATAAAATATGCCTCTTTTTACGTGATTTGAAATTAAAAAAATTATATCTTGGCTTGCAAATAATAAAGCTACAGGTAATGAGGGTCTAAAGCTGAGCTTATTAAATATGGAGGTTAAGATTTGCATTAAATTATTACAAATTTCATTAATAACATGCTTAGAACATTTAAAATACCTAATGTAATGAAAAAAATAAACATTCTTCCGATTTTCAAAAAGGGAAACAAAAGTAATTGATGTAATTGACAACCTATTGCTTTATTGAACTATCTACTTAAAATTTATGATAAAGCACTAACATAAAGATTTTAACATTATATTTATGAACGAAGCACTTTACATCCAGCCTAATTTGGATTTATTCGTAAACGCTCCACTACTTAGCAAATTTGAACTATTTAGTAAATTATAAACTTGCATCGTAGATGATCTCATAAAATGTAATTATTGCTACTTTAATAGATGTAGAAAAAATGTTTGATAGCATATCTAGGAAATTACTTTTTGATCATCTTAGAAGACTTAGGTTACCTTTGACCTAATATGGCACTAGAATCTTTTTATGATAATGTTGATGCTAAGTTTATAATGATGGATATCTTACAAGAACAATTAAATATAACAATGGATTACTATAAGGAAGTAGTCATGCACCTGTACTTGCAATTTTATACTATGATATTGTTATAAGATATTTAGAAGATAATCAGAAGAAATTAGGATTTCAAATATTATCTAAAACTTTCGTATAACGAGCCTTTGCTGACGAATTAATCCAAATATCATCTTCCTAGAAAAATGCCTAAAAATTATTACAAGCTACATCTACAGTTTTTGATTGAGTAAAACTTACAATTAATGTAGATAAATGTGAAGTAATAGAATTCTTGAAAAAAAATCAATGAAAAGAAAGCTAACTTTCTATTACTCTAAAGCTCAATGGAATTCTAATTGCTTAAAAAGATGAAGTTATTTAGAATATTTGCTAGGATAAAATAAAATTACAAATTACATTGTACAGAAGTAGCTACCAAACACAGAGTAGCTAGTTAAAAAGCTACTGCAATACTTTTAAATATGGATTAGCATCCCCTCTCAGCTTCAAAACTCTTTGTAGAACTTTTGTTTTGCCTAAAGTTTAATATGGAAGTGATATTACTCCGTGAGTTACTATTTCTGGAATTAAAGGAATAAAAAGCAAGATAGCAAAATCGTAAAGGTTTATTTCAAGATGGGCGTTTAGATCTTAAGAATTCACATTCAATGATTCATGCTTTATTGACTTAAACTGGCTTCCTTTTACACATAAGGTAACTAAAAAGTTAATGCACTTTGATTAAAAATTAGTATAATACAGCAAAGAAAATCCTAACTCAGACACTGCTTTTTTATTAGAAAAATGCACTAAATTTAATTTACCATATTAGAAACATATAAAGAGATGTATCGATTTGTATAATTTTGACATGTCACATGTTTAAAGTAATATGGATTTTTATAAACTCACGGAATAAAAAATAAATTCTTAATGGAATGTCTCTCTATAAATACACTTATGCCAACAGCAAAAAGAATTATAGCTAAATAGAAAATAATTAAAGTGTATTTCCTGAAATTACTTACACTAAATATAATAAACACTATATTAGAGAGACTATTTCCATCTATAAACTAAGAAATTTTTCTTATAGTTTTCAATAAGAACTCAGTAATTGCTACATTAACGTTAGAAATAGCATTATTTGCTTATGTGGCTATGACTTTGATGAAACTGATCATATTTTTTATTGCTAATACTATGCAGATATTATTGAGGAATTCAAAAGTCATAAAGCTCTTAAAGCTCTTAAAGAAAAAGACAAAAAGAAACTAATTCTTTATGACTAAAACTATATAAGCAAACATCTTTCAAAAAATCAAATTCCTAAAATAGACAAATTAATCAAAAATTTTAGTTCCAAATTACTAAAAAAGCGTCTTGAAATGTTTAAACTACAAGATGAGTTGTTAGAAGAGTTTCTAGAAGGAAAAAAAAGAAAAATTTCATCAAGAAAATAAATAAAAATATATGATAGTGAAAGAACAAGAAGAAGCTTGATTGACATTTACAAATTTTTATCTTTCAACATATTTTTAATATTTATAGTCTAAGTTATATCTATTGCAACTATGTCTCAATATTCTTAAATATGAAAAACTATAATATTTTAATTAATTAATTAATTAATTGGAAATCATGCAGCTTAGATCATTTAGAGCTTTAATAGATGAACTTTTTTGTGCTTAAAATCGAAATCCTGGAGAATTAACTGAATTTCCTTAAACTACAAAACTATATGTGATAACGTATGTTAATGTTCAGAAGAAAATTGCTTCTAAACTAAAAATCAACATTGGATGGATGAATGTATCAATTAGCAAAGAGGAATAACTATATATTTGAAACATAACTCAAGGAAGGTAATGGAGGTACTACAACTTCATGACGACATAATAATACAAGATAACTGAAAAGGAATAGATGGAAAAATAATGATAAAAAAGCGATAAAGTTCCATAATGATGTAAATTCCGTTACACGAATGTAAAATATGATCACCTGCAAAAATTAGAGTGAATTAATTGAATAATTCATACAAGGAATACCAAACTATCTAAGATTCAACAAACGCAGAAAACAGGAAATATGATACTTATTTAGGCTACAGGCCAAATGCAATGGAGCAGCGTAAACAATGAAAGAACAAAATCTAATAGAGAGTGAAACATTTTAATTCTGCAATTATAGAAAGGAAGATGAGATCCATATAATAGAAGATTGCAGATAATACAAAGAAGAAAGAGAATAGTTAATAGAAAATATCACGAACGTAATTATCAGTAATAATTAATAAAAATAAGCCTTCTTAAACCTCAGGTTCGAAGAAATAGTGTGAGGAAATTACAAATTTGAAAATTTGATACGAACCTACAAGTAAGCAAAAAAAAGAAATAGATTATCACATTAAAAATTTTCTGAAAGACATAGTAGAGAAAAGAAAGCGGGGTTATATTTAAAAAATTCTCCCTTATTAGAAAAAAATTGGTAAAAACTACAGAGCAGGATCCAACGAGCATATTTGAATTTATAATAATTTATCAAGAGGACAAAATTAAAAATATGATTTAGCAACTTTATAACAATTCTAAGAAAATGTAGAAAGGAACTTGCGATGCCCTCAGAAAAGACTAACAGATAGCTTAACTATCTAAAGACAAATGAAAGAGTTGAAAAAGTAATAGATATAAATAGAATTCTACTGTTTTAAAAAGACCTAATAATGGAGATTGACTCTAACTATTCAGATCAGGATATAATGAATCTATTGGAAGAAAATTTAGAAGATTCTGGTCTGATAAGATAATTTCCAAGAATACTCTTACTTTTGATTTTCTCTTAATTTGTGGTCAAAATATCAATGGTGAAACCACGTAAATTAATTGATTGGTTAATTCATTCATAAACTCTTTCTTCAAAATTTATAGTTTTTTTTTTACTTTTTGATTTTTAGATCTTAATCGGTTGTTAATTTATATAATTTTTTTTTAATTACTTTTAAATTTCGATTTTTTTTTTCGTTTCATTTATAACTTTCTTATGTTGTCGATTTGTATGCCTTTTATCATCTAAAACAAATTTAATTTTTTTATTGTTTATTTCTTTTTCTTTTAAGATTTCTGATAATTTCCTTTTTCAATCATCAATTTTTCTGTTTTTTCTCTATTATAGCCCTTTGAGTTTATAATTTTTGCTTATTTTCTTTTTTTTGTGGTCTTATATTAATTTCTATATGATTTGTTTACATGCTTTAAGTGTTGTTAGTCTGATCTTATGAAGTGCTTCAAAAAGTATTTAATTTTCTTTAATGGGAGTAAAGTTTTATTGTTATTTTTTTAGTTAAATGAATAAATCGGATTATAGAGCGCGTAGCATTCTCGTTGGTGCGCAGCTCTTTAAATTAATTTTATTTAATATCGAAAAAAAAATTTATGTCTTTCTGTCCCTGTTCTCTCTTCCTGCAGTACGTCCCTGTAGTTTTTCCTTCCAAAGCATAGGATGCAATATGCAATTACGGGTACATTTCCCCGACCTATAATGAAGAAAGTTTCCTCCTGGCATTCAGAGTTCTTCAGCTTGTTACATCGTCTTTCTCTTGTCATTGATTTCTCTTTCTCCGATTTATCCTCCGTCTGCGCTTATTTTTTATTTGCCTTGCTGGACCTCCAAGCAACATCCGAAGGAAAGGGCTTTCCACCCTATTTAAATTTTAATAGTTAATATCTCGATTTTATTTAATTTAGTCAGTTATTAGTCTTTATAAATTCTTAATTTAGGTTAAACATGAATTAAACTATCTGTTTATATTTATACTTTTTTTAAGTTGTAATTTCTTCGATTTATTGTGGTATTTTGTTGTTTTTTATATTTTAAACCTATTCTATAATATTAAAGTTTCGAATTTTTAAGAAACATTTCATGTTTTTTTCTGGTTCATTGGGAAGTTATTGTTAAGTTTAATAAGAATACTATTTTTTAAAAGATGACGTGGTTGTAAATATATTATTTTCATATTTATTATTATATTTTATGAGTTTTATAAAAGATGTTTTTGATTTCATCCAATTTTTTGTTTAATTTATATATTTATTTTTTTAAATAGTTTTTATCGAATATATGTACATATATATTTTTTTTCATATTTTAATTGATTTGTATATGTTTTTGTTGATAGTTATAATTTTTTGAATTTCCATAATAATCTTTATTTAAAAAATAAATTAGATGTTGGCTGTTGTCAGGAGAATCATTGAACATTTTGTGTGGTTTATACTACATTGAAAATAATCTCTCACTATAAATGACACCACAAAAAAAGAATGGACAAGTTAGGAAGAGATAACCCTAACTTTCTTAAGTATTCTCTTTAGCAGTATTAACATTTACATGAAGGGCATACTGATGACTTAATAATTTTGCTTGTTTGGACCTTTTATAAGAGGACAAGTTGCATTTGATTTAAGAGTCGAGATTCATATTTAATAAGAAGATTTCCCATTTATTGAAGGTGACGTATCTTATTATGATAATAAAATTATAACAAGAAACATGTAAATATTTTTCTTAATATGAAATATTAATTATAAAAGTGCTTCGCGTAAAAGAAGTGATAATAAGTTTTATTTATTTAAATTTTTTTATCTCTTTGTATTAAAGTCATTAAATTTTTATCATTATGTTTTGCAATTTAATTTTTTTATAGTATTTAAGATTTTTTTTTTCTTAAATATAATATTTGCAGATTATCTTAGTTTATTTCTAGAATTGTTTATTTTTTAGAATTATATATATAATTTCTTTTGTTTTAATTTAAAATTTTTGTTTAATACAAAATACTAAATTATTTATAATAACATTTAAGTGTTTAAATTCTATCTTAAAATCTTTTGTAAATTTTAAATTTTTATATGTTAAATCTTTTTTTTTAAATAATAAAAATATTTTATCAATTTTTATTTCAATATAATTAGTTTCTATATACTAAAATTTTTTTAATCTTTATAAATGGATAACAATCAATGTCCAAACTGTGAAGAGTAATTTGATTAAGACAAGCGAGTGTCTAAACAATTACCGTGTGGTTGCATTTCATGTTTGAAATGTCTTAATTTCCTATTTAAACTTACAAAAGAAATTAAATGTGTCTTACATAACTAAGTCTATAACATAAATCCTGAAGAGTTACAAGGACATCAAGTTTAAGAACAAGTCCAGTAAGAAGTACCGCAGCAATAAGAAACAATAATTGATCAAGTACTAATCAATGAGTAGTTCAAGTGGTTGAAATATTATTAAGTACACAAGTAAAATTACTCTAACACAATAAGAGAAATAATTGAGGACGTTTCTTGGCTTATTAAGCATATCTAGGTGTTATCAGTGCATGAAATATTCAAATCTATAATAGATAAAGTTTCTATTAGTAACATAAAAGTTTAAAATTTAATATAACGATTATCCTAACTTCAAGCAGCAAATTAGTTATAATAAGAATAAGCCTAGAGAATGGGTTAGTAGTAATAAAGATAATAGTAAAATGGTGAAGCCTAGGAATATTTTAAGTAAATCATGCGTGAGATAGATGATTTGAAGAGAGAATAGAGTTAGCAATTAGATCTTTAAACTTTAAGAACCAATATCTAACAATGCTTGTTCAACGTCTTCAATTATTTAACTGAGAATACCAATGGTCAGTAATTAACATTAAGTTAGACAGATTAGCTTGTATAAAATTTTTTCAAGCAATTCAAGTTTATTAAAGGACATATTTAGCAATAAAAACCTAATGTGCAATAACAAACTTAAATACAAGCCTAAAATAACTATCAGTAAATTAAATAAGAAATTTAGATTACCCCTTAATATTAATAAGATCAAGCACTCGATTAATACTAAAGACAAGCTATGGTTCAGGCTAAAGAATATGCAGACAAGTTTGATATCTAGCAAAAGTAAAAATAAATCATCGACGTCAGAACTTTAGTTTCTGCAATGGAATCAAAGTTATAAAATCTTCAAAATATTTTCAATTTTGATAACCAAGTGATTGAAGTTTATTAAGAGTAAGCAAACTTAATCATGCCTATAATTTCAAACCCCTCTAATCTATTAATTAATAACTAACTATAGTACGCCAATTAAAGCTTTGCAAACCTTGACTTAACTAAATCAGACCTTTCGGACATGACCTTCATCTCCTGTAACTTCTCCAACTCCAACTTAACTACCACCAACCTCCGCAACACCAAGTTTATCAACTGTGACCTATCCAACACTAACTTCTCATAAATCTCTTCTGAGTACCCACACATTTACACTGGACATACAGACTCAGTCACATCAGTTGCCATCTCACCAAACTCAGACTTAATAGTTTCTGGATCATTTGACAAAACTCTAAGACTCTACAACATAGCTACAGGTACCTGTAAGACCATGAGTGGTCACACTAGTTATGTATATGCTGTGGCTATATCCAGTGATTCAGAGTTCATCGTATCGGGAAGTACAGATAATACGGTGAGACTATGAGACGTCAAGACAGGTACCTGTAAGACCATGAGTGGTCACACTCATTATGTATATGCTGCGGCTATATCCAGTGATTCAAAGTTCATCGTATCGGGAAGTGGAGATAAGACGGTGAGACTATGGGACGTCAAGACAGGTACCTGTAAGACCATGAGTGGTCACACACATTATGTATATGCTGTGGCTATATCCAGTGATTCAGAGTTCATCGTATCGGGAAGTTATGATAAGACGGTGAGACTATGGGACGTCAAGACAGGTACCAGTAAGACCATGAGTGGTCACAAACATTATGTATATGCAATGGCTATATCCAGTGATTCCAACTTAATCATATCTGGATCGGGTGACAAAACTATTCGTTTATGGAGCTCAAGAACATAAGAATGTACCAAAATCTTTTCGGGACACTCATCTTCTATCTATTCGGTAATATTCTCAACTAACAACAAGTATATTTTATCTGGATCATATGACAAGACAATAAGAATCTGAAATATCAATAATGGATAGTGTGAATGTGTACTATTGGGTCATACGGACACTGTGGGTAGTTTATCATTATCTAGGGACAACAATTGGTTGGTATCGAGTAACGGAGTTAAGTATTTATGACCATACGGTAATCTTAACTAATCAAAAGACTACAACATTTGAAGATGGAACTTAGGAAGACTATTGAACGGAGTAGATAATAACAGCTAACAATAGGTAAGTTTAAATCTACTTATTTTTCTATTTAGACTGACTGGAATAAAGTATATGCTGGCTATGGCTTATCATTTTAGAATTGCACTATGTCTAGCATTATTATGAGTGCGGAGGACAGACAAAGATATATCAAGAGTTGAGGAATTCCTTTATGGAATTAAACTATTTAATTTTTACATTTAAGGATTTGAATTTT
This sequence comes from Loxodes magnus, assembly GCA_946699065.1. Classification (NCBI taxonomy): domain Eukaryota; phylum Ciliophora; class Karyorelictea; order Loxodida; family Loxodidae; genus Loxodes; species Loxodes magnus. The sequence goes on from CAMPDV010000093.1 coordinate 747,535, forward strand.
CTAAGTCTTTACGCTATTTGAGTATGTTTTTACTCTTATTATTATTTTTTCAAGTAAAGAAAAAAATTCAAAGACTTTGTATTCTTTTCTAAGTCTTTTTTTTGAATTTAGTAAATTTTATTAATAGATTTTTAAATTCAATTTAAAATAAACTGTTAGAGTAAGAATGAAAAATTTCTAAGTAAGTATAATTACAAAAAGAAAAATCAGAGCTAAAAAACTTTAAATTTTTCTAGTGTTATAAAATTTTTCGAAGTACGTACCAGAGCTAAAAAGTCTAAATTTGCAAGTGTCGAAAAAAATTTTGAAGTACGTACTAGAGTAAAAATATTTAAATTTTTCCGGCGTCAGGAAATTTTTTTGAAGTATGTACTCAGCTAAATATTTTAAATTTTCAAGCGTTATGAAAATTTTTGAGTAATGTACTAGAGCTAAAAAATGTTTAATTTTATATTATAGTTTTAGAATTTTTTTGAGTTCCTAAATAGCGCAAAGTTTTTTTCAATTTATTATAAAATTTAATAACGTTTGTTATTATTTTTAAGTTGCACAATGTAATTTTCCGATAGGAAAAAGTTAGTTTACTCTATATGAATGTGCAGCAGATTAAATTTGCATGAGATAGAAGCCCTGAAATCGTGAAAAACGCGAAAGCCTTTTTTTGCTCAGCGTTTTACACTGCAAGACTTTTTTAGGACGGAACAAACTGGGGAAATCGGGATAGATAAAGGTCAGAAAAAAAACAAATTTTCCAAAAAAAGTTTCACAATATAAAAGGGTTTTGAGAAAAAATGGGATTAAAAAAGATGAAGGATATAATTTTTGATTTTGGTTTCGAAACATTTTGATTTTGAGTTGTGCTAATTTTTTTTTGAATTAGGTTGTGATAATTTCTTTGATTTTTAGAGTTAATAGAAGTAGAAAAATATCTTGAAATACAAAAAAAAATCTACTAAGAAGAAATATTTCAAAAATAATGATACAATAAATAAAATAAAAATATGCAAAGAAAAGTAAGAAATTATAATTATAAAAGGTGGGAACCGAGATTGACATTCAGAATCATACTTTCAGGTTTTAAAGATAAGGAACAAGTTCCTTTAATGAAGTGAGAAAGCCCCTGGTCAAAGTCAACCTTTGCTAGCAATTGCCTTCCTCTTGATTACCACTCATGGTAGAGGCTTAAAGCCTGGCTGCAAATAGAGATTGAGCTCCTTGGAAGCTGCTTTTCGATAAACAAAATGATATGCAAGCCATCCCATGAAGGCAGTGTTGGGATCGTAATATGCAATAGATGCAGAAAGAAACTAATTAAGCTTAAAAATAAATTATAAGAATAGCAAAATATATAATTTTTTGCAAAATAATTAAAAGCAACACAAGAATAAAAGAAACTTTTTATTAAAAATATGAAAGTTAATATAAATAACCAATATATCAATAAAATTATATTAAAAAGAAATTAAGAAAAAAAAGATATAATAAAAATGAAGTGTTGCTAAAAAAAGATGATCTGAGATATTAAATAAGTGAGGAAGTAAGGTAAAAAGACAAATAAAAATTTCAGCTTTAGAATTACTAAAACTTAGAGATAAAAAGAAGATATAAGAATATAGAAAAGTGCGGAAGTAAAGTAAGATAAAAAGAAAGAAATTCAGCTTTATGAATTACTAAAACTTAGAGATTAAAAGAACTTATAAGTATTTAGGAAAGTGAGGAAGTAAGGAGATAAGAATGAATTTCAGCTTTTGAATTACTAAAACTTAGAGATAAAAAGAACATATAAGTATTTAGGAAAGTGAGGAGATAAGAATGAATTTCAGCTTTAGAATTACTAAAACTTAGAGATAAAAAGAACTTATAAGGATTTAGGAAAGTGAGGAAGTAAGGAGATAAGAATGAATTTCAGCTTTAGAATTACTAAAACTTAGAGATTAAAAGAACTTATAAGTATTTAGGAAAGTGAGGAAGTAAGGAGATAAGAATGAATTTCAGCTTTAGAATTACTAAAACTTAGAGATAAAAAGAACTTATAAGGATTTAGGAAAGTGAGGAAGTAAGGAGATAAGAATGAATTTCAGCTTTAGAATTAATAAAACTTAGAGATAAAGAGAACTTATAAGTACTTAGGAAAGTGAGGAAGTAAGGAGATAAGAATGTATTTCAGCTTTAGAATTACTAAAACTTAGAGATAAAAAGAACTTATAAGTATTTAGGAAAGTGAGGAAGTAAGGAGATAAGAATGAATTTCAGCTTTAGAATTACTAAAATTTAGAGATAAAAAGAACTTATAAGTATTTAGGAAAGTGAGGAGATAAGAATGAATTTCAGCTTTAGAATTACTAAAACTTAGAGATAAAGAGAACTTATAAGTATTTAGGAAAGTGAGGAAGTAAGGAGATAAGAATGAATTTCAGCTTTAGAATTACTAAAACTTAGAGATTAAAAGAACTTATAAGGATTACGAAAGTGAGGAAGTAAGGAGATAAGAATGAATTTCAGCTTTAGAATTACTAAAACTTAGAGATAAAAAGAAATTATAAGTATTTAGGAAAGTGAGGAGATAAGAATGAATTTCAGCTTTAGAATTACTAAAACTTAGAGATAAAAAGAACTTATAAGTATTTAGGAAAGTGAGGAAGTAAGGAGATAAGAATGAATTTCAGCTTTAGAATTACTAAAACTTAGAGATAAAAAGAAATTATAAGTATTTAGGAAAGTGAGGAAGTAAGGAGATAAGAATGAATTTCAGCTTTAGAATTACTAAAACTTAGAGATAAAAAGAAATGATACGTATTTAGGAAAGTGAGGAAGTAAGGAGATAAGAATGAATTTCAGCTTTAGAATTACTAAAACTTAGAGATTAAAAGAACTTATAAGGATTTAGGAAAGTGAGGAAGTAAGGAGATAAGAATGAATTTCAGCTTTAGAATTACTAAAACTTAGAGATAAAAAGAACTTATAAGTATTTAGGAAAGTGAGGAAGTAAGGAGATAAGAATGAATTTCAGCTTTAGAATTACTAAAACTTAGAGATAAAAAGAACTTATAAGTATTTAGGAAAGTGAGGAAGTAAGGAGATAAGAATGAATTTCAGCTTTAGAATTACTAAAACTTAGAGATAAAAAGAACTTATAAGTATTTAGGAAAGTGAGGAAGTAAGGAGATAAGAATGAATTTCAGCTTTAGAATTACTAAAATTTAGAGATAAAAAGAACTTATAAGTATTTAGGAAAGTGAGGAGATAAGAATGAATTTCAGCTTTAGAATTACTAAAACTTAGAGATAAAGAGAACTTATAAGTATTTAGGAAAGTGAGGAAGTAAGGAGATAAGAATGAATTTCAGCTTTAGAATTACTAAAACTTAGAGATTAAAAGAACTTATAAGGATTACGAAAGTGAGGAAGTAAGGAGATAAGAATGAATTTCAGCTTTAGAATTACTAAAACTTAGAGATAAAAAGAAATTATAAGTATTTAGGAAAGTGAGGAGATAAGAATGAATTTCAGCTTTAGAATTACTAAAACTTAGAGATAAAAAGAACTTATAAGTATTTAGGAAAGTGAGGAAGTAAGGAGATAAGAATGAATTTCAGCTTTAGAATTACTAAATCTTAGAGATAAAAAGAACTTATAAGTATTTAGGAAAGTGAGGAAGTAAGGAGATAAGAATGAATTTCAGCTTTAGAATTACTAAAACTTAGAGATAAAAAGAAATTATAAGTATTTAGGAAAGTGAGGAAGTAAGGAGATAAGAATGAATTTCAGCTTTAGAATTACTAAAACTTAGAGATAAAAAGAACTTATAAGTATTTAGGAAAGTGAGGAAGTAAGGAGATAAGAATGAATTTCAGCTTTAGAATTACTAAAACTTAGAGATAAAAAGAACTTATAAGTATTAGGAAAGTGAGGAAGTAAGGAGATAAGAATGAATTTCAGCTTTAGAATTACTAAAACTTAGAGATAAAAAGAACTTATAAGTATTTAGGAAAGTGAGGAGATAAGAATGAATTTCAGCTTTAGAATTACTAAAACTTAGAGATAAAAAGAACTTATAAGTATTTAGGAAAGTGAGGAAGTAAGGAGATAAGAATGTATTTCAGCTTTAGAATTACTAAAACTTAGAGATAAAGAGAACTTATAAGTATTTAGGAAAGTGAGGAAGTAAGGAGATAAGAATGAATTTCAGCTTTAGAATTACTAAAACTTAGAGATAAAAAGAAGTTATAAGTATTTAGGAAAGTGAGGAAGTAAGGAGATAAGAATGAATTTCAGCTTTAGAATTACTAAAACTTGAGATAAAGAGAACTTATAAGTACTTAGGAAAGTGAGGAAGTAAGGAGATAAGAATGAATTTCAGCTTTAGAATTACTAAAACTTAGAGATAAAAAGAACTTATAAGTATTTAGGAAAGTGAGGAAGTAAGGAGATAAGAATGAATTTCAGCTTTAGAATTACTAAAACTTAGAGATAAAAAGAAGTTATAAGTATTTAGGAAAGTGAGGAAGTAAGGAGATAAGAATGAATTTCAGCTTTAGAATTACTAAAACTTAGAGATAAAAAGAAGTTATATTTAATTATGAAAGTGAGGAAGTAAGGAGATAAGAATGTATTTCAGCTTTAGAATTACTAAATCTTAGAGATAAAAAGAACTTATAAGTATTTAGGAAAGTGAGGAAGTAAGGAGATAAGAATGTATTTCAGCTTTAGAATTACTAAAATTTAGAGATAAAAAGAACTTATAAGTATTTAGGAAAGTGAAGAAGTAAGGAGATAAGAATGAATTTCAGCTTTAGAATTACTAAAACTTAGAGATAAAAAGAACTTATAAGTATTTAGGAAAGTGAGGAAGTAAGGAGATAAGAATGAATTTCAGCTTTAGAATTACTAAAACTTAGAGATAAAGAGAACTTATAAGTATTTAGGAAAGTGAGGAAGTAAGGAGATAAGAATGAATTTCAGCTTTAGAATTACTAAAACTTAGAGATAAAAAGAACTTATAAGTATTTAGGAAAGTGAGGAAGTAAGGAGATAAGAATGAATTTCAGCTTTAGAATTACTAAAACTTAGAGATAAAAAGAACTTATAAGTATTTAGGAAAGTGAGGAAGTAAGGAGATAAGAATGAATTTCAGCTTTAGAATTACTAAAATTTAGAGATAAAAAGAACTTATAAGTATTTAGGAAAGTGAGGAGATAAGAATGAATTTCAGCTTTAGAATTACTAAAACTTAGAGATAAAGAGAACTTATAAGTATTTAGGAAAGTGAGGAAGTGAGTAGATAAGAATGAATTTCAGCTTTAGAATTACTAAAACTTAGAGATAAAAAGAACTTATAAGTATTTAGGAAAGTGAGGAAGTAAGGAGATAAGAATGAATTTCAGCTTTAGAATTACTAAAACTTAGAGATAAAAAGAAGTTATAAGGATTTAGGAAAGTGAGGAAGTAAGGAGATAAGAATGAATTTCAGCTTTAGAATTACTAAAACTTAGAGATAAAGAGAACTTATAAGTATTTAGGAAAGTGAGGAAGTAAGGAGATAAGAATGAATTTCAGCTTTAGAATTACTAAAACTTAGAGATAAAAAGAACTTATAAGTATTAGGAAAGTGAGGAAGTAAGGAGATAAGAATGAATTTCAGCTTTAGAATTACTAAAACTTAGAGATAAAAAGAACTTATAAGTATTTAGGAAAGTGAGGAAGTAAGGAGATAAGAATGAATTTCAGCTTTAGAATTACTAAAACTTAGAGATAAAAAGAACTTATAAGTATTTAGGAAAGTGAGGAAGTAAGGAGATAAGAATGAATTTCAGCTTTAGAATTACTAAAACTTAGAGATAAAAAGAACTTATAAGTATTTAGGAAAGTGAGGAAGTAAGGAGATAAGAATGAATTTCAGCTTTAGAATTACTAAAACTTAGAGATAAAAAGAACTTATAAGTATTTAGGAAAGTGAGGAAGTAAGGAGATAAGAATGAATTTCAGCTTTAGAATTACTAAAACTTAGAGATAAAAAGAAGTTATAAGGATTTAGGAAAGTGAGGAAGTAAGGAGATAAGAATGAATTTCAGCTTTAGAATTACTAAAACTTAGAGATAAAAAGAACTTATAAGTATTACGAAAGTGAGGAAGTAAGGAGATAAGAATGAATTTCAGCTTTAGAATTACTAAAACTTAGAGATAAAAAGAACTTATAAGTATTAGGAAAGTGAGGAAGTAAGGAGATAAGAATGAATTTCAGCTTTAGAATTACTAAAACTTAGAGATAAAAAGAACTTATAAGTATTTAGGAAAGTGAGGAAGTAAGGAGATAAGAATGAATTTCAGCTTTAGAATTACTAAAACTTAGAGATAAAAAGAACTTATAAGTATTTAGGAAAGTGAGGAAGTAAGGAGATAAGAATGAATTTCAGCTTTAGAATTACTAAAACTTAGAGATAAAAAGAACTTATAAGTATTTAGGAAAGTGAGGAAGTAAGGAGATAAGAATGAATTTCAGCTTTAGAATTACTAAAACTTAGAGATAAAAAGAAGTTATAAGTATTTAGGAAAGTAAGGAGATAAGAATGAATTTCAGCTTTAGAATTACTAAAACTTAGAGATAAAAAGAACTTATAAGTATTTAGGAAAGTGAGGAAGTAAGGAGATAAGAATGAATTTCAGCTTTAGAATTACTAAAACTTAGAGATAAAGAGAACTTATAAGTATTTAGGAAAGTGAGGAAGTAAGGAGATAAGAATGAATTTCAGCTTTAGAATTACTAAAACTTAGAGATAAAAAGAAGTTATAAGTATTTAGGAAAGTGAGGAAGTAAGGAGATAAGAATGTATTTCAGCTTTAGAATTACTAAAACTTAGAGATAAAAAGAACTTATAAGTATTACGAAAGTGAGGAAGTAAGGAGATAAGAATGAATTTCAGCTTTAGAATTACTAAAACTTAGAGATAAAAAGAACTTATAAGTATTTAGGAAAGTGAAGAAGTAAGGAGATAAGAATGAATTTCTGCTTTAGAATTACTAAAATTTAGAGATAAAAAGAACTTATAAGTATTTAGGAAAGTGAGGAAGTAAGGAGATAAGAATGAATTTCAGCTTTAGAATTACTAAAACTTAGAGATAAAAAGAACTTATAAGGATTTAGGAAAGTGAGGAAGTAAGGAGATAAGAATGAATTTCTGCTTTAGAATTACTAAAATTTAGAGATAAAAAGAACTTATAAGTATTTAGGAAAGTGAGGAAGTAAGGAGATAAGAATGAATTTCAGCTTTAGAATTACTAAAACTTAGAGATAAAAAGAACTTATAAGTATTTAGGAAAGTGAAGAAGTAAGGAGATAAGAATGAATTTCTGCTTTAGAATTACTAAAATTTAGAGATAAAAAGAACTTATAAGTATTTAGGAAAGTGAGGAAGTAAGGAGATAAGAATGAATTTCAGCTTTAGAATTACTAAAACTTAGAGATAAAAAGAACTTATAAGTATTTAGGAAAGTGAAGAAGTAAGGAGATAAGAATGAATTTCTGCTTTAGAATTACTAAAACTTAGAGATAAAGAGAACTTATAAGTATTTAGGAAAGTGAGGAAGTAAGGAGATAAGAAAGAATTTCAGCTTTAGAATTACTAAAACTTAGAGATAAAAAGAACTTATAAGTATTTAGGAAAGTGAGGAAGTAAGGAGATAAGAATGAATTTCAGCTTTAGAATTACTAAAACTTAGAGATAAAAAGTACTTATAAGTATTTAGGAAAGTGATGAAGTAAGAAAGAATTGCAGCTTTAGAATTACAAAAGCTTAGAGATAAAAAGAACTTATAAGTATTTAGGAAAGTGAGGAAGTAAGGAGATAAGAATGAATTTCAGCTTTAGAATTACTAGAATTACTAAAATTTAGAGATAAAAAGAACTTATAAGTATTTAGGAAAGTGAGGAAGTAAGGAGATAAGAAAGAATTTCAGCTTTAGAATTACTAAAACTTAGAGATAAAAAGAAATTATAAGTATTTAGGAAAGTGAGGAAGTAAGGAGATAAGAATGAATTTCAGCTTTAGAATTACTAAAACTTAGAGATAAAAAGAACTTATAAGGATTTAGGAAAGTGAGGAAGTAAGGAGATAAGAATGAATTTCAGCTTTAGAATTACTAAAACTTAGAGATAAAAAGAACTTATAAGTATTTAGGAAAGTGAGGAAGTAAGGAGATAAGAATGAATTTCAGCTTTAGAATTACTAAAACTTAGAGATAAAAAGAACTTATAAGTATTTAGGAAAGTGAGGAAGTAAGGAGATAAGAATGAATTTCAGCTTTAGAATTACTAAAATTTAGAGATAAAAAGAACTTATAAGTATTTAGGAAAGTGAGGAGATAAGAATGAATTTCAGCTTTAGAATTACTAAAACTTAGAGATAAAGAGAACTTATAAGGATTTAGGAAAGTGAGGAAGTAAGGAGATAAGAATGAATTTCAGCTTTAGAATTACTAAAACTTAGAGATAAAAAGAACTTATAAGTATTTAGGAAAGTGAGGAAGTAAGGAGATAAGAATGAATTTCAGCTTTAGAATTACTAAAATTTAGAGATAAAAAGAACTTATAAGTATTTAGGAAAGTGAGGAGATAAGTAAGAATTTCAGCTTTAGAATTACTAAAATTTAGAGATAAAAAGAACTGATACGTATTTAGGAAAGTGAGGAAGTAAGGAGATAAGAATGAATTTCAGCTTTAGAATTACTAAAACTTAGAGATAAAAAGAACTTATAAGTATTTAGGAAAGTGAGGAAGTAAGGAGATAAGAATGAATTTCAGCTTTAGAATTACTAAATCTTAGAGATAAAAAGAACTTATAAGTATTTAGGAAAGTGAAGAAGTAAGGAGATAAGAAAGAATTTCAGCTTTAGAATTACTAAAACTTAGAGATAAAAAGAACTTATAAGTATTTAGGAAAGTGAGGAAGTAAGGAGATAAGAATGAATTTCAGCTTTAGAATTACTAAATCTTAGAGATAAAAAGAACTTATAAGTATTTAGGAAAGTGAGGAAGTAAGGAGATAAGAATGAATTTCAGCTTTAGAATTACTAAAACTTAGAGATAAAAAGAACTTATAAGTATTTAGGAAAGTGAGGAAGTAAGGAGATAAGAATGAATTTCAGCTTTAGAATTACTAAAACTTAGAGATAAAAAGAACTTATAAGTATTTAGGAAAGTGAGGAAGTAAGGAGATAAGAATGAATTTCAGCTTTAGAATTACTAAAACTTAGAGATAAAAAGAACTTATAAGTATTTAGGAAAGTGAGGAAGTAAGGAGATAAGAATGAATTTCAGCTTTAGAATTACTAAAACTTAGAGATAAAAAGAACTTATAAGTATTTAGGAAAGTGAGGAAGTAAGGAGATAAGAATGTATTTCAGCTTTAGAATTACTAAAACTTAGAGATAAAAAGAACTTATAAGAATTTAGGAAAGTGAGGAAGTAAGGAGATAAGAATGAATTTCAGCTTTAGAATTACTAAAACTTAGAGATAAAGAGAACTTATAAGTATTTAGGAAAGTGAGGGAAGTAAGGAGATAAGAATGAATTTCAGCTTTAGAATTACTAAAACTTAGAGATAAAAAGAACTTATAAGTATTTAGGAAAGTGAGGAAGTAAGGAGATAAGAATGAATTTCAGCTTTAGAATTACTAAAACTTAGAGATAAAAAGAACTTATAAGTATTTAGGAAAGTGAGGAAGTAAGGAGATAAGAATGAATTTCAGCTTTAGAATTACTAAATCTTAGAGATAAAAAGAACTTATAAGTATTTAAAGTGAGGAAGTAAGGAGATAAGAATGAATTTCAGCTTTAGAATTACTAAAACTTAGAGATAAAAAGAACTTATAAGTATTTAGGAAAATGAGGAAGTAAGGAGATAAGAATGAATTTCAGCTTTAGAATTACTAAATCTTAGAGATAAAAAGAACTTATAAGTATTTAGGAAAGTGAGGAAGTAAGGAGATAAGAATGAATTTCAGCTTTAGAATTACTACTTAGAGATAAAAAGAACTTATAAGTATTTAGGAAAGTGAGGAAGTAAGGAGATAAGAAAGAATTTCAGCTTTAGAATTACTAAAACTTAGAGATAAAAAGAACTTATAAGTATTTAGGAAAGTGAGGAAGTAAGGAGATAAGAATGAATTTCAGCTTTAGAATTACTAAAACTTAGAGATAAAAAGAACTTATAAGTATTTAGGAAAGTAAGGAGATAAGAAAGAATTGCAGCTTTAGAATTACAAAAACTTAGAGATAAAAAGAACTTATAAGTATTTAGGAAAGTGAGATAAGGAGATAAGAATGAATTTCAGCTTTAGAATTACTAAAACTTAGAGATAAAAAGAACTTATAAGTATTTAGGAAAGTGAGGAAGTAAGGAGATAAGAATGAATTTCAGCTTTAGAATTACTAAAACTTAGAGATAAAAAGAACTTATAAGTATTTAGGAAAGTGAGGAAGTAAGGAGATAAGAATGAATTTCAGCTTTAGAATTACTAAAACTTAGAGATACTAAGAAAAATTTAGAGATAAAAAGAACTTATAAGTATTTAGGAAAGTGAAGAAGTAAGGAGATAAGAAAGAATTTCAGCTTTAGAATTACTAAAACTTAGAGATAAAGAGAACTTATAAGTATTTAGGAAAGTGAGGAAGTAAGGAGATAAGAAAGAATTTCAGCTTTAGAATTACTAAATCTTAGAGATAAAAAGAACTTATAAGTATTTAGGAAAGTGAGGAAGTAAGGAGATAAGAATGAATTTCAGCTTTAGAATTACTAAAACTTAGCTTTAGATAAAAAGAACTTATAAGTATTTAGTGAGGAAGTAAGGAGATAAGAATGAATTTCAGCTTTAGAATTACTAAAACTTAGAGAAAAAAGAACTTATAAGTATTTAGGAAAGTGAGGAAGTAAGGAGATAAGAATGAATTTCAGCTTTAGAATTACTAAAACTTAGAGATAAAAAGAACTTATAAGTATTATAGGAAAGTAAGGAGATAAGAATGAATTTCAGCTTTAGAATTACTAAAACTTAGAGATAAAAAGAACTTATAAGTATTTAGGAGGAAGTAAGGAGATAAGAAAGAATTTCAGCTTTAGAATTACTAAAACTTAGAGATAAAGAGAACTTATAAGTATTTAGGAAAGTGAGGAAGTAAGGAGATAAGAAAGAATTTCAGCTTTAGAATTACTAAAACTTAGAGATAAAGAGAACTTATAAGTACTTAGGAAAGTGAAAGTAAGGAGATAAGAATGAATTTCAGCTTTAGAATTACTAAAACTTAGAGATAAAAAGAACTTATAAGTATTTAGGAAGAAGTAAGGAGATAAGAATGAATTTCAGCTTTAGAATTACTAAAACTTAGAGATAAAAAGAACTTATAAGTATTTAGTGAGGAAGTTAAGGAAGCTTTAGTAGAGATAAAAAGAACTTATAAGTATTTAAGGAGAGTAAGAGAATGAATTTCAGCTTTAGAATTACTAAAACTTAGAGATAAAAAGAACTTATAAGTATTTAGGAAAGTGAGGAAGTAAGGAGATAAGAATGAATTTCAGCTTTAGAATTACTAAAACTTAGAGATAAAAAGAACTTATAAGTATTTAGGAAAGTGAGGAAGTAAGGAGATAAGAATGAATTTCAGCTTTAGAATTACTAAAACTTAGAGATAAAAAGAACTTATAAGTATTTAGGAAAGTAAGGAGATAAGAATGAATTTCAGCTTTAGAATTACTAAAACTTAGAGATAAAAAGAACTTATAAGTATTTAGGAAAGTGAGGAAGTAAGGAGATAAGAATGAATTTCAGCTTTAGAATTACTAAAACTTAGAGATAAAAAGAACTTATAAGTATTTAGGAAAGCTTTAGTGAGGAAGTAAGGAGATAAGAAAGAATTTCAGCTTTAGAATTACTAAAACTTAGAGATAAAAAGAACTTATAAGTATTTAGGAAAGTAAGGAGATAAGAATGAATTTCAGCTTTAGAATTACTAAAACTTAGAGATAAAAAGAACTTATAAGTATTTAGGAAAGTGAGGAAGTAAGGAGATAAGGAATTTCAGCTTTAGAATTACTAAAACTTAGAGATAAAAAGAACTTATAAGTATTTAAGTGAGGAAGTAAGGAGATAATGAATTTCAGCTTTAGAATTACTAAAACTTAGAGATAAAAAGAACTTATAAGTATTTAGGAAAGGAAAGTAAGGAGATAAGAATGAATTTCAGCTTTAGAATTACTAAAACTTAGAGATAAAAAGAACTTATAAGTATTTAGGAAAGTGAAAGTGAGAATGAAGAATTACTAAAACTTAGAGATAAGTGAGGAATAAGGAGATAAGAATGAAATGAATTTCAGCTTTAGAATTACTAAAACTTAGAGATAAAAAGAACTTATAAGTACTTTACTTATAAGTATTTAGGAAAGTGAGGAAGTAAGGAGATAAGAATGAATTTCAGCTTTAGAATTACTAAAACTTAGAGATAAAAAGAACTTATAAGAATTACTAAAACTTAGAGATAAAAAGAACTTATAAGTATTTAGGAAAGTGAGGAAGTAAGGAGATAAGAAGGAACTTAGAGATAAAGAGAACTTATAAGTATTTAGGAAAGTGAGGAAGTAAGGAGATAAGAATGAATTTCAGCTTTAGTGAGGATAAAAAGAACTTATAAGTATTTAAGGAGATAGGAGATAAGAATGAATTTCAGCTTTAGAATTACTACTTAGAGATAAAAAAACTTCAGAGAATTACTAAAATAAAAAGAACTTATAAGTATTTAGGAAAGTAAGGAGATAAGAATGAATTTCAGCTTTAGATTACTAAAACTTAGAGATAAAAAGAACTTATAAGTATTTAGGAAAATGAGGAAGTAAGGAGATAAGAATGAATTTCAGCTTTAGAATTACTAAATCTTAGAGATAAAAAGAACTTATAAGTATTTAGGAAGGTGAGGAAGTAAGGAGATAAGAATGAATTTCAGCTTTAGAATTACTAAAACTTAGAGATAAAAAGAACTTATAAGTATTTAGGAAAGTGAGGAAGTAAGGAGATAAGAAATGAATTTCAGCTTATAAGTATTTAGGAAAATGAGGAAGTAAGGAGATAAGAATGAATTTCAGCTTTAGAATTTTAGAATTACTAAAACTTAGAGATAAAAAGAACTTATAAGTATTTAGGAAAGTGAGGAAGTAAGGAGATAAGAATGAATTTCAGCTTTAGAATTACTAAAACTTAGAGATAAAAAGAACTTATAAGTATTTAGGAAAGTGAGGAAGTAAGGAGATAAGAATGAATTTCAGCTTTAGAATTACTAAAACTTAGAGATAAAAAGAACTTATAAGTATTTAGGAAAGTAAGGAGATAAGAATGAATTTCAGCTTTAGAATTACTAAAACTTAGAGATAAAAAGAACTTATAAGTATTTAGGAAAGTGAGGAAGTAAGGAGATAAGAATGAATTTCAGCTTTAGAATTACTAAAACTTAGAGATAAAGAGAACTTATAAGTATTTAGGAAAGTGAGGAAGTAAGGAGATAAGAATGAATTTCAGCTTTAGAATTACTAAAACTTAGAGATAAAAAGAACTTATAAGTATTTAGGAAAGTGAGGAAGTAAGGAGATAAGAATGAATTTCAGCTTTAGAATTACTAAAACTTAGAGATAAAAAGAACTTATAAGTATTTAGGAAAGTGAGGAAGTAAGGAGATAAGAATGAATTTCAGCTTTAGAATTACTAAATCTTAGAGATAAAAAGAACTTATAAGTATTTAGGAAAGTGAAGAAGTAAGGAGATAAGAAAGAATTTCAGCTTTAGAATTACTAAAACTTAGAGATAAAAAGAACTTATAAGTATTACGAAAGTGAGGAAGTAAGGAGATAAGTAAGAATTTCAGCTTTAGAATTACTAAAATTTAGAGATAAAAAGAACTGATACGTATTTAGGAAAGTGAGGAAGTAAGGAGATAAGAATGAATTTCAGCTTTAGAATTACTAAAACTTAGAGATAAAAAGAAGTTATAAGTATTTAGGAAAGTGAGGAAGTAAGGAGATAAGAATGAATTTCAGCTTTAGAATTACTAAAACTTAGAGATAAAAAGAACTTATAAGTATTTAGGAAAGTGAGGAAGTAAGGAGATAAGTAAGAATTTCAGCTTTAGAATTACTAAAACTTAGAGATAAAGAGAACTTATAAGTATTTAGGAAAGTGAGGAAGTAAGGAGATAAGTAAGAATTTCAGCTTTAGAATTACTAAAACTTAGAGATAAAGAGAACTTATAAGTATTTAGGAAAGTGAGGAAGTAAGGAGATAAGAATGAATTTCAGCTTTAGAATTACTAAAACTTAGAGATAAAAAGAACTTATAAGTATTTAGGAAAGTGAGGAAGTAAGGAGATAAGAATGAATTTCAGCTTTAGAATTACTAAAACTTAGAGATAAAAAGAACTTATAAGTATTTAGGAAAGTAAGGAGATAAGAATGAATTTCAGCTTTAGAATTACTAAAACTTAGAGATAAAAAGAACTTATAAGTATTTAGGAAAGTGAGGAAGTAAGGAGATAAGAAAGAATTTCAGCTTTAGAATTACTAAAACTTAGAGATAAAAAGAACTTATAAGTATTTAGGAAAGTGAGGAAGTAAGGAGATAAGAATGAATTTCAGCTTTAGAATTACTAAAACTTAGAGATAAAAAGAACTTATAAGTATTTAGGAAAGTGAAGAAGTAAGGAGATAAGAAAGAATTGCAGCTTTAGAATTACAAAAACTTAGAGATAAAAAGAACTTATAAGTATTTAGGAAAGTGAGGAAGTAAGGAGATAAGAATGAATTTCAGCTTTAGAATTACTAAAACTTAGAGATAAAAAGAACTTATAAGTACTTAGGAAAGTGAGGAAGTAAGGAGATAAGAATGAATTTCAGCTTTAGAATTACTAAAACTTAGAGATAAAAAGAACTTATAAGTATTTAGGAAAGTGAGGAAGTAAGGAGATAAGAAAGAATTTCAGCTTTAGAATTACTAAAACTTAGAGATAAAAAGAACTTATAAGTATTTAGGAAAGTAAGGAGATAAGAATGAATTTCAGCTTTAGAATTACTAAAACTTAGAGATAAAAAGAACTTATAAGTATTTAGGAAAGTGAGGAAGTAAGGAGATAAGAAAGAATTTCAGCTTTAGAATTACTAAAACTTAGAGATAAAAAGAACTTATAAGTACTTAGGAAAGTGAAGAAGTAAGGAGATAAGAAAGAATTGCAGCTTTAGAATTACAAAAACTTAGAGATAAAAAGAACTTATAAGTATTTAGGAAAGTGAGGAAGTAAGGAGATAAGAAAGAATTTCAGCTTTAGAATTACTAAAACTTAGAGATAAAAAGAACTTATAAGTACTTAGGAAAGTGAGGAAGTAAGGAGATAAGAAAGAATTTCAGCTTTAGAATTACTAAAACTTAGAGATAAAAAGAACTTATAAGTATTTAGGAAAGTGAGGAAGTAAGGAGATAAGAAAGAATTGCAGCTTTAGAATTACAAAAACTTAGAGATAAAAAGAACTTATAAGTATTTAGGAAAGTGAGGAAGTAAGGAGATAAGAAAGAATTTCAGCTTTAGAATTACTAAAACTTAGAGATAAAAAGAACTTATAAGTATTTAGGAAAGTGAGGAAGTAAGGAGATAAGAATGAATTTCAGCTTTAGAATTACTAAAACTTAGAGATAAAAAGAACTTATAAGTATTTAGGAAAGTGAAGAAGTAAGGAGATAAGAAAGAATTGCAGCTTTAGAATTACAAAAACTTAGAGATAAAAAGAACTTATAAGTATTTAGGAAAGTGAGGAAGTAAGGAGATAAGAATGAATTTCAGCTTTAGAATTACAAAAACTTAGAGATAAAAAGAACTTATAAGTATTTAGGAAAGTGAGGAAGTAAGGAGATAAGAATGAATTTCAGCTTTAGAATTACTAAAACTTAGAGATAAAAAGAACTTATAAGTACTTAGGAAAGTGAGGAAGTAAGGAGATGAGAATGTATTTCAGCTTTAGAATTACTAAAACTTCGAGATAAAAAGAACTTATAAGTATTTAGGAAAGTGAGGAAGTGAGGAGATAAGAATGAATTTCAGCTTTAGAATTACTAAAACTTAGAGATAAAAAGAACTTATAAGTATTTAGGAAAGTGAGGAAGTAAGGAGATAAGAATGAATTTCAGCTTTAGAATTACTAAATCTTAGAGATAAAAAGAACTTATAAGTATTTAGGAAGGTGAGGAAGTAAGGAGATAAGAATGAATTTCAGCTTTAGAATTACTAAAACTTAGAGATAAAAAGAACTTATAAGTATTTAGGAAAGTGAGGAAGTAAGGAGATAAGTAAGAATTTCAGCTTTAGAATTACTAAAACTTAGAGATAAAAAGAACTTATAAGTATTTAGGAAAGTGAGGAAGTAAGGAGATAAGTATGTATTTCAGCTTTAGAATTACTAAAACTTAGAGATAAAAATAACTTATAAGTATTTAGGAAAGTGAGGAAGTAAGGAGATAAGAATGAATTTCAGCTTTAGAATTACTAAATCTTAGAGATAAAAAGAACTTATAAGTATTTAGGAAGGTGAGGAAGTAAGGAGATAAGAATGAATTTCAGCTTTAGAATTACTAAAACTTAGAGATAAAAAGAACTTATAAGTATTTAGGAAAGTAAGGAGATAAGTAAGAATTTCAGCTTTAGAATTACTAAAACTTAGAGATAAAAAGAAGTTATAAGTATTTAGGAAAGTGAGGAAGTAAGGAGATAAGAATGAATTTCAGCTTTAGAATTACTAAAACTTAGAGATAAAAAGAACTTATAAGTATTTAGGAAAGTGAGGAAGTAAGGAGATAAGAATGAATTTCAGCTTTAGAATTACTAAAACTTAGAGATAAAAAGAACTTATAAGTATTTAGGAAAATGAGGAAGTAAGGAGATAAGAATGAATTTCAGCTTTAGAATTACTAAATCTTAGAGATAAAAAGAACTTATAAGTATTTAGGAAGGTGAGGAAGTAAGGAGATAAGAATGAATTTCAGCTTTAGAATTACTAAAACTTAGAGATAAAAAGAACTTATAAGTATTTAGGAAAATGAGGAAGTAAGGAGATAAGAATGAATTTCAGCTTTAGAATTACTAAATCTTAGAGATAAAAAGAACTTATAAGTATTTAGGAAGGTGAGGAAGTAAGGAGATAAGAATGAATTTCAGCTTTAGAATTACTAAATCTTAGAGATAAAAAGAACTTATAAGTATTTAGGAAAGTGAGGAAGTAAGGAGATAAGAATGAATTTCAGCTTTAGAATTACTAAATCTTAGAGATAAAAAGAACTTATAAGTATTTAGGAAAGTGAGGAAGTAAGGAGATAAGAAAGAATTTCAGCTTTAGAATTACTAAAACTTAGAGATAAAAAGAACTTATAAGTATTTAGGAAAGTGAGGAAGTAAGGAGATAAGAAAGAATTTCAGCTTTAGAATTACTAAAACTTAGAGATAAAAAGAACTTATAAGTATTTAGGAAAGTGAGGAAGTAAGGAGATAAGAATGAATTTCAGCTTTAGAATTACTAAAACTTAGAGATAAAAAGAACTTATAAGTATTTAGGAAAGTGAGGAAGTAAGGAGATAAGAATGAATTTCAGCTTTAGAATTACTAAAATTTAGAGATAAAAAGAACTTATAAGTATTTAGGAAAGTGAGGAAGTAAGGAGATAAGAATGAATTTCAGCTTTAGAATTACTAAAACTTAGAGATAAAAAGAACTTATAAGTATTTAGGAAAATGAGGAAGTAAGGAGATAAGAATGAATTTCAGCTTTAGAATTACTAAAACTTAGAGATAAAAAGAAGTTATAAGTATTTAGGAAAGTGAGGAAGTAAGGAGATAAGAATGAATTTCAGCTTTAGAATTACTAAAACTTAGAGATAAAAAGAACTTATAAGTATTTAGGAAAATGAGGAAGTAAGGAGATAAGAATGAATTTCAGCTTTAGAATTACTAAAACTTAGAGATAAAAAGAACTTATAAGTATTTAGGAAAGTGAGGAAGTAAGGAGATAAGAATGAATTTCAGCTTTAGAATTACTAAAACTTAGAGATAAAAAGAACTTATAAGTACTTAGGAAAGTGAGGAAGTAAGGAGATAAGAATGAATTTCAGCTTTAGAATTACTAAAACTTAGAGATAAAAAGAACTTATAAGTATTTAGGAAAGTGAGGAAGTAAGGAGATAAGAATGAATTTCAGCTTTAGAATTACAAAAACTTAGAGATAAAAAGAACTTATAAGTATTTAGGAAAGTGAGGAAGTGAGGAGATAAGAATGAATTTCAGCTTTAGAATTACTAAAACTTAGAGATAAAAAGAACTTATAAGTATTTAGGAAAGTGAGGAAGTAAGGAGATAAGAATGAATTTCAGCTTTAGAATTACTAAAACTTAGAGATAAAAAGAACTTATAAGTATTTAGGAAAGTAAGGAGATAAGAATGAATTTCAGCTTTAGAATTACTAAATCTTATGGATAAAAAGAAGTTATAAGTATTTAGGAAAGTGAGGAAGTAAGGAGATAAGAATGAATTTCAGCTTTAGAATTACTAAATCTTAGAGATAAAAAGAACTTATAAGTATTTAGGAAAGTGAGGAAGTAAGGAGATAAGAAAGAATTTCAGCTTTAGAATTACAAAAACTTAGAGATAAAAAGAACTTATAAGTATTTAGGAAAGTGAGGAAGTAAGGAGATAAGAAAGAATTTCAGCTTTAGAATTACTAAATCTTAGAGATAAAAAGAACTTATAAGTATTTAGGAAAGTGAGGAAGTAAGGAGATAAGTATGTATTTCAGCTTTAGAATTACAAAAACTTAGAGATAAAGAGAACTTATAAGTATTTAGGAAAGTGAGGAAGTGAGGAGATAAGAATGAATTTCAGCTTTAGAATTACTAAAACTTAGAGATAAAAAGAACTTATAAGTATTTAGGAAAGTGAGGAAGTAAGGAGATAAGAATGAATTTCAGCTTTAGAATTACTAAAACTTAGAGATAAAAAGAACTTATAAGTATTTAGGAAAGTGAGGAAGTAAGGAGATAAGAAAGAATTTCAGCTTTAGAATTACTAAAACTTAGAGATAAAAAGAACTTATAAGTATTTAGGAAAGTGAGGAAGTAAGGAGATAAGAAAGAATTTCAGCTTTAGAATTACTAAATCTTAGAGATAAAAAGAACTTATAAGTATTTAGGAAAGTGAGGAAGTGAGGAGATAAGAATGAATTTCAGCTTTAGAATTACAAAAACTTAGAGATAAAGAGAACTTATAAGTATTTAGGAAAGTGAGGAAGTAAGGAGATGAGAATGTATTTCAGCTTTAGAATTACTAAAACTTCGAGATAAAAAGAACTTATAAGTATTTAGGAAAGTGAGGAAGTGAGGAGATAAGAATGAATTTCAGCTTTAGAATTACTAAAACTTAGAGATAAAAAGAACTTATAAGTATTTAGGAAAGTGAGGAAGTAAGGAGATAAGAATGAATTTCAGCTTTAGAATTACTAAATCTTAGAGATAAAAAGAACTTATAAGTATTTAGGAAGGTGAGGAAGTAAGGAGATAAGAATGAATTTCAGCTTTAGAATTACTAAAACTTAGAGATAAAAAGAACTTATAAGTATTTAGGAAAGTGAGGAAGTAAGGAGATAAGTAAGAATTTCAGCTTTAGAATTACTAAAACTTAGAGATAAAAAGAACTTATAAGTATTTAGGAAAGTGAGGAAGTAAGGAGATAAGTATGTATTTAAGCTTTTGAATTACTAAAACTTAGAGATAAAAAGAACTTATAAGTATTTAGGAAAGTGAGGAAGTAAGGAGATAAGAATGAATTTCAGCTTTAGAATTACTAAAATTTAGAGATAAAGAGAACTTATAAGGATTTAGGAAAGTGAGAAGAATGAATTTCAGCTTTAGAATTACAAAAACTTAGAGATAAAAAGAACTTATAAGTATTTAGGAAAGTGAGGAAGTAAGGAGATAAGAATGTATTTCAGCTTTAGAATTACTAAAACTTAGAGATAAAAAGAACTTATAAGTATTTAGGAAAGTGAGGAAGTAAGGAGATAAGAATGAATTTCAGCTTTAGAATTACTAAAACTTAGAGATAAAAAGAACTTATAAGTATTACGAAAGTGAGGAAGTAAGGAGATAAGTAAGAATTTCAGCTTTAGAATTACTAAAATTTAGAGATAAAAAGAACTTATAAGTATTTAGGAAAGTGAGGAAGTAAGGAGATAAGAATGAATTTCAGCTTTAGAATTACTAAAACTTAGAGATAAAAAGAACTTATAAGTATTTAGGAAAGTGAGGAAGTAAGGAGATAAGAATGAATTTCAGCTTTAGAATTACTAAAACTTAGAGATAAAAAGAACTTATAAGTATTTAGGAAAGTGAGGAAGTAAGGAGATAAGAATGTATTTCAGCTTTAGAATTACTAAAACTTAGAGATAAAAAGAACTTATAAGTATTTAGGAAAGTGAGGAAGTAAGGAGATAAGAATGAATTTCAGCTTTAGAATTACTAAAACTTAGAGATAAAGAGAACTTATAAGTATTTAGGAAAGTGAGGAAGTAAGGAGATAAGAAAGAATTTCAGCTTTAGAATTACTAAAACTTAGAGATAAAAAGAACTTATAAGTATTTAGGAAAGTGAGGAAGTAAGGAGATAAGAATGAATTTCAGCTTTGGAATTACTAAAACTTAGAGATAAAAATAAGTTATAAGTATTTAGGAAAGTGAGGAAGTAAGGAGATAAGAATGAATTTCAGCTTTAGAATTACTAAAACTTAGAGATAAAAAGAACTTATAAGTATTTAGGAAAGTGAGGAAGTAAGGAGATAAGAATGTATTTCAGCTTTAGAATTACTAAAACTTAGAGATAAAAAGAACTTATAATTATTTAGGAAAGTGAGGAAGTGAGGTAAGTAGATAAGAAAAAGATAGTCATGATATCGCTTTTCAATGTCAAGTAAATTCCGAATTCTTACAGAAAAGGACGTACTTTTAATAATATTATGATATTTCCTATAATAATAAAATGAATTTTTATACTTTGCATTAAGAAGTGCGAAAACCCTATTTATTTAACTTTTTGAATAAATAATAAATTACTAAATTAAATATTTAAATAAAAAGATAAATAATTATAATAGCTTAATTTATAGTAGCATTATATACTTTAATACTAATAAATATAAAAATAAATTATTATATTCTATAACTGCTATTTATTTACTAAGCATTAATTAATTTTATTTAAATCCTTATATCTTTATTTAATATAAATCATATAGCTGTTTCTGTTATAGTTTTATTAATAAATAGTTTATTAAATATTTATTATCTCTAGAATAAATTATTTACCATAATTAAAATAAGAGAGTTCTTATTAAATCTAAATAATCCTAGCTAATTAAAGCATTAAACTAAGAGTATTCAAAAGATTTATGCTTAGTTGGTAGATATTTATATAAGCCCAGGAAATGTCCTAATACTAATAAATTTTACTTCTGCTAGCTATTTCCTAAGCAAACATTATATAAAATATTTTTATTTGAAATAATTAATATTAAAAGAAATTAAAACTATAAGCATCTTAAAATGCTTTTATTGCTTTAGTAGAAGTATAAAAGTATAATGTATAAACAACAATTATGAGAATATATGAATAATCAATAGTGACTGACTAAAAGAGTTTATTAATACTAATTAAACTAAAAGGAAAATTAATTAAAAACCAATTTATCTTTAGTAAATACAATTTAAATTAAGATATCAACTTAGAGCATTTTAGATAATTTCTATATCTTATATTGCCAGATCTTTATTATATTAGTATATGTGAAAGCAAAATAGTTTAAGAATTAATAAAATTTGATTGTGGAGATTTATAAATGGAGATAATTAGCAACTATTAAAATACACAATAAGGAAGAGAGTATTTTAATGGTAAAGAAGTAATATCAGCAAGATCATTGATACTAAAGAAAAATCAAAGATATATTTATTTATGAGAACATTTCGCTATGTTAGAGAATTTGGAACAGTATATAGCTACTAGAGCTAAGATTAAAAAATCTTAATTATATAGCTATCTAAAATTATCTAGTTTAATATTTTTTCGTCTTATAGCGTCAAAGATCTTCAAATATTGCAAAGAGAATTTAGGCAAAATATCCTATTCTTAGTAAATTAAAATCAATAGCCTATTGTATAAACTAATATACTATATAAATCCCCTTAAAATATAAGATTTTTTTAATTTCAACGATCTGAAAGAATTTTATTTAAGTTTAAGACAGTTTAATCTATCAATTTTTAAGATTAGATAATTATTAATACAAGTAATTAATAATATCTAAAGACTAATAAAGAGTATGAAGCTATTAATAATAAGAATAAATATAAATGATATCAGCTTTAAATTTTCCTTTTATTCAAATATTAATTTTTATTTTTAAAGCTATTAATTTATTTTATTTTACTATATCTAAGTGTATTTTAATCTAAATTAATATTTATAATAATTAGTTAAAATCAGGTTTAGCCAAAAATTATCTAAATTTAATTTCTCCATATTAAAGAAACATAATCATAATAATTTTACATTTTAACTAGAGTCTCTCATTTATGTTTATTCACATTAACTTAAATAGTTTTAATTTTAATCAGCAAGATTCTAAGTTAATAGTTTCTCTGTAAAGCTTTATAAATGTTAAAGTATTAATTATTATATAAAGGATAGCTTATTTAAAATAAACTAATTATAGTGATATAATTATAGAATTAAAAATCTATAATATAATTATATAGATGGCTAGTTATTATTAATCTTTCAAGTAATAATAGCTATACTTATAATTAGCATATTATCATAATTAGCAAATACACTTATACAAGCTTAAATAACTTTTATCCTTTCTATCTCCTTTTATTATTATTAATATACTCATTTCATATAAATTTTAAAATGCTTATAATTTAAAAAGGAACCTATTAAATAGAGACTAATATATTAATTAAACTATTAGTAGAGATACCATAGCAAATAAACACTCACACATAGAATAATAATTAATCTAAATTTAGTAATTTAATACATTTAATAGTAAGCCTTTATTAATAATGCTATTATACTAAACTATTCTATCTTTCATTAGAAATAATTAAAAAATAAATCTAATAACTAAGCTATATTTAGAATATAAGCAATACATTTATAAAAATAATTAATAGAAACTTTAAATTTATATTTAAAGAAACATTTATATAATTATACCTTTAAGGATTAAGCTTAATAAACATTTAAATAATCAACTAAATATATTTAGATACCTATTCTTAGTGTAAGTATCAATACACTCAGTTATTTCTTTCTATTTTTACTTTTATACAGTCATCATTATTTTATATTTAAATACCTTAATAAAATAAATACCCTTTATACCTCTATAAGTACTAATAGAATTACCTTAATTTTTCCAGGGTAGTCGCGATACTCTGTTATGCCGGGGGCGGGACAACGTGCAGATGGCGAGTTTGGGAGGTGGGCAGAGGGAGTCATCAGGCTAATTCAGAGTTTGTCCTAGTCACGTCAGGGAATGGCATCGGGACTTCATGGAAGTGATGTGTCGAGGCTGTTAAATAAAGAGGGACCACCTCAGGCTGGAAACAGATCAAGGAAAACTCTCCGTCCTTGATAATGGCGGGATCAAAGACTCCACATAGTCCGACTCTGCTCACCCACTAAACCACGAGCTCCACATCTTCATTTTGTTTAAATAAACTATAAATAAGAAATAGCTAAATAGAAGTATTTAAGTGAGTTATTAATGAGATAGTAGATAATTAAGCTTTTATTAGTACCTTTAAATTTATTATTTTTAGAATTCGATAAGCTGAAATAATAAAGATCTATTAATTTGATTCTATTCAAATTAAAGTTTTATATTATAAGTATAACATGAATAAATTATTAGTTTGCTATGAAGAATTTTATAAGCTAAATTTATAATAATTATACATAAAATTATGTATAATAATTGAACAAAGAAAAGCTATAAGAAAATTAAGCCTTAGTATGCTAATATTTGTTGTGAAGATAAAAATAAAAATATGCTCAGAAAGTATTTGGAATTAATTCAAGAAAATAGAAGAAATCGTTCTAATTATCAAGGATATTACAAAAAACTTATTCTTCAGATTTTAATATTAAGAATAACCAGAAATATTATGTTATGGCCAGCAAAGTATGGAATAAATGATAAGCAAAGAAAATTAAAATAAATTAAATTAAATTAAATTGATCAATGCAAAAATTACAACCTTTAAAACGAAATAAAGTTCTGGATAAATATAATTTGAATATTTAGCTGGACTAAGGTTATTTAGAATCTAAACAATTTTCTTAGGAAGAAATTAGTTAAAAGTAAATAGATTTTTGATTTGAAAAATATTCAATACTTTCAAAAACATTAAAGCTCAATGCCAATTCGTTTTAAGAACAAATGTAGAAGAATCCGAAATAAAAAAATTATAAAAAATAAAAGCTTCTGCACCTAAATCCTCAATTAGCAAATTGACATATTTTTAAGATTTGCTAAAAGCAAAACTGTATAAAGAATTTATTAGCAAAGAAATTAAATTTCTTTCTTTAAAGATATAAGAATCTATTATAGATATGAAAAAGTCTCATAAGGATACAGTTTAAAGTTGCTATTCTCCTAAAAAGGTTTATGATTTGCCAATAATTATTAAAATAAATTAATTAGCAATCTAAATTTTAAAGTTATAGATAAAAAAGAATAATATATAGTAAAGGATGTAAAGAAGTTATCTAAAATGAATATTTAATTCTTAAAATTTAATAAAGAAAAGCAAGTATTAAATTAAATTTTAAGTATAGCTTTCTATTAATAGCCTATTTAAGATAATAATTAAATCTATATGAAAAATATTTAAAGAAAAATCAATTCTAATTTATTTAAGTTTTTATCAGTCATATCTATTACTATTGTTTGGTACTTTTCCTTCTTCTGTCTAATCATATAGCTAACTATCTTCTATTTGCTTCTCATAATTTTATTCGAAGCAATCAAATTCTGATCTGTAACTTTCTTTATCTAATTTAATTTTAAACTATTGCATTGGATTTTCCTAAAATGCTTAAATTTTTTCGGGTTAAAAAGTTTAAAAATTACATAGATTCAATTAAATTTTTCTTTTAATTAAGTTAAGCTAACTTTAAATTTCTTATTTATTATTTATCTAATTAAGTGTTTCCTCACATTTCATATTAAGATCTTTAGTTTCTCTTAGATCGGAAAATAATTCATCTTCGATGTCTTCTACTATTAAAAATTTATTTAGCCTTTATATATCTACTTATTTTTAAAATTATTAGATTTATTTCTTTTTACTTTTTGCTTTTATAGTTTATTTATTGCTTCAAAAATCTATTTCTTTTATATCCCTTTAATTTTCTGTTATCATCCTATATTTGCTAAGAAATGCTTTTACTGTTTAGTTTCAATATTACTGCATAGGTAAGTTGATAGCGATGTGATGATAGAGCTGATAAATAGAGGTATGTATTAAGAGTGATGATTCTAGTTACTTCAATAACTGAAATAGGGTTGAATCTTTAAAGAGTGAATATAGTTTCTTAGTATGCTTATTATCTTAATCTAAATCATAGTATTGAACTTATTATTATTTTGCTCATTTAGTTTGGTTACTTTTTTGTTTAGAAGCAAGTTGCTCCCATTTGTTAACTATCTGTAGTAGGTTAATTTGATTGTTGAAGCAAGTTAATTTAGTATAGAATTTGAAAGATTTCTATTACAATTCATATCCAAACTCCACTAAAACTAGTCTAAGTCATATAACTAGGAAGTAGCAATTTACTGATACAAGCAGTATAAATACAAATACATCTACTACTGGAAACTTTTATCCAGACTCGAAGTAAATTCCAGAATATAAGATGAAAGCTGAAATTAATAGGTAAGTGATTTCTAAGTGATTGATTTCCTTTTTAGAGTAAGGATTGAAAAGTAACTAGAGAATGATACAAGCAAGTATTACTAGGATAAGACATCAGAACTAAAATATGAAAGTAGAGTTCTATAGAAAGATAAATACCATTGATATCAAAAACTTCTCATACATTTTAATGAATTCTCAGTAGTAAAACTATTCTTTATACCCTATTGTTAGAAACCCTAACTATGACTTTATCTTAATACTCTTTATTTATCTTCTATGCTTATACAGATACACTACTACAATCAAAGGAACACCAAAGGCATAAATCAGTAAACTTGGAAGTGCAAATCTTAATACGAACTTAAGATGGTCTCCTTGCCAGCACTCTATATTAGTATATGAATTAAGAACAAAATGATCTTTAGAAATGCTATAACAACTGAAGGCAGTAAAAATAGTCAAGTTAAGGTTAGTACTGATTTAGAAAAAGGAGACACTTAAAGTAGTGATTAGGATAGATTGATTAAAAGGTTTGCATTTAAGTATTGATCATAAGAAAAGAGTGAAAGTACTAATAAGTAGAATGATAATAGGCATACTGATAATACTTATGACTTTATAATAATATCTTTACTCTTCTTAATACAAAAGACAATCAAATCTAAAGATGCTTTGAGTTACTGCTGTATATTATCCATTTATTTGGAACCAATCTTTGAAAATGTGTGGTCAGTTAAATTTAAAGTTAGAGATTAAGGTTGAGAATTACATATAATTAGTAAATATTTTGAAGTAAACTCCATAGTATTAGTCTTATTAATAGGCTGATTTTAAAGTTTAAGTGACTAGATAAATCAAATAAAGAATGAAAATAGTAACAACAAATGATGATATTATTGATTGTTATGTCTTGTTCAAGCATTTTTAGCATTCGTTATTTTCATTCTTAGTATATTCTTATTCACATACATCACATAAAGTACCACTATAACCTTATGCACAGGATTAATTTCAGTTAATACTATTTTAAAGTGATTATCTTTATTATTAATCAGTAGTTTTGAGATAGGAAGTAACGAATTAATTAGTTAATGGAATTCCCTTACATGCTATAAAATTAGGACATTAATGAATTTCTTGACTGCTTTAATTTTGTCTCCAATATCCTTTATTAGGAGTAACTAAGTCACTACCATGGCATTTTGCTCCTTTCATGCATTCTTTACAATGATTTGAGCTGAAAGAATACTAACCATAAAGGCAGTTTTAGCAATATTTAGAATCTACTAGAATTTAACCTTAAAGACATTGCTACATTTTAACTTAAGACTAGATTGAATTTATAGTTCCTTGAATTAAATGATCAATAGCGTTAGTTTCTATATCTAGTTGTATTAAAGTTCCAGGTAAAGCATTTATTATGATATCAGTTACATTAAAAATACCCTTATTTGCAAATAATCTTGTTTTACCTGCTAATTCAGCTTCTTTCGATGTAATAATAAGAGTTGACTGATTATTAGTTTTGACTACTTAACCAAAGTAATCAGTTATGTAATAAGTAGTATTAGAAATAGGAAATCCAGGTAACTAGTCAGTAATAATTCTGTGAGAGTGATTGCAATGATGAAATACATCAGAAATAGAAGAATTAGAGAGTTAGTAAGCAAATGAAGCTAAATGATTTCCATAGTAAGCATAGTTATCTTTGAATAAAGAGCATCATTCATTATCCTTTATTTCAGGAATAAAGACTGGTATAGTTCCTTAGAAGGAAATAGCTCCTCCTTCACTAAGTGTATTAGTAATTTTATTGTTTATGAATGAGTTTTTTTCTATTATATAGCTACAGTTCTATTCACAAACCAGTCTCAGAGCTCCTCCCTTCGATATTTTCTCCTCACCTTTTATTTCATTCTTTTCAAAACTGTTTTGAAAGAAATAAATATTCCCATTCTCAACATATCCAGCCCCTCCATGCTTTGAAACTATACAATTATCAAAAAGACTCTCACTTATATAATGTTGTTCATGTTTTCTATTAAAAATAGTAAAGCAAGCTCCATATTAAGCTTTTTAATAAGAACATGTACAATGTGACATATTCATTTAAGAATTTAAGATATATAAAGCAGAGCCATAAGTTAGTAAACTTTATCCATTCTAAAATGAAGTCCAGCTTATATCTAAAGTACTTTCTTCACCATAAATAGAAGTATTGAAATATTCTTCTAAAAGGCAATTTCTCATTATTAAAGTTGAACTTTTCATGCAAACAATAGAACCATAATCATTAGAGCTGATGTTTTTAAATGAACTATCATTAATTTCTAACCTTGATTAACTAGCATAAATTAGTCCTTTTTCATCTTCCATATTATTGAAATTACTAAACTCTATATTCAAAGACGAGTTTTATAAATAGATACTACTTCCTTTACTTCCTATTCTATTGCGAAATGTTGAATTCCTAATGCTTATTTAAGATTTAAAATCACTCGAAATAAAAACTCCTTATTCTCCTTCTTGATTTTCAAAAACTGAATTCACAATCTCAACACTAGCATTCCAAGTCATTATTCCAGAAGTGATGGTCTATACTTAATTTCCACTCATAGTGACATTTCTAAAGTAAAGATTACTTTCATAACAGAAAATAGTGGATGATAATGCCTGATTATTGATTATTTGAGTATTTAATATTTAACTTAATAATATTTAAGAATTTCATAAGCTGATCATTCCCATTTAACTAGCATTGTTATTCTCAATTATTGAGTCTTTTATACAAAACTTGGAGCTCTAAGCATCTAAAAATGTTCCGCTAACAATTATATTATTTGAAAATGCTGAATTATGTATAGTTAAAATACTATTAAGTTACATAGATCCAATTCCTCCATTATCATTACCTAAATTAAACTTGCACTCAATAATTAATAAGACTAATTAAGAATTTTATATATGGAATACTGCTCCTACTAATGCTTCATTATACTCCAAGTTATTTTATAGAATTCTTATATATGATGAGTCACCTTTTATAATTCCACCTATAGTAGCTTTGTTTTAAGTAGCTATACTTTATTATATTATTATTTGTGTCTGATATAAACTAAAAACTCCTCCATATATACCTGAGTTATTAAAGAATGTACAATTATCTATCAATATTTCATCTTTACTTGACTCTATAACTCCTCCAGAAAATGTTGCTACATTAGAGTTAAAAATACTCCTTTCTACTTAATAAACTGATACTTAAGAATTGATACATGATCCCTTTAATCCTATATTACTATCAAAAGTAGAGTTCTCTATTATAGCGTTAGCATATTTCATGAGTACAATGAATCCCTAGCTAGCATTGTTTAGTTCTATAAAACTATTAGATAAACTGAAGTTTTTGTTCTAAGTTTCAATTAAAGATCCTATTTTAATACTATTATTGTAAAATTAGCTTTCTCTAATACTTATTTATGTGCTCTTTGTTTCTATTATTCCAAATAAAGCTTAGTTTTCTATAAATTAACTTTAATATATACTAAAGTTCTATAACTAGTAAGCGTAATTAATGGAATTCCCAATGTTATTATTGAATATGCATTGATAGAAAGATAGTTAGTTTGATAGTAATACTTGTATTATATTTCCATCATTTGAAGTATTATTGTGAAAGAGAATAAAACTAAGAGAGGCATTAGAATTTATTAGCTATATAATAGATCCTTTAGTTACTTTGTTTTATATAATTTAGCTTTTTTATAACTCTAAATTCACTTAAGACAAGTACATTACTGTACCATCACCTTCATAGCTTTTTAGCGTTATAGTGTTTACTATAAAAACCTAAGAATTCTCTGCATAAATGATTCCACCTCTTAATATAGCTTGGTTGCTTGCAAAGTTACTATTTATTATAGAAGTATTTGAATCTATTGAATATAAGAACCCACCATATTTGGCCGTATTATTTGAAGCAATTAATTTGTCTAATGATAAAATACTTTACTCCAAGTACACACTACCACCACTATTCGAAGCACTGTTATTTAAATTGATAATATTCTACATTTTAATATCTGATAAAATGGAGTAAATAAATGCTCCATTAGTAGCATCATTATCTTATACATCGATATTTTCTAAATTAGCTGTGCAATTATATAGAAATATAATTCCTTTTTATTTCGCTTCGTTTGTGTAAATTTTCAAATTATAGGCAGTTAAATTTAATTATGAGAAATATGCAAAGGCTCCTTAATCTGCTTTATTATCCCTAGCTGTCAAATTTAACATTACTGTTTGCAATTCTTTAGAATATTAGTCCATATAGAAAATTCCTCCCTTTTATTTAGCTTGGTTTTTTTAAAAATAACTATTTTAAATGGAATTAATTCTTGAATGCTAGGAATAAAAAAATCCACCATCATTGTTTTAAGCTATATTTTCTATAGCTATAATGTTTTCTATGCTTTCGACTATAGAATTTTGGAGATAAAAAGCACCACCCTATAATTCTTTGACTTAGTTAGACTTGAGATAGCAGGTTTGGATAAGCAAAATTTAAGATCGTATGAGACTTATTGCTCCTCCATTTAAATCTACTGAATTGTATCCAAATTAACTATTTTTTATAAACTAAAGTTAAGATTATTCAATGTACATAAAGCCACCACTTCCTAATAGTGCTTTATTTCTTAGAGCAGAAATTCATTCCATTTGAGCTAAAAAGGAAGAATTTACAAACAAAGCTCCGCCGTTTTGTTGATTTACTTAATTTTCTTCAAAGTTACAATTGCTTAATTAAGTTATTTGAGAGGAAATTACATTCAGTGCTCCTCCAGAAAAGCCTGCTTAATTTAAAAAAAAAGTAACATTTTATATTCGATTTATTTCTGCTGTTTCCATATATATACTTCCTCCATTTTACTCTGCTCTATTAGAAATAAAATTTATATTTTCGATAGAAGTTGATATATTTACTTCTTTTAGCATGAACACTCCTCCTGCAATTTTCGCAAAGTTTTAATTAAATTAATTATCCTTTATCATTATAATTTTTGAGTTTCATGCATACATAAATCCTCCATTTCCTCATGTCGCTTTATTAAGTCATGCAGTTATATTTTATATAATCATAAGGCTTGAATTTTATACATATAAAGCACCTCCATTTTAATAGTCACAAGTATTATTTATAAAGGAAGAGTCACTTAATTCTGAAATATTAGAACCAATAGAGTAAAGCGATCCTCCATAAAGAGAAGCCTCATTTTAACTAAAATTGCAACTTTTAATAACTTCAATTCTTGATAGATTAAAGAAAAAGCTTCCTCCATTTTATCTTGCTTGGTTCTCAATAGATTCAATTTTGCTTATAAATTATATTTGTGATTGATAGGAGTAAAAAAATCCTCCATCAGTCTAGTATGCTCGATTTTCAAAAGCATTTAATGACTCAATTATTGAAATAGATGAATTGTACGTTAAAATTGCTCCACCGCCTTGTTGAAATGCTTGATTTCTTTCAAATATACAATTTATTAACTATGTCACTTTTGAGCTTTTAATATAAATAGCTCCTCCTGATAAAACTGCTTGATTTTAATAAAATTTAGAATTAGAAATTCTATTAACTTCTACCCTTTCCATATAAATACTTCCTCCATACTAATTTGCAGTATTTTAATTAAATTATAAGTTATCAATTTAAGTTAAATTTTTAATATCTTGAAGTATTAAAGCTCCTCCGTTAAACCTTGCTTAATTATATTGCAACTAATTATCTATTATTTAATCTATGCTTGAGTTTTAAGCATAAAGGAATCCTCCATTTCCATTAGAAGCTCAATTTTCAGAAGCATTAATATTCTATATTATTTGAATGGATG
The DNA here is from genome assembly GCA_946699065.1 of Loxodes magnus. Lineage (NCBI taxonomy): Eukaryota > Ciliophora > Karyorelictea > Loxodida > Loxodidae > Loxodes > Loxodes magnus. Next base: position 779,466 of record CAMPDV010000093.1, read on the forward strand.
TATTAAAGATAAATAAAGCTCCTCCATTAATCTAAGTAGCATTATTTTAGTAAAAGGAAGAATTGCTAAATATTGAAATATTTGAATTGATGAAGTAAGCTGATCCTCCTGAAAATTAAGCTTTATTTTAGTTAAAAGTACAGTTTTACATTAATTTTATTATGGAATTTTCAAAATAAAGGCTTCCACCATCTTAGTCTACTGAATTAGATACAAGATCATTATTTTTTATATTATTAATTTAAGTAAATTTTGTATAAAGAAAACCACCAAAAAAAAGTGCATAATTTGAGTTTGCATAAGTTTTTTCAAATAATTCAAGTTCAGAATCTTGCATGAAAATAGCTCCTCCGTTTTAACTAGCTTGGTTCCCAATAAAATTGTTTATTTAAATAGAATTTATTTTGGTTCTGTTTATAAATAGACTTCCACCTTATCTTGCTGCGTTAAAACTAAAGGTATTATTAATAAATAGAGAAGCATTTTATATTTCATTACAAGCAAAAACTCCTCCATTAAACGCAGCTTTATTTTTGCTAGAATTGTTGTTTTTTATCTAAAGATTTTTTATGTTCTACGCTCATAAAAAGCCACCATCTCCTTAATTAGCACTATTTTATTATATTAAATTAGATTCTATTGAAACTTCTTCTGAGTTTGCTATAAAGATAGCTCCTCCATTATATATACAACTGTTTTCTTAAAATGTATTGCTAGATATCAAGTAAAATTATGATGATTAAATGAAAATAGCTCCTCCTTATTAAGCATTATTATTATTAATCGTGTTATTATAAAATACTAAGACTTTTGAGTTAGATATTAGGTAAAGAACACCTCCTTTCTAATTTGCTACATTTTGACTAAATTTACAGCTTCTTACTTAATCAATAATTGAATTTTGGAGAAATAAAAATCCCCCACTTCCAATCACTGATTTACTTGAACTGGAATATACACTTTCCATAACTATAATTTTTGAATTGTAAGAAGCTATTGATCCTCCATTGGCTTACTCGCATTTATTTTCATCAAATGAAGTCTTCTCGATAGAGGAAATGTTAGAATTATTTAAATAAATAGCTCCTCCCGAAATTAAGGCCTTATTTAGTTAGAATTAGCAGTTATATATTTTGTTGATTTGCGATTTTTCTACATAGATACTTCCTCCTTTTAAACCAGCTATATTTTCTTAAAAAATTGATCCTAAAATTGTGTTGTTTTAAGAAAATATAAGAACAATAGCTCCACCATGATAACCTAAGTTTCTATAAAAGAAGCAATCTTCAATATGCATCTATGAATTTTCAGAATAAATGACTACTCCTTAAATCCTACTATTAATGCTAGAGATATTCTAAATGTTCTTAATGTTTTCGTTTTACTAAATAAAAGCATAGGTAGAGATATTAAAATTGTTTTAGAATTTAGAACTTTAAATTAATAGCGAACTATTTCTTAAAATAAGTAAACTTAAATCTACATAATTGTTGATGAATTGAGAAATATACATATTAAGTGAGCTATTTTCACTCAAAATAAGGTCTCCAGTAATTTATGTAAAATTACTATTTTTAATTGTAATTTTTGAATTTTCCATATAAATAGCTTGCTTATTTTCTTAGATTTAAATACTAGTCATAGTAAAATTGGTTATTTCTACAGTGCTATTTACTATTTAAAATATTTATTAGTAGTAAACATCAAATTGCTATATGGTTACATTAGTTAATTTAAGAGTTGATTCTTATAATTAAAAAAATTAATAGTTAAACTTCCAATTGCAATCTCCGTCACATGAAGAAATATAGCCAGAGATTGTTATGTTTTTTAGAATTAGAATGTCCCTTTTTAGTTTAATAAAAATAGCTGGACTTTATATTATTAGTTTTGCATTTTCAGCTGTATTATAGCACATATATTAATAGAAATAGTATTAATAATTGCAATCATATGACTGTATAGTTACATTTTTAGAACTATTTCATAAATAATCTCATCTTAAAATCTCACATGAATTTTCCGAGTAATCGTAATCTTAAGGGTCACAGAATAAATAGTGGGAATGGAGAGACAGATATATTATAATATTCGATTTCTCCTTTTAATATAAAAGAGCTTCTAGCAAAGAATTGTATAAATTAGTCTCATCTATTTAATTTTCCCCGAATTATTGATAGTAATTTTCTTCATTTGTTACAAAAATTTCCTCAACTTAGGCAAACAATTAAAAAACAAAGCAACTGAATAAAATTGCATATAGATTCATAGCGCACTTTGAAGGCATTTTTAAAGTAATTAATTTAAAGAGCTTATATACAGTTAAAACTAATAGTTACAAAAACTATTGAATAGGATTATACTTTACTTTTCTTTACTGATATTATCTTTAATTTAAACTTATTGCAAAAGCTTTTAAACTTCTTTCTTTTATTTTTTAATTAAAAAATTTTAAAACTTGAAGTTGATTTATATTTCATGTCTTTAGTGCTAAAATTAAAAAAAATATAAAATGATGAAAATTATAAAATTTAAGATTATAAAGATAAAAGCCTTTCAACTAGTCTAATATACTTATATATGAAGTTAGAATTTTTCTCTTTTTATAGAAAAAATTGAGGTTATTTAAGGTTTAAATTTCAATTGTGAATAAGAGCTTCAGGATTAATTATTTAATAATGCTAAAATGCTCGTAAAGAAACAATTTAGATCTAAATTAAGAGACCCACCCATTTCCTTGAGGATTAAAAATTAAATATCCTGGAATTAAATCATAGTGGCTAACTATTATAATCTTTTATTCCAACTACCTTTTCTTTTACTCATTTAATTCTTCTTATTTGAGTCTGCTATCCTTTTAGCTTTTTAGGCTGGTTAAGCATATTCTAATTAGCACTAGCTAAGCTTATAATTTAATTCTTCATAAAGAATCTAATTTTCTTTATCTTTTATCAAAAGAATAATGCACTTATCAACCTTAAGGAATTATTCAAATCTGTTTGAATCTGGATTCTGCAAGAGTTTTCGTAAATTAGTTAAATTATTTAATGTAATTTCCAGAAAGAGGGGTATATTTCTTTATTACCAGCTTTTAATTTTTCCAAACTAACTATATTATTATTCTATTTCCAAGACTTACTTTATTTAACTTTCAATTATCTAAATGCTAGCAGATACTCAAGCTAATTATCAAATTTCTTAGTAATCAATTAACTTATTTCCAAAATTTATTAATTTTTCCTATATTTTTGAGTTCCTAAGATTCAAATTAGACTGTAAGAGTGAGCGAAGCAAAATTTTATAGATACAATTAGAAGAAAATACATAATAAATTGGGAAATTTACTAAAATGTAGATTGTCAAGATATAGACTTCGAATTTAAGAAAGTGATTTGCTTGCCTTTTAATTTAATAAAAGACTAAAGACTTTAATACATATCAAACACATATTTATTTAATTCTTAATCTAAATAATAGTAAAAGCATAATTTATATCTTCAATTTATCTCTCTAAAGGTTTTAAATATAAGCATGATTGATTGCTTTAGTTATATCTCAATTAGTTAAATTTACTAGCAATTAGAGGCTTTTTTAGATAGATAATAATTAAGACTCTATTTGAGTTATTATTCTTATTTATTTATGTATTATTAACTAAGCATGCTATGCTTTTTAAAGCTTTTTATTAACATCTTACTCATTTGTAGTCCTACTATAATTAAAACCTTAATAAAATAAAGAGTTTTTGTTCCCTTTTAAATAATACCAGAATTACTTTAATTATCCGGAGTAGTAGCGATACTCTGTTACGCTAGCAGCGGGGTATGTAAGGGCTTGGTTAGTGGCTGTACGTGGAGGGGTTACTCTTCTCGTACGGTTACTAGCCAGGCCCTTACATTTTACCTTTAAAGATAAATTTATTTATAAAAAATAATTTTTATATTGTTTAATTTTTAACTAGCATGAACAAATGAGAAGAATGATATTAGTTTTAAGATTTTTATATCTAAAATATAATAACTTCTCAATCCAAAAGCTATTGCTAGTTTAATAGTGTACTAAGCTAATTTATTATCTTCAATTTATAGTTAATTCTTAAAATATAGATAGAAATAAATAATTAAGCTTTGGTAAATTTCAATTCTTAAAAACCTTATTTTAAATCTTTTACCTCTTTTATAAAGAATATATAAAAACCCTTATTAAAATATTAATGTTGATTAATAATGCTTATCAACTCATTTACCTTCAAATCTTTAGTAGATTAATAAATATAAGTTTTTTCTTATCTATCAAAGCTAGAAATTAAGAACTTAGTTATATTTTCTTAGTCTTAAGAAAGATATTTAAAAGCTTTTAGTCCTTTATTATGTTTCATAAAATAAGCTAGTTGATCAATAGAAGATAAGAGGTTATGAGAAGCTTAAACTTAAATGCTAGCAAATTCTTAGATAATTAGATTCATTAAGTAAAGAGTAGCTTTAGAATCAAAGTATGTGTTATTAACAAATCACATGGAGGATTTTGTAAAAAGGAGTAAAAATAGCTTCCACTCATATAAAAGAGAGATTAATAATCAAAGCATCTTCAAATAAAAAGATTATAAGAAGCTCTAACTATAAAATAAGCTTTATAACATTATTTTAGACTGCTAAATAAAAAGCTCAAAGCTTTATCTTATACCTTTTAAATTATATTTTAAGTCACTCAAGAACTCTAGCTTTTTAAATATATTTTTATAATTATTACGCTTTAAGAGTTGACAATCACGAAATAATTTCAAAAAGCAAATGCTTATGATAGGCTTAAAACTTAAATAAAAATGATTGCTACTTTTATTTTAAAATATCATAATATCTTAAATTTTAATAAAATATAAGGTGAGCATTTATCCATTTAGTTATTTGCCTTTATTTAGTTAGATGATCTAATGGTAGAAAATAGATGTACTAAATTATAAAAATAAAGTGTTTGAGTAGATAAATATATCAAATAATTAATTTAAAATATTCTAACTTATCTTAGTAAGAAGATGCATATAATAAAGAAATATATAACTAAAATATAAAATATCTAGATACTCTTATTAAACAATTTATGATCCTTTTATTTACACAAATATAATTTAAACTTATAATTCGAAAACAATCAAATCAAGAAAATCCTTTGAAGGGCAAATTAAAAAAAGCAGCACAATCTTTTTAAATAGCTTTATGACCACATTGCATGATAAGATTATAGCCTTACTAGCCAATTATTATTGCTTTATCCTAAATAATATAATAATATATAAATTATACTTATAAGCTTCCGAATATAATTTGATTTATCTATTCAAATATATATTTATTATAATTTTGTATTAAATATTAATAAATTCCTATGTAGTTAATAGCCTCATTTGTATAGTTAATAAAGCCTAGCTTTATATATTTACTATTTCTATAAGTTATTTATAAATAAAGTCTTCAAATTTTATTTTATATCTTCTTTATTTCTCTCCCTATAAAAAAGAGGAAATATGATATTAAAAGTTAAAAAGGAGCAATATGCATGCTAATAGATTCTATTTATCTCTTCTTATCATTTAAATAATCTAAAATTTCTTTGCTGGCACTTACATATTTTGGTTAAATAAAATCTAATATAGATGATTATTATTAAAGGGAGCTATTTATAAATATACTAATAAGGGAGAGCTTTATTATTTATTAATCTACCTTAGTTAGTTTATTAAATTTAGGTGCAGAAAGAATTTAAAGTGTATGATATATCATAGCTAAATATATAACTATCTAACAATAGATAATTATACTTATATTAAAAGTTTAAACTATAGTCACTTAAACATAATAAAAGTTTATAGCCTTTAGTAAGTTATTTATATCATTATTATGCTTTGCAATCAATAAGTACAACAATTTAAATAACAAAAGCCTAAAGTGTTAAGAATTAAGTATTTAAAGATTTAAGAATCTAATATCATTTGTTTAAAACTTTAAGGCTTAAATCCATATATTTCAAAATGAAAGGGCTTATTAACTTTCATCCTTATAACTCTAAATTACTAAAACTTATTTTATATTAGATTTAGGTTTGTAAACTAATATCAATATCATTTAAATTAATAAAAAGATACTTTATTAGTCTTTTGAAACGATATGGATATATACATATAGTTTTGTTTTAGTTAAAACTCTATTCTAAAAAGATAAATAATTTGATTTTATTCTAATTATAACCTTTATATCGTATATTTCTATACGAATATTCATAAGTAAAGAAATATAATTTCTTCAAGTTTTATAATAAAACATTTATACGCTAGTAAGCTAGGAGAACTAGTGATAAATGAAAATAAACTCTATTTATTGAACCAAAAGAAATTAGTTGATATAATTAAAATTTTTATTATAGAGCTCTTATAAAAAGGAAGGGCAATGTGATTTATAATTAATATAGTCGCTATGTTTAGCTGATATTATAATAATTTATTATTGCTTAATTATTGCATAAATTTACCTTGCTTAAGTTAAAATTTATTCTTTTTTGCTTAGCAAAAACTAAAATTTCCTATAAAAGATTTATTATACACTGTTTGATGATATTTCACTGAGATTTAATTTGATTTAAGATAATCAGTCAGTATATTAAATAAGGAAAATTAATAATTAGTTCTTTTAATAAAAGTTAGATTTGTATATAAACAACTAAGTAGTCATTTAAGTTATTATGAGGAACATACCTTTTGTTCGAAATATAATTTTAAAAAAGTGCAATTAAAGTAGCTTTTTAAAATAATAAGAATCTAATAATATAGTTAAATAAAGCTTAGTAAGATTATAATATACATCTACTAGATAAATAGTTCTATTTTATAATAGATGATATATATAGTAATGTAAGCTTTTAATATTTCTTTCTGATATAAGTATAATTATCTAATTTATCCTTCTTATTTTATAATTATACTTTTTCTAATTTATAAAAATAGCATATTCTAATTTAAATTGATGCTCTTCGAAAAGGTATATTTCAAGACTTTGTATAGAAATAAATTGATACTTATTATAAGCTTCACATTGGCCTAACTATGAATAAATAAAAGTTTATAAAGATATAAACTAATTAGCAAGAATCTAAGAATTACTTTATTAGAGTTTAATAATTTACAAATCTTAGGTTTTTAAACTTAGAATTAAGAAAATAAAATATTTAGAAGTGTTAGATTATAGAAATAAATTAAATAGTCAAGAGTTTAGAAATTTAAATTTCTATATTTCGCTTGATACTTTAGTTTGCATAAATAAGCTAAAAGAATTAGAAATAACTTTAGCTGCAATATCACTTAATGCATTAAAAGCTTTCAAATTTATTAATAATTTTCATTATAATTTAATGCTAAAAGCTCACTAGCATAATAAAAATGATACAAAGAATTCTATTAAGGTATTAACTCTAAATTTAGCTTTTTAATTTATTTAAGCTTTATATCCATAAATATTATAAAAATTAATTTTAAGCCTAAAAGGTTACTTACAGGCTAATAAACCTTAGAAGGAGACAATCTGTCATTCGTAAATTCATAGCTTATTATAAGAACCTACATAGAAATAGTAAATAGAGTTTGTAAAGCTAAATAATAAAAATAGATCTAAAAGAATAAAATATTAATAACCTTATATTCCTCAATTTGCAGTTCAAAGTATATTAAATAAATTATAGATCTATGCTAAAATGCTTATGCAAGAGCCAAGAGAGATTATTAGGAAATGCAAATAAAAGTAGTAATTTTAAGTCAAACTTAGCTATTTTAAAATCCTTGTAGATATTTATTCCTTATTAAATAAATTTATCTTCTCTAATATAGCTGAAAGAGTTAATTTATACTATTTCAATTATTTATTTTAAAACTTAAATAATATAATTTGATTAAGAAGTTTTCCTTTAATTTTGATATTAGATTTTAATTTCTACAACTATATTAATTAAAAATAATTTATGATTGATGTGTTTTTTGTAATGAGCTAATTATAATAAAATAGCTAGCATTATTTAATTCTAACTATAAAGAGAAATTTAGATCCAAGTAGATGTAAATTTTTTATAGCTAATAATTTTTTGAATGATAACACTACTTAGTTTACTATTAATACTCCAAGCGAGACTAAATAATCTTATATTCCTCTAATGGAAAAATTTTGATATATTATTAAATTTCTTTAAATCTAAATTAAGAGTTGCATAGTCGTGATATGGTAAAAATCCAAGCTAGAAAGATAATTAAAGGTGCTTATTAAGATAAAATAAAAAACTATAATTCAAACTTATTTAATAAGAAAAGTATCTTTATTTAAGATAATCTTTACTCTTACTTCAAGCTATAATCAATATTTTAGATATATATCACATACATTAATATCATTGAAGGTATTAAATTTTAAATAGAATGATATATAAGAATAAAAAGGAATTAAAATTAGCATCATTATTATACCTTATACCCATTTAAACTTCCTTATTTATTAGTTATTTTTATCACTAGCAAATAAATTAAATTGTATATTAGATTTTATATTCTTATTATTAAACTTATATAAAAGACTAAAGAGTTGGCTATTTAATAAAACTAGTGAAATTAAATAATCGATAATAACTAGGAATAAATTCCTACAATAGCAAAATAATAATAAATTTAATTTAAATTAAGGAAATTAATAAGATATAATCTATTAAATAATTGTATAATAGAAACAGTTCTGCTTAGATATTAGCTATATAATCTAACTATAGCTATGATATAATGTAAATTTAAAAAAGGTTTATAAAGTTCTTATTTTGCTTTATTTAGCTAATATATTTCCTAGTTAGTTAGTCATTAGATTAATAATTATAATCTTATCATTTCTATTAATATAGACATAGCATTATAACTCTTAAGAATGATATTCTCATATAAATAGATTTGTAAATTTTCTAGTTTATTTAATTTTAATAGTTATTATATCTAAAGCTATTTGTTTATATTTCTCTATAAACTCTTTAAATTAGAATAGAGATGCTAATTACTATAATAATTAAACATAATAAGCTTATCTTTAACTATTTAAAGTAGACTTATAAGTTTCATTGGTATAAAACTGATTATATTAAGTATGCTTATTAGTATGTGCTTATTTAGGATAAAGCAACTTTTGACCTTAGAACTTATTTTACCTTTTAGTTAAGCATAAGGAACTTTAAGCATTTTATTCTAAAGATATATCTAAATTTTTAAATAATATAATAATGCAAGGAAATAATTATCTTACATTTTATCTAAGTTGCTTTTAATATGGGTAAATCTAAGTTAGGAGAGATAATTTAGACTATTTTACAAAGAAATACTTTAATTCTATAAAAATACGTCTAAATAAAATGAAAATGAAGAAAAGAAAGCATAGTTGCAAACAAATTCTTGTTTCAAAGAAAATTATAAAAGATGAGAGGCAATTATTACTTGAATACATTTTTTAGAGCCAAACTTTTTAAATTGGTTCTATAATTATTACCTTACTTTTTCCGTTAAATAAAATAAAAATAAATAACTTGAGTAAATTAATAATTACCCTTATAAATGGAAGATGATAGGATAGCCTCTATAAAGATATTAATTGATGATTTCTCATTAAGCTTAAAATTGTATTAGAGTAATTTAAACTATTTGGCTACTATATTAACACATAAATAGATTATATAAGCTTTGCATAATTAAAATAATATCCTAATTATCCTTTTTCACATAAATCAATTATTTAATAATTAAATAAAATGGCACCTAAGAAATAATAGACCTCTATTAACGAATACTTGAAAAAATAAGAATAACCTAATTTAATTGAAGAATAGCCTTAATAAGATAAAGATTAATAATCTAAGGAATCCTTTGCATAATCAGTTCAGCAAAGGATATCAAATATCCAATATGACTTGAAAAAGCAAAGATAAAAAATAGAAAATTTAGAAAACTTACTAGAAAAATTAATGGAATAATTAAACCTATAATTCCCATCCATAGATAAATCATTAGATAAAATCTAATCTTAAATAGTAATTAAATTGGAATAAATTGATAAATAATTTAACGAAGTCCCTCAAATGTTCAAATTTCATTTTTCTTAAATTGAATATCAAATAAAGCAACTTTAAGAAAAACAAGAATAATAACAAGTAATAATTTAAAAATTATAAGATTAATAAGATTAATAAGATTAATAATCAAATATCACAATGGAAATCGAATCGGAATTCTAATAATAAGAAATAAATAAGATCAATTATTATCGCAAAAAGATTCGGTGCTATTTATGCTAGAAAAATCATTGCTGGAAAAAATGCTGGAAGAAACAATAAATTGAAAAAATTAGCAAGTAATAAATATTAGACTAACTTTTCAGAATATGACCAACAAGAACAGGATAAGTATACAGAAAGAAATTCTACAACTCAAGAAACAACGAGTTTTATAAAAATGGAAGAAGAAACTATAACGATAATTAGTGGATGAGGGAGAGACAAGGATGGCGGACTAATGTAGTCCTACGCAGTCCTTTAGTTCAGGAAAGAGCAGGAACAAAAGCAAGTGAACCCTGAAGCTCTTTTCTAAGACTATAAACTTAATTTTATCCTTTATCCTTTTTTAGTAAGAAAACCATGAGGTAGAAATATCTCTTGCTTATAGTTATTCTCTAATAGTCTAATTTATAACAGAAGAATGTATTAAAATAAAAATTTGGGAGTTAATCATGCTTTAATTAAGGTTTTTGAAAAAGACTTAACGACCCTAGTTATCAACGAAGTAAAGAGAGCTATATATAATAAAAGGCAAAATTTTTGTAATAAGGGTAAATTGTATATAACTATATTAAGTTAATTCTAATCGTTTGCTATAAAATAAATAGCATCTAATTATACTTTCATATACTACCTTCATTATACTAACCAAGATAAATCTTAAGAACTATTTAACTTTTAAGATTTTGATTTAAAAGATTATAAAAGAGAAAATATTAGATAATTTCTAAAGAGAGTATCCTTTTTAATATTATCTTAATCTTTTTAGCTTAAAAAGACAATCAAATGATAGAGAATAAAAGGCATGACTCTTGGGGTATCTATTGATTTAAGATTATTTAATCTGTATAAGAGTATCCATATATTAAAGATTTGCTAATTTTAGGATAAGGAAGTGAGTTTTTTAAAAATAAGTAATAAATTTGATATTCTCTTGCTATAATAAATTTATCGCCATTGATGCGTAAAGAGCTTTTAGTTGATTTTCCTATTTTTAAATAATTATTAAATAAGAAAGGCATACTTCAGAATAAATGTATAAAGAGAAACTTTCTTAAATAAATAAAGAATATCTTATTAGTAATTTGATGAGAAAACAGTATAAGTAGAATAGTCAAGTATTCATAGCTTTATTTCTAAATTATCTACTTTTAATATGAATGTTAAATATAACCTTTCAATCTAAGCTTTATTTAACTATTTGCTTTATTTCATTTCTAAATGCATTTTGTTGGGTCTATTCAATAATATACCTATATATAAAGGACTTTATTTAAATAATTATATCTAAGTGACTTTCTTAATTTTTAATTGAGCAAAGTACTTAAATATAGAGTTAGTTAGTTATTTAAATCATATTTAAAGTTTTCCTTATTATAATATCATATAAATGAAGATAAAAAGCCTTTAAAGTCTATAATGTGCTAGTTTATTATTAAATAGACTTTCCTTTCTTGTTTATTACTAAATTACACTTATTTTATACTTTTGTCTGTTTATATATAAATATATCTAGATTTTAGCTATTTAGTTGGATTTATTATGAAAGAAAAGGAAAAAGAAATAGATTTAAACATTATAATAGTTTGATAGGGATAACTTCATTTAGCCTATTAATCTACCTAAGTTAAGTATATTAATTTAATATTTAAGGAAATAAATAGTTTAAGAAGTGTAGGATAAAAGAACTAGTTAAGCAATACACTAGTTTTAAGCTTTATTTCTATACTTACTTGATATTGCTTTATAGCAGTTTGAAAATTATAATAAATTAGCTAAAACTGCAATTTTATTTATACAACGGGAGTTTGCAAATTATCCTAGCTTTATTTTAAAATAAATTGATGCTACTGTTTCAGTTATAATCAAATAAAAAGCAACAAACAGAATTATTTTTAGATATTAAACTCTAACTTTAGTTTCTTAGTGACTAAAGATAATCTTAGTAAGCACTAAATTCCTTTATCATAATAATATCATAAATTCTAGAATTTATTTAGATGATAAAGCTTATTCAAATTTATATACTTATATAAGCCTTTATTTTATAATAAATCAATAGCTTTTGCTTAAGAATAAAGACACTATAGTTGTTTGAATGAATAAGTATTGTAATGAATGCTGTTAATTAACTGCTTATTTTTCTTATAGAGATATATTATTATGTTTAAGTTTATACCTTTAAGCTTATTAAGTTTTAAAAAATCTAACTATTAGCTGACTTATCACAGATGATAAGCAAAACTAAGCAGATTGAAACATAAAGATAGTAAGATATAAGCAAGAAAATTCTAATAGCTATATAATAAGCAGCTTTCTCTTAATTAACTTACTTAAAAATTTAGATTCAAATAGTTCTAAGTTAAACCTTTTAAAAGTATATTACACTTATTTAAGCAGACTAGAGTAAACTTGAAAGAACTTATAGCCAGAGTAAAGCTTAAAATAATTGAAAATCTAAGATATAAAATACAAATAGGTGTTAAATCTAAAATGAATATAGCAGGCTTTTATTTATTATTATTTATATAATTACTCTTTATTTACATTACAGTTTATTTATCACTATTTTATTTATGGCTATATTTTAGATAAGGATAGAGAGATTTATAATAAAATAATTTTAAGATATTGGAAAATATACTAAAATATTATTTAAAAAGAGATAGCTTCAGATATTAATATCTATTAGGAAGTAAAGATGAAGCAATAAGAATCTGAATACTTGAACCTAAAATTATTTGATATGAATTATTTAATTTATTAATAAAGAATTCCTTATTTCTTAGGTAAATCTCTAAATAGCTTGTGATTAAGTAGCAACAAATCTTAAAAATAAATAGCTGAAGCTATTTTAAAACTACTCAAAAAGAGAAAATCAAATACAAATATTTAAAAGCTTATTAAGTTAGTAGTTACTCAAATATATAAACCTTTAGATGCTTATTTATAGAAATTTTATTTTTTCCAGTTTATTTTGTTCTTAGGAAAATTATAGAAAAGTTGATATACTTGAAAAGGCATTTTGTTACACTGATTTAATAATCTTGAATAAATTGCTGAAATAAAGGAATAAATAAAAAACTTTTCTTTTTCAAAGTTTAATCAAAATCTTGTCCTTTGATATTTCATTAGATTTATAAACTACTTGCAAAATTTAAAATTTTAGAAGCTTTTAAAATCTAGTTTATGTTAGCACTGTTTTTTGGAAGTAAGGAACCTAACTCTTTTAAAGACTTTGAATGAATTTGTAGTTTATTGAAAATTTTTACTTACTGATATCAATTTAAATACCTTAGTAGTTCTAATAAAGCATTCTATTAATTCTTTGGTTTGATTCTAAATTAAATTTCTGATTTTTAAATAAAATCTAAAAGTAGAAGCTAGTCAGATTTCTTTTGATTTACTGGGCAAAAATAGTGACTTTCTTATATAAACAATAGTAAAAATACATTTCATATTAATTAACTATTCAGTTAATTCCTTTTATGAATTAACTCTTAAATTTAAGCTATTTGTCTATCTTTAATATAATACATAAGTATTTCACATAATAAGCTTTTTGAAATAAGAATTTAATATAAAAGAGCAAGCAGTTAAATAGTTAAAGCAAAACTTGAATAATTTAGCAATATGAATGCTTAAATCAGAAAACATTTATTATAATTTTAAATTTTAATTAATATACAAGGATATAGTTCAATGGCTAACTGCTTATATTAGTTATCTATATATTTTTAAATATCTTAATTCAATTAAAAACAATATAACTAGGAGTCTCTTAGTAGTTTGTGGTATAAGGCTTTAAAGTGCTTGCTTAGAGTTGTTGATTTTTATAGTAAGATGATTAAACTAATAACTACTTAATTTAAAGCTTATAAACTAAGCATTAGTCTAATTATTATTGTAATTTACACAAAGAATAAAGAAAAATAGGATATTTATAGTGATTTAAACTAAGGAAGGTTTATAGTAGCAATATAGATTAGATTGAGTAGTATTTAATTACTTAATGAATCTTAAGTTAGTTGCATAAACTGCCTTTAGCTTTATTATTATTTGATAAAAAGTTAAAATGACTATCCTCCTACTTATTAAACTAGGAATGGTTAATTTATTAGTCTTTAGTGTTTTATATTAATAAGCATAATAAATTAGTTTCTTTTTGTAAAGAAATGCTTATTATTAAGCTTTCTGATTATTAAAAAGGCTAGATGTTTATTTGTTGTTTCCTAAGCTATTTGATTATTAAGCTTTAGTTAAACTTTTGTAATAATTTTACTATTTATAATAGTCTAAGTCTCTAATCTCTTATTACTTCAATTTTAATTTCTAGCTCTATAGTTAAGAGTTAGATATCTTAAAGAACTTAATCTTAGTTTAAAAGTAAATTTAGCTTACAAAGCTATCTTAGCTAATGAGGCTTAAGAATATTTAGCTCTTTGCTATATTTTATCTCGCTAAAGCCATTTATAGTTATACTCAAATTTAAGCTTCAACTTTGTTTGTGCCCAATATTTTTATTAATAGGCTTAAATACCATTACTGTAGACTCTGAGATTATGCCAAGCTACAACATCAGGTTTAAATCTTTTATTTTAGGAACTCTTGGTTAGAAGTAAAGTGATAAGGAATAAACTTTATGGATACTCTTTGTTTAGATGTATGATTCTAAGATAAATAAGCTAGAATTTATTTAGGTAAGCTTAATTATTAACTTTATTTTAAGTCTAAACAGCACAATAATGGAGATTAGCCTTTTTAAGAAACATACGCTATCTTAATAATTTGATATACAAGTTAGATAAAATGAATTATAGGTATAAATCTTAGAGTATATTATTTAAATTTTTCCTTTAATATCCTAATTAAAAAAACAAGAATCTTAATAAATTCTAATATTTTAGATTCTATAGGAATGCTAGACTTATTTATAATTAAGATTGATAGTTGTTATAAAATTATTAATAAGTCGTACTTAAAGTGCTTTATAAATAAATAGAAGGTTAGGAGTTTGCTTAAGCTTTAGCCTAATTAATAATTATATAAAGTAATTATTTTAGTAACTTAGATGTTTAAAGTTAATTAATTGCAATGGATTGCTAATTTGATAAAAGCTTAAGAAATTAAATTTACTTTTAGAAAATTAATTGGTTTGTCCTCGATAGTTCAATCTTTTAAATATTATTGTATCTCTCATTCGGAATTATCTTATATTATATAAATAAAAATTTTATTCTGTTTTGTGCTTCTTAAAAACAATTAACTATGACATAAGCTTCTTTCTATATCAATAATCTTCAATCCTTTAAATTAAATTAATAAGTGTTTGAAATATATCAAAAGGCTTTTCCTTAATACTTGTTTATATTTAGAAATTCCCAAGTTTCTTACTCTATAAGTATTAGTTCCTTTATTTTCTAAGATTTCATTTTCCTTTAAGTTATAATCTTTAAAGTATTTTCTTCATGCTTTTGATTAATTTTTACATTTCGTCTTTTTTCTTTTAGAGTTTTTGGTTAATTTCATTTTTATGTTTTCTAATTTCTACAGATCCATAGTAATTTTACCTTCTAATGAAGAATTTGACTATTCTTATTTCTACTGTTATTTCAACATTTATTTCACCAAGCTTAACTTTATATTTCTAAGTTCGTTCTTTGAAAGGCGCAAAAATTGTCCACTTTTTAACTTAAAAAAATTAAATAATTAAGGTGGAATGGTACAAGCATTTAAAAAGCTTATATAATTTAAACTAAACTGTTTCTTAAAAGCTAATTCAATATTAAACTAATAAATTTTAAACATTTTTACATTAAAATCTCATGTATAATTAAACTTTACTATTTAAGAATTTTCAAACGTAATTTATTTACAATAATAATAGAAAATAAAATAAAAAGATGTTTATATATTTATTCTCTATTAAAATATTTAAATCTATTTTAACTAGTTATAAATAAAATTTAAACTAATATTTGTTTATTCTTAAATTTTAATTAAATTAACTTAAAAGTTAAGATATAAAATTTAGTCTGCTTTTAATTTTTTACTAAAGACAATATTTAAATTTAGATTTATTATCTTTATTTTTCTATTGTAATTTCGAATATAAAGTAACTTTTATTTTTTTCGTGAAATATTAAGAAAAAAATAAAATGGAAAATTAAGGTCAAAATGTGTTCACATTTCTCTTGAAAAATTTGATTAAAAAGTCTAAGTGTACCTAATAGAATGTAATATATGTTATGAAAATTGCTTTAATTTTTAATTTTAGTGCAATTAATGAAGATTTTCAATAAAATCTCTCATCAATTTATTAATATGGATTTATTTTACAGGAAGTAATTTAAATCCTGAAAATTAATAAATCTTAGTGATTTAAAAATCCAATTTGCATTAATGAATAAAAGAATGAAAGAGATATTTGTCTGCAAGAAACTTAATAAATGCAGATTTCGTGAGAAAAAGTAAGGCTTACTTTAAAATTTAAAATAATTTGTATTTACACTTTTTTTTAATTATATACATTAGCGTATTTTTTGTAATAAATTTTTTCAGAACTTTAAGGAGATAACATAAAATTATTAAGAAAAATTAAAACAAAAAATGAGATTTTGAACTCAAATTGGTTCATTTTTCAAGAAATAAAATAAAATTTATAAAATATAAATGCTTATAACTACATTTATATAAATAAATAAATAATAAATAAACTTGATTATAGAGCGCGTAGCACCTCGTTGATGCACAGCTCTTTAATAAATGTTTCAATACATATCTATTTCTTCAAGTAAGCCTTCAGGTAATAGAAATTCTTCTCTTATTAGTTCCATATCTTCATCATTTTCTTCTTCATTATCTCTTGTTCTTCTGTCTTCTATCTATCTACGTTTTATTGATTCTTTGTTACAAGCGTCCATTATTTTTTTTTACATACTTTGCTAATTTTCGTTTCTAATTCTTTTCTTCTTAATCAAGCTTTTATAAACTCATAAAAACTATCCTTTTCCTTCTCTATAATCTTTTCCTATTTCTTTTTTTCATTCAATTTTCTTTTCTAAGTATCCTTTTTTTCTTTTTTCTAATATGTTTTTGATATAATCTTTTATTATCAAGTCAGTTTCAGCTCTTTTTTATTCTTCTTAAGTTCTAATGAATTTTTCGAATTTTGCCGTACCTCATATTATATCAAATAGTTCCATTCCTTGTCTTTCTACTCCTATTGTTCTTAACTTTCAAATACATATTTATCTACTTTCTATGTATTCTGAGCATTTTTCTATGATATGCCTTTCGTTTTCTCTTACATCATTACAGAAAGGGCATTTGCTTATCACAACTAGGTGTCTTTCTTTTAAACAATCCTGGCTCCAATTACATCTCGTTCTTATTCTAAATATGTAGCATATTTCTTCTTTTCTATTTTTATTGTATCTCAGGTAGTTGGGTGGTCCTACTACATATTCATCAAATCATGTTTTTCTATACTGTAGAGTTGTTATCATTTACTCCTTAATAATATTTAGAAAAATTAATTTGAAAAATGTGAAAATTTTAGCAAAATTATCAAGCATTTAAAAAGATTGTAATGAAAATTTAAATGATTTTTAAAATTAGAAAAAAATTGTAGATTATCGTTTTATACTACCAATGATTTTTAAATAAATTTAATTTATTTATATAAATTTAATTAAAAATAATGAAATTATATTGTATTTTTTTTAATTTTGAAAAATTCAATTTTAAACAAAAGCTTTTTAATTTTATTAATTTTAATTTTTTTAAAATATTTTTATTTGAAAACAAAAGCAATAAACCTAATAAAATTTAAGCAAGTTATAATATAAAATTACTTTATTTAAAAATATATGGTAAAAGATATAATCTCATAAAAATAAAAAATAAAAAATTTTATTTAGAAAATAAAAAAATTATATTAATTTATCTACACAAAAAATTATTTCCAAAAAATCAGACATATTTCCTTTATTTTTAAATTAGGATTATTAATCTCTACTTTTTTCTGCTATCGAAAAATGTTTAGTTTATTCGACCAAAAGTTTTAGGTAATTTAAAAATTAGCAGAAGAAAATAAATATTTTTTCGTTTAAAAACCTATTTAACTCATTTTCTCTTGTTTATTACAAAATATAAAATGGCTTCTAAGAAATAACAGAACTTTGAACAAAACATTTAAACAGGAAAATTCTCTAAAAAATAAAAAAGCGAAATAATTACAATGAGTGAAAGTGAGAAATATGATTGATATGACGAACATTAACCACTTGGAAATCCAGAATTAAAAAAACTTCCGACACAAACTCAAATATAAATATTATCTAAGTCATTAAAAGAGTTTATGTTTAAAAATAGATACCTCACTGATAAAGTAGAAAAATTAGAAAAACTAATAACGTCTTTACTTGAGAAACAATATTAATCATCATAAGAAATAGAAAACAAGCTGGAACAAAGAATTCTTTAAATTTAATAATAAATTCAGGTTACGCCATTTTCGTTTTAACAGAATTAATCAGATCCTATGGAAATAGAAAATGAAGCCTCAAATTAAAATAAACAGTAAACGTTTATTTAAAATAAGTAGTAAATTTAAATTAAATAAGTGTTACAGGAATAATAGTTTAAAAGAAGAATAAAATGCTACGTGTCCAATAAATAACACCAATGAAAATACTGCTACTAACTAAGCGAAATTTAAAGAAAGAATAAATAAGATATTTTTAGAAAACTATTTAGGATATATCCAACATAAAGCGGAAAAATTTATAGAAAAAAATTCTTTAATTCAAATCTTAATCCTTGGATAAATAATTAGGACTACGTGCAAGATGAAAACTATTCAGAATATTAAAGGATGGTGCGCTAATGAAGTGCTACACCGCCTAACTAAGCCTAGTAGAAATTCAAGACAAACTAATGGAGACAAGCTGATAGAATAGGTCAGATGGTTGACTACTAAGGCTTTAACAAAGCTTTTAAACTTTTTTTTAACTTAACTTTAAAACTAATTTCACTGGTCGCTTTTTTTTCTAAAATTCTAGAAATATTTTTAAAAATTCTTCTTTTATATGCATTTTTTTCTAAAATATTTAAATTCTTTTATCTCATTTACATATAGAAGAAAATATGTTTTATTTATTTTTATTTTTACTTTTAATTTATTTCTTTGATAAGATACAAATTAAAAAAAAATTTAAATTTGTATCTAACTTTTTACTTTCTGAAAGTAAATTTTTTTAGTAATTTTGTAATATTTGTTTAATTTTTAATTTCCAATTCATATTTTTCTTTCTTTAAATAAAAGATATAATCATTTTGCAAATATTATGTTCTATAAAACGTGGAACTAAAATATTAAAATTTAGTTCTTCTTTCTATCATTTTTTAAATGCTTTTTCCTCTCATTATTTTTAACACTTCGAAAATCTTAATATTCAAATTTGTTCTTTTATCTAAAAAATATTAAAAAAACAATCTACAAAATTCTAAAATTATTTAAGTTTTATCTATTTTCTTAAAATTATATAAATAAATTTATGTTCATTTCTTTTAGGTTATTTAATCAAAATTTAAAATATTTGGAGAGAAAAATTCTCTCTAAAACAATTGATAGCATTTCTATTTTTGGTTTTTTATACTTTTTATATTTTTTCTCACCTACATTTACTTATAACGAAATTTTAATTTTCAGTTCGTACCTAATAGCATCTGATATAAAACATTTATCAAAAAAGATTATTTTATCTTTCCAAAAATTAATTTTTTTTACTTAATTTATTTCTTATATTTTTTAACTTTTGAATTAAAAATATGATTTAATTAATTAACCGTAAAATTTAGCTACTCTTTAGATTTTTAAAATAAAAAAAATTGAACTTATACTTCAATAATTTAAATAAATTATATTAAATTGTTTTAATAATTTATCATGAAAATCTTTCATAATTATTTTAGACTTTTTAAAGATTATATTTTAGTTATCATAGAAAAAATGTTAATACAACATAAGATTTAAAATTGAAAAATCTCTGAGCAAAGGAAGACTTTTAATACTGTTTAAATTAAAAATTTTCATTTGCATTTAATTAAAAAATAGTTGCTTTAACTTTCTCATTTATTTTTTTAAACAAAATTAAATTTTTAAATGTATTTATTCATCTTAAATGACTTTTAAATTACATCTTCCCATTAAGATATTTACACTTATGTTATTTATATAACTTTAGTTTAAAAGTATTGTAATATATTTTACTAAACCAAAATATAAAACATTAAAGATTTAACATTTGATTTTTTAAATCTATTAAATATATTATTTTTATTGTTATTTCGTACTATTTCCACTTTTATACAAAAATTAGATATTTAAAAATTTTATTTTTAACTTAATTCATAAATTTTAAAATTTTAAATCTTAAACATATTCCAGGTTTTTCAACTCGCTATCTTCCACTTTCTAACCGTATTATCTTAACTTCCCGAGATTATCCACTTGTTATCCTTACTTATCACTACACTCCTTACTACAGATGTATGACCTTTCAATGTATTCATGCATTCCCCGGTTTAGAAATTCCATATCTTTATAGTTTTATCATAGCTACCTGAAATTATTCTCTTGCTATCGTGTGTTAAGATTACTGATTCGATCGAACCTGAGTGGCCATTTAAAGTTCGAATACATCGACCAGTTAGAAAGTCCCATATCTTTATCGTTCTATCTAAACTTCCCGATACAATTCAGTTCTGGTCACTTGATATCGCTACAGATCTCACATGACTCTTATGACCTGTTAAAGTTCGAATACACCGTCCTGTTGAAAAGTTCCATACCTTTATCGTATCATCATAGCTTCCTGAAACAATTCATTTCTGATCATTTGATATAGTTACTGAAGTTACCCAATGGGTATGACCCAACAAAATACTCTAATTTACAAAAATTTAATTCTCTTCTTAGGTACTATAATTGTCATAATTTATTTATTTAATCTAAGTAGAATTCGCTAATAGATCAAAATTCTTTAAATCTTACTCCCTTGTCTAGTTTATTAGATTTTTTATTTAAAGTGCTTACTCATTTATATCTTTTTCAGTATTTATCCAACTACTTTCATTTTACTCATTTTTTACAATTATAAGCTATGCTATATTCTTATATGAATTATCTAGCTTGCTAAATACATATCAATTTTATTAAAGTAATTATTAAATTGCTAGACTCATTATATTCTCTATTTTTATTTATATCTCTTATATTAATTAACCTTTCAAACTAATTAAACTTATCTAGCTATCTTTCTCAGAGTTCTTTACTTACTCATTCTCTTCTAAAATTGCTCAATTGCGGTTTTTCACCTAAAAAATTTTATTTATTAATTGGGTAAGATTTTGATAAAAAAATTCTAACTTAAAGAATATTTATTAAGTTTGCTATACTTACTATTAGCTGATTATTTTTGATATAGTTTCTATCTTGTCTTTTATGTCTTAACTTTCTTAACTTACTAGCATTTTTGTTTCACTTTAAATCTGTTTAATATAGTTTAAAATAAATTCATTAGTAATCGTAGCCTAGCAAATCTATATTTTATCCTTTATATCTATCATTAGCTTCTTTATCGATTCTAACTTATCTTATAAGTTTATCTTTTACTAATTACTTTCATTCAAATAGTTTTTCATGTCTTCTTAATCTTCTTTAATTAGTACTTTAGCCTAAAAAGTAATAAATGCTATCAATATAATGAACATAACAATCAAACAATCTTAAAGGTTTTTTAATCTTTTTTCTATTTTTTAAACTCTTTAAGTTTGATATGTTTATTATTACAAATTCTAGAAGAAATCTCTCTCATAGATAGCATATTAAATGCTTTCCATTTTCTTATTTAGTAATTCCATACCTTTATATGCCTATAATTAGAAAAATGGATACATTCAAAATTTTGTATCATAAATTGTATTTTTTATTATTACGAAAGAATTCTTAGCAGTTCTGGTAATGGCAGTATAATAAAGAAAAATTATTATCTTTTAAACTAAATACTTTAAAAAATAACCCAATTAAAGAAGACACAATAAAAAGAGTGACCTAAAATAAAAGATTGTAAGAAGAAAAATTTCATAAAACTTAAGAAAAAGCATAATCTTAAAAAATAAGCATTCTTCGAAGTTTTCCTTTACTATTAAAAAAAGCCATTTTATTTATGTAAAAATTGATTCTTTTAAAATAAATAAAAGTAATTTAAAAAATTTGAAGTAAAACAATAAAAAGTCAAAAATATGCAGCAATTTTAAGCATAATTTTTATTTAAACTCGAAAAATATCTATGATTATTAAAAAGAACTAAATATTTCTTGAGACTAATTAAATATACAAAAATAGTATAAAAGAACTCAATAAAAAACAACAAAAATTATGAAATAATTGCTTTTCTTCAAAATCTCAGTTTAATTAGGTAATTATTAATTTAAAAATAGTTTACTTTCGGCTAAAAGTTTTTAAAGATTCTAAGTTTCTTTTTCTGTGAATTCGTTTGTCTCTAGTCCATTAATTCTTGTTTTATGTGTCAGGAAACCCCGTCGATCGAAGGATAAAAGCTGACGCATTATGTCAGATAGAGCATCAAATTGCTCTTCGTATTTTCTTTAGTTGAAACATTTCCAACATAGATGCCATCGATTTTTGCAGATGAAGCATATTTTTTTATATTTTTTATTTTTTATTCTTGTTTTTTTTCTCTAATTCAATTTGAAAGCAAAGATTCTTCGCAGATTCTTGTCGAAATTATTCATTTTTTCAATCTTTGCATTTATTTGGTCTTTTCTCTCACAATTTTTTGTCTTGCTCAAGAAAATCTCAAATATCATTTTCCAATACCTAAATTCTTTTTCTCCACCATTTGTTGCCCTGCTGTGTTTCTAAATTATTTTCAGAAGTACGATATTTATCTAAAATGTTGATCACAAATTCTTCTTTTATAGCTTTAAATCTTCTTCCAATATTCAAACTCTTAGTATCAGTGTTTAGATTCGGTCTAGCATCTAAATTGGAGCCATGTTTTACATTATTTCTGTTCCAATTAGTTCTATTCTGTTCCGTCTTTAAAGTGGCTTACGCAGAGATATTAATTTATTCAATTTTAAATTTTAATATTCTTTGGCAGAGTTACAGTGTCTCATATATATCACTCTTTTCTCCTTTAAGTAGTGACTAGAAGAGTGTCAAAACTCTAGAATTTTAAAGAATATGGCCTCTTTAAAATAAGACTTAAATTTTAAGACAATAGTTGGTCCTATATACCTACAGATGTCCAAATGACCTGGGCTAACGCTCACTACACTGATGCAGCAAATGAGATCCTAAATGAAGCTACTCGACAACATCGTAGATAGGATTTACCTTTGCAATTCTTGGTCATCAAATTTGAATTCCTTGTAAGTGAAGCCATCGGCTCGCACTGATTAAGTCCCTGCTCTTCATATGCCACCCGTTATTCCTACCGATTTTGAGTGATCAGGTGAATCTTTCAGACTAAAAGGAAGTTAAATTAACCTAATCACTTAGAGGAAGGAGAAGTTGTAGCAAGGTAGCCGCATATGAACATGCGGATGGATCATTAACATTAAAAAAGCTAAAAAGCTAAAATCTATTTATAGCTTTATGCTTTTTTTATTAAATTGAATATATAAACATAAAGAAAAATCCAAATGATAAAAGCCTAGCTTCTGACATCGATCAATGACTTTGTGAAGCGCGAATTTCATCGCGAATGTCAAGAATTGACGAGTCTTCAGATTTTCCAACGCAACATAAACCAAGAGAAAATCAAGGAAAGTTCCTTTCGGTATATAATAGAAAAAAATGAATACTTATAAGAATTCTCTTATTAAGAGAAAAAATGAGTATATGTATTTTGATTAATGAGAAGCAAGATAACCCGCTGAACTTAAGCATATCAGAAATATGAAGAAAAGAAATAATAAGGATGGCCTTAATAACGGTGAGTGAAACAGTCAAAGTCCACTTTTAAATCTTCTTAAATGTAATCTAGTGAAGAAAGGTATAGATTTAATTGGACCTAAGTAGTGAGAAATGACAAATCATGAATGGTGATAATCCCAAGAGTTTTAATTAGATTGAAAACCAAACTTTCTAAGAGTCGGACAGCTTGGCATTGCTGTTCAAAGTGCGTCTTAAATTCTTCGTAAGGCTAAATTTGTCCAGAGCTTGATAGTGCACAAGTATTGTGAAAGAAAGATGAAAAGCACTTTGGAAAGAGAGTTAAAAAACCTGAATTGGAGAGAAAAGCTTTACGTTTATAATAAGTTTGTGCAAAACTTTGAAAATAATTATTCCAAAGATATATTTGATTGACCTTCCCGTTCTTGAATTTTAGGCCAAAAAGTCTATGCATATCGCGGGACTTTACATGAAAATGTATAGGCGAATCGAAATGACCTCAATCATCAGTAGAGATTCGTAAGTGGATTAAGCGAAATGGCTGGGGTCTAAAATATGCCTAGATATGCTTGGGCAGGATAAAGCTGGGGAAATTTTCTCAAAGTTCTATCATGATAGATGGGATTTTTAAAACATTAAAGCCAATGCTCACAAAGAGGTCACAATTCCTCCTATAAACAACATTAAATTGGGCTCAGTAACATTTCATAAATGAACGATTCAAAATATAAATTACATAATGGGCTAGTATTGGCAATCAGGACTAGCGATGAGAATCAGCCTGAATCAGAGTAAAGGTGACAGAGTTCGTCTATAAGTAAAAGCATTAAGTATTAAAAAAATGGAAAAAAACCCGGGAATCTAAACCTTAAATTCTAACCTTAAAGATCAATCTTAAGTCTCAGTTAACTAACAAGAACCAAGAATTCAAAAAGAGATAAATCTACTCCTGTTAAGGATTGGGAAATAATGAATTTCCTACCAAACTAAAAAAGCTTGAGAAACTCCTCGAGCAAGACATTATTTAGCTTTATTCATTAATTGAGAAAATTAATACCGAAATATAGATCCTTAAGACGGAAAACTTGAATCTTTGGCTTCTTTTTTAATATAGAAAAAAAAGGAAGATCAAGACTTGGCAAGTAAAGTTTATTTTTAAATTTAAGCTTTAGCTTCTTAATTTGAACTATTAGAAAAAAACCTAATAGCAAATCAATAGAAAATTAAAGAAGAAATTAGATTACCAATCAAAAAAACTAACCTCAAAGAGTTAAGAGGGAAATTGAAAAAATGTAAACAGAATCAAATTTTAATTCAAGCCCTTAATAAAACGTTGTTATTGTTGTCAAAAGGCTGGAAATTTTTGGAGGTAATGTCTGAAGTGAAGAAGTGTGCTTGAGCAGCACCGTAAAGAATTTGGAACATCGAGGAGGCAAAATTGTAACTACTTTTGAGGTATTTACAGAAAGAAGCTGATATTAGATGATTCAAGTGTGACACTAATCAAACAGGATCTTGGTAATTAATAGTAACAGAATAAATAGCATTAAAAGGATAACAATGACCTTAGAATTTGTTTAGAGAAGCTGGAAAAAAATTACAAGAAGATGGGAGAACAATTTTATGAGCTTATTGAAGAGAAAGAAGAACTATCTCAGTTTGAAATTGATTCAGATGAAGAAAGTACAGTTGAGTATTCGATACAAAAACTTTTATTGTCTTTTATTTGAGGAAATATTTCCTCTGATTAAAGATGACCCTAACCCTTATAGTTAAAATTAATTAATAAAGTAAAAGCATTAGTTCATTTGACAGTAAGATGATGACCATAGCATTTGGAACCGTCTAAGGAATGTGTAAAAACTCATCTACAAAATGGGCTAGCCTTTTAAGAGGAAGCTGTGAAAAGCGGGACTGAACTCTGCCTTCTGGTATAGGAGGGCATAGTATCTGCATGGAAGTTATTCTGTAAAAGTTGTGGAGCAGGTCCTACTGCAGATCTTGGAGGTTGTAGCAAATATTCCAACGCCAATTAAGAAGACGGAAGTAGAGAAGGTTTTCATTAGAACGCCCTGAATTATAAGTCACGCGATTCTAACCTTACGAGGAAAAGAATAAAATATAATTCTTAAACAATTACTAATAGTGGTGATTTAGTATATCGCAATATGTAAGGGTTGGTCCTGGGGAAATTTATCTTGTCTGTCTAACACACATGGAAATCCATAATGATAAGAGAGGCGTGATGTATGGAAGAGTATTACATTGTATGTAATGTCAGGAGCACCAACTAAAATTCCTAAATTTGCGGTATACAATATGTAGTAGTATTACAGGATCTATGCCTCAACAAATATCCAAGGTTAGCAGCTTCTAGTCAATAGTTAATATAGACAAAGGAAATCGGTAAGTTAAATTTGTAACTTCGAGAAAAAGATTTGCTCTGAGGACCAGGTAGAAGTTTCCACTAGAGGGATTGTGTGAATAATTTTCACGGAAGTGGAAGTTTAGCAACCATGACCGAAGGTGGTCGGCCCTGAGGTGAATAACCACTTCAGAACTGGAGCGGTAGCATTAATCCGACTGTTTAACTAAAACAAAGAAATGTGAAGCTGATGTGTTAACATAAAGCCGCGTTTACTTATTAAGTTCTATTAGATATTATTTCTACCCAATGCTTGAATGTCAAGGTGATGAGATTCAAAGAAGAGAGGGTAAACGGCAATAGTAATTATGAATCTTTTAAGATAGCTTGACTACTCTTCGTCTAATTAGTGACATTCATAAACATAAAAATGAGATTTCTACTGTATTTATCTATTATCTAGAGAAGTCATAGCCAAAAAACTCTTTTACCATGTAGTAACTTTCTAGCAATATAATTGGTGTGAGAAACCACCTGATGGAGCGTTATTTTTGTTAAAAGAAAATACAGCTATCGTAAACCAGTTAAGAACTCGCAGTTCAAAAGGAGAAAAGCTGAGTTCATTCAACTTCTCAGTGTCAGGATGAACTGGGAAATTATGGTCTATCAATTCTTACTTTTTGCGAGTTTAAACCAGAAGCATCAGAAAAATTTACATGGGTAACTTGCTTGTGGCAGCCAAGTACTTGTAGCCACGTTGTTTTTTGATTCTTTGATGTCAGCTCTTCCTATCATTTTAAGTAGAATTCTACCAAATAAAAGATTGCTAATCCGTCAAAAGAGAACAAGAACTGGGTTTATAATGTTGTGAGACAGGATTTTTACCCTAATAACCACCGAGTCGACGATAGCCTAGCTCAGTACAAGAAAATCCGTTGGTCCAAATCTCTGGCATCTTCATTGGTTAAGCAGCCCGTGTTGCTACACTACCTGAGACAATAAAAGCAGAAATGAAAAAATATGCTACGTACTTAGAATAAAGAATGAGATGTAATGGATACAAGTATTGCTTGAAAGAAAAACACCTAGTTGTGACAAGTCAATGCCCTTTCTGTAAAGATGTAAAATAAAATAAAAGGCATATCATATAAAAATGTTCAGAATACAATAAAGGAAGATAAATATGTATTTGAAATCTAAGAGCAATAGGAGTAGAGATAAAGAATGGAATTATTTGATGTAATATGAGGTACGGCTAAATTCGAGAAATGAATTAGAACCTAAGAAAAGTATAAAAGATCTAAAGCTTTCTTGATAATAAAAGATGATATCAATGATATACTAGAAAAAAGGAAAAAAAGAATACATAGAAAAAATTTTGAATGAAAAAAAGAAATAGGAAAATATTATAGAGCTGGAAAAGGTCAATTTTTATGAGTATATAAAAGCTTGATTAAGAAACGAAAATTAGTAAGATATGTAAGAAAAAATAAAGATGCTTGCAATAAAGATTTAATAAAGCATAGATAGGTAGAAAACAGAAGAGTAAGAGATAATGTAGAGGAAAATGATGAAGATAATTAAGTAAGAAAATAATTTAATTGCCTAAAGAATTTCTGAAGAAACAGACATATATTGAAGTATGGAAAGAACTGAGCACCAACGAGGTTCTTTATGCTCTATAAATAAATTTGTTTCTTATTTTTTTTGTTAAAATTTTAACTGTGAAAGGGGGTTCTGAATCTGTGGCCTCTCAAACGTAAGCGAGTACCATATCACTATACTTAGTAGTCCTCCATCTTTGAACTTTTAATACGATTTTTAAATTTTTTAAGCTTAGAGGAAAAAAAGAAAAAAATCGAATGATCATGGAAGAGTCTCAGCAAATCATAAGACAAGCTTACTCTCATGTATACAACCCAAAGTTAATATCTAATGGTTTACAAATCTATTTTACCAAGTTGTATGTGATAAGCCTTCCTCAGTATTCATGTTTACATCTTTTATGCTGCTTCTATTTTATTCTCCATGCGTTTTTTCAAAACTGATGTTCTCTTATTATATGACCTAGATACTAAAAAGTCTTTTATCTTTTGGTCCTTAAATTTCCTATCTCGATAGTAATTCCAATTTTTCTCATTTACTATTTTCTGCTGCTTTTCATATCATTTATTTTGCTTTATCTGCAATTTCCGATTTGTACTTTTTTGCCCATGAGGATTAGTGCTTTTACTTAGTTTGCTTATTTTTTGAATTGTTTTCTTAATTTTATGTTAAATTTTTGATTACTTCCTCTAATTATACCAATTTATTTATTAAGACTAGGTCATCTTCGTATGCAAAACATCCTGCATATATTTTTTATGTTCATCCCTCTTCGTTTTTATAGTCTTTTGTAATTTCTAGCTTTTAATCTTCCAAACTATGAAGAAGTCTTGCTATTATCAAGTTAAATAGTCTAGGCGACATTATGCTTCCCTATTTTAGCCCTTTATTTGTCGCGAATGATTTTACTATTTAATAATTTATTTTCGGTTTAATTTCTTCTTCACAGTAAAAGTTTTCTAGAAGTTTATTATCTATTATAGTACTTTTAGATAGTTTAGGATCTATCATATATGTTTTCTTTGCACTGAGTCATAGGCTTTCTTAATATCGACGGATATTAAAAAAACATCTTTTTTGTTCTGCATTAATCATTCCTATACTGTTCTTAGTTGAAGATGTATAGTGCTCATAATTTTCCTTTTTTTGAAATCATATTTGTATTCTCTTTCACCATTATGAAGATATTCTTACAATTGCTAGAAAATTCATGTGACTACAATTTTTAAAGCAAGATTCAATAAAGAGACTGGTCTATAGTTCATTTGGTTCATCTATCCTCCTTTTTTGTTTATTAATATTATGTATTATTATTTCATTTCCTAAATTATTACTCCCTCTTAAATCATCTTAACTATCATTTTGCAAGTTATTTTTATTAACTTTTTCCATCTGCTAAAATTGTTCCTATTTATAATACATCAGGTCCTGCAGCTTTTCATTTCGCCAATTAGTTTATGCTTTCTCAAATTTAATACTTATTTACCATTTTTTTTAATTTAAGGATTTGGTTGATAACAATGTAATCACCATCTTCATATATCTACTATCATTCATCCCTGAAAGTCTTAGCTTCTTCTTTTGATAAGGGTACTCGCTAATTATTTTTTCTATTAAGCAGATTTTTTAGTTTCTTCCACATTTCTGTTAGGTTTCCTTTATTTACATTGCAAATAATTAGGCTAAGTTAGTTTCTTTTATCTTTTTTTCTTGATTAAATGTATTCTTGTCTATCTATTTCGTATTCTCTATATTCCTCGTTTTATTGATTTTCATTTAATTCTTTGTTGTTCTTTACTTTTAATTTTAATTGTTTGCTGCATTTTCTGAAAATTTTATTACACTATTTTGTTGTTTCTGAGTATTTATATATTTTTTTAATGTTTTAACCGTTACACATACCATTTAAATTTTTTTCTCATATTTTTTCTTTCATCATTTATTAGTCTATGTACTGTTTAGGTTATCAATTTCTTCTTCTTAGACAAAAATCTTTCAAATTATTCTTAGATTTTTATTATCTTTATTAGTAAGTAATATATTTCTGTTACCTTTTATGTTTTCTAAATTATTTTCCGATTTTTATCTATATAATACAGGTCCTCGGTCCCCTATCACGTATGAGTAATAAAATCACTTTTTATTACTTTTTCTCTAATTATTTCTTCAATTACAAAGTAATCTATTTTATATTCATTGTTTTAGTTAACAAAAATACCAATTTCAGTTGAGTATAAGCATATTAAATTATTCTGTTCCATGAACTGTAGCATTCACTTTCCAGTAGAATTGTTTATTTTATTAACCATTTCTCTAAGTGCATATTGAAATCTCCTATGATCATTGCATTAAGTCCTTTTTTTATTGCTTATAGTTTAAATTAATTCACTAAATTATAAAAAGTTTCATAATACTCATTGTCATTTGCAATAGGTGCATATACACCTTATAATAAAATATAATTCATTACTCGCTAATTTTGAAGATACCAAGTATTATTTAAATAAAAAAGTAATTAAAAAACTTATAATTAACAGTCATCAAAGAACTAAAAATGTTTAAAGTAAGGTATTAAAATATATAAGTACGTAAAAATATATCGTATATTAATTAAATTTGTTTATTATAAAAGACTATAAAAAAATACATAACAGTTTTATTAATAGAAATAATATCTGAGATAAATTCTTAACCTACTAATGCTCTAGATATTAATTATTCATTATCATATAGGATAACTAGTAGCTAAAATTAATCAAAATAATTAAATATTTTAATGAAAATTCAATTTAATAAAAAATAGAATAATTATTCGCCTCTAAAGAAATAAATTTTAAACTAAAGAGAAAAGTGGCGAAAAAATGTTGAAGATACAATAGAGATAATGATAGTCAAGTTTAAAGTAAAGTTACGATCAGACCTGTAAAAATAAGAGAACCAAAAAATTAAATTGACTAAAGACTTCAAAATAAACAAGATGAAATGTAAGAATTATTCAAATGCATGAAGAAAGAACTTTAAATTAAGAAGAAATAATCAGAGAACTAAAGAATAACAATGAATTAGAGAACAAAAGAAGAGAGAACAATTTTACTGCAACAAGAATGGAGATATTTATTGAAGGAAATGTACCTAAATTTGGAAGAATTCAAGAATAATTGGACTATGGGGAGAAGATAGCAAGAACTTAACAATCAAGAAATCTTAAACTACCAAACTTATTGTAAACTCTAGTGATGCCCTTCTGTTAAACAACTTAAATAATAATTAAATAAATTTTTTTTAATCTTATAAGAGATTTAGATGTATTTTATGAGCTTATGAAGATTTTAAATTTGTGAGCATACTATTTAAGTTAAAAAAATAATGCATTTATAGATTTTTTAATATTATTTTTAATTATTAATTTAATCTTCTTATCTAAATAGAAAAATAATAAAATATTGAAATTTGAAAATAATTTAATGTATTAATGCTTGAAGCTAAATAAATTAAATAAATTATGATTAAAATACAAAACTTATATCTAGTAGCTTAATTTTTAATAATTATTTTTTAATTACCAAAGAAAAATTATTAATTTTAGTAAAAAGTTTATTAAATATATTTTGCTTATTTTAAGCTTGAAGATGTTTGAAACAAAAATATTTATATTAAAAATTTAGCGTAATCTTAAAATCATTCTATTTTATTTTAAGAATCAAAATATAACAAAAATAGAAAATAAGTTTTATTTATTATTGAAATTACTTTGATCTGATTAATTAGATGTTTAGTATCTTAATTTTATTTAGATTATATTTTTATTCTTTAATTTTTTAAGTTAAGGATTTAATTAGCAATAACTTATTTTAATAAACTTTGTTAAGAAAATATATTTTTTATTTATTAAGATATTAATTAAAAAAAGGAGGGATTAAGATTTTTAAAAGTTTTTTTATACCTCATTCCTTATGATAGACTCTAGTTGGGTCCAATGTCTTTAAGGAGCTCATCTTGGAAATTATTCGACTTTTGTAGGGGCTTGAAGTCTATAATCAAGAATATTCATTCATCAAGCAAATAGGTCTTTGTTTGCAGAAACTGATTAGTAAAATAACTTCGCTTTATCCATTATATCTGCCAAGAGGCCATTCAGAGAATGTAGCACAATAAGAACTTGGAAAATCTAAAATTCAAAAAGTTAATAATTAATTAATTTTTAATATTTCGATGCATTTTTTAAAATTTATTAAAAAAATGTTTATGGATTTAAATAAGAAAAAATTTAAGAGTATTATAAAGTTAGTTTTTCAATAATTTGCTTATTCATTTTATCTCTTATTTATTTTAGAATCTTATAAAATTATGAAAATAAATGAAATGCTAAAAAAATGTCCATCAATACATTTTATGGTTTTTGAAAAAATAGTGTAAAGGCTTAATAATTTATTTATAAATTATTATTAAAGTATAAATTAAATTTTTATTTACATACAATTCAGTATTATAACTTTTAATTTTTATCAGACACACATTCCTCTAAAGAGAATCCATTGCCAAATTTGAATTAAATATCGGACTTTTCCAGTTTATTCTAGAAAATATAAATATTAAACTAAAATAAGAATGGACATCAAATAACCTACAAGGTTATTTATAGTAATAATCCATAGTTGAATTGATATTTAATAAACTTTTAATTTAGAATATATTTATCAATTTTAACCTTATTTTTAATTCATTTTAGATTTCAAATTTTGAAAGCTTAGCTTATTTTATTTTTTAAATGAAACTAGAAGTATTAAAATAATTAATAAATAATTAATAAAAAGTAAAAATGATTAGTTGTTTAATATATCATATAATTAAGTTTTAATTTTAACTTTATGTTCTTTCAATCACTAAAATTAAATTTTAACTTTTAAATCAAAATAATTAAAAAATAGCCAAATAAAATAAATGTATATTTAGTAGTGTCTAAAGTGTAAAAAATCTAAGAAATAGACCAGATTTACATCCACTCATCTAAATTAAGGTCGTGATTTATGCAAATAATGTGCTTAAATAAAATCAGCGAATAATGAATCTCAACTTAGCGAAGCTTGCAAATAAAAAAAAAATAAAGATTTATAAGATTAGCGAACTTAATTAAAGGATACTCCTTAAAGTTTGCACAAATTTTAAGATTTAGCATCTGAATTTTTCTGTTAAAAGCATTTTAAATAGTCTTTTGCAATATGCAAAATAGATAATTAATTGATATGTAATGATTGTAATGTTGAGGATCACTCAGGTCACTAATTTTAAGTATTGATAGATAATTTAAAAGAATTAAGAGACTAAACTGAGTAAAATTTATAGAATTTTAAGTAATAAGCAAATTTAAAATAAAAATTAGAAGATTACTAAAATTAATATAATAAATCACAATAAGAAGTATAAAAATCTCTAAAAGTTATTTAAAATTTATAATAATACTTTTAGCAAATGGTTTAGAGAATATGTGAAGCAGAATTAAGAATGTTTTTTAAATTACAATAAGAATACTAATAAAAATTAGGTACAAGAAAAGAACAGCTAGATAAGTTGATTAATGAATTAGCAAAAGTTGAAGAAATGAGTTCTAATTCATTTTAAAATTGTAAAAATAGAGAAGAACTTTTGTAATCGCTAGTTGGAAAATTTTAATAATTTAAGTAAATAGAAAATGAAAATTAACTTGAATAATAAGAGTAACTGGATGATAAAGAATTGGAGTAAAAACTAAGAAATAAAATTATACAAATCTTAAGCATATGAATATAGGAAAAAAAAAAAATCCCTTACTTGTATTATCGTAGAATAACTTACAACTCAAACGAACTATAAAGCTTTAATCTTGCTATCAATAAATTTTCTCTTAATAATGTTGTAAATTTGGATTCAGTAACTGAATGTTAATCTTTTTCATTATAACTATCTGATAGTAACTTAGTAATAGCTGGTGGATTTCCTAAAAGCAATCACCATAAATATATGACAATAATACAAGAATAATAAATAAGTAATAAAATAAAACTAATAAACCCAAAATGCATTCCATCACTTGTAAATGACAATAATAACTTTATTTACATTATAAATGGAGCGGATTCTAATAAATGCTTAACAAATAATTGTGAAGTATATGACATAAAAAGGGATAAATAAATTCAAATAGAAAATCATATATTTTCTTTTGCTTTTAATGGAGTTTGTCTTGCTTTCGATTCAATTTATACATTTGGAGGAAAAAAAGCACGAAAAGAAGTATGCTGTTATGATATAGAAAGAAATGAATGGATAGAAGAACAATAATAAATGCCTAATCACGGGGCATGAAGTGTATCAACTGTATGAGTATAAGAAAACGAAAAAATGATGCTTTGAGATAATCAGTCTCATTTATGGGGAACATATATTTACGACAGAGATAAATTTATAAAAGAGGGAGAAGCATTTCCTTCATAGTATATTCCTTATTGATTTTGGTATAATGGAATAAATGAGTAAAAAAGAATTTGAATGTACTCTGCTCATCCAAAGGAATAAAATGATATATATTGGTATGATTTATCGCATGGAAAAGAATGGAAGAAAAATATTTGAAATATTTTTATTTTTATTTAATATGAAATTAAAAATATCTAAAAGTAAGGAAAATAAAACTAAAAAATATCATATATTTAATTATTAAGATAAATCAGAAATTTTATAACTTAATTTTTATTATATTTTATAAATTTTTAATAAAAACTAAGAAAATTTTTAAATATTAAAAATATAGTTGATTAGATATATTTGAAAAATAAAAAAATTAAAATTAAATTTTTATTTTCTTTAACTTTTATAAAAAAATATATTTAATAAGAAAAAAAACGTTAATTAAAAGATAAATTAAATTAAAAAAAGGTTATTAGGATATTATAGAGGAAATTAAAAAAATGTTATTAGGATGTTATAGAGGAAATTAAAAATGTAAAAATATAAAAAAGGATAAAATAATTATTTTGCAATGAAAAGGAAGTATATATACAAATATGTTCAAAAGATCCTCAATATTCCAAAATATATAATGAA
Source organism: Loxodes magnus (assembly GCA_946699065.1). Lineage (NCBI taxonomy): Eukaryota > Ciliophora > Karyorelictea > Loxodida > Loxodidae > Loxodes > Loxodes magnus. The sequence goes on from CAMPDV010000093.1 coordinate 814,838, forward strand.
AACAATAAGAAGAAACGATAAAATTAAAGAGTAAATAAGAAAGAAAATTAAGTAATAGCAAAGAAAAAATTACGTTAAGACTAGGATAACTTTATAGTAAAATAGCATTTCTGTAAAAGAGGATATATAAAAAATTAGTCATAATTAAAGCCTAGGTATAAGCTCAACTATTCATTGGGTTTTGGGAATCACTGAAGATCTGTGCAAAATAGTTGAAGCACCTCCAAAAGCCAAAAAATTTACTTTATCTTAAGTTTATTAAGAAATTTTTTTTTTTCTAATTTGTATTTTTCGTATTTTAATAAATTAAAAATTTTATTAAAAAACCATATGTACTCTACTTTATTTATATAATTGTTTGATTTAATTACTTAACAAATTTTTTTTAAATAAATTTATTTGTTGTAGTTTATAGAAAACCATAGGATCTAAAATAAAATAAAACTAAAACTAAAAAATTACAGAAATTCAGTAATCATAAATTTGATATAAAATTTATAAGAAATGCCTTTTTATAAACTTGCAAAGAAAATGTTTTAAGATAGCTTTTTAATTTAACTAAAATAAATGTTTTGTATTAAAATTTTAATTATATTATAAAAATCTTTAAATAAAATAAATTAATAAATTAAATTAAAGTAGAAAATCAAAAAAAAACCAAAAATTAATAAATTCAAATTTATTTAAAAGAAAAATGAGGCATTCATTTATCAAAATTTTTATACTGATTACCAAGAAAATTATAATACAAATTTTTATTACTTCCCTATGAAAATGTTCTTTAAAATTTAATATTAGAATATAAATTGAGAATAATAATCTAATAAATTTAAATTAATTAAATGAAAAAAATGGAAAGTAAAATAAGGAATTTAGTAAAAAATAAAATATAAGATTAAATAAATAATTGAAAAATAAAAATTCAAAAGAAACAAAGAAAAAATAAAAATAAAAATAAAGTAAATACTATAAAAAAATCGATAAAAAAATTAATTAAGCAAAAAAATGTTTTTTTTCGACTCGAAGTTTGAAAAACTTTAGAAAATGTTATGTCTTTCTCTAAGAATGCAATTAACTCTGTAAAGCATTTTTGTCTTCTGAGAAAGGCCGTCAAACCTCGTACTAAAATAAAAGTTTACTTAAATTTTGTTGAAAAAATCGCGACCATAATAGAAGCCAAAATTTATGCAGCTAAAGCATATATTTCCGATTTTTTTTTCATTATTTAATTTTTAATCCATTTGAAGTATCAAGCAAATTGAAAAATTGTCTCTGCTAAGAATCATTATGAAACATTCATGTATTGTTTATTTTATTTAAACCAAGTGTTCTTTGAATGCTCAAAATCTTGAAATCAGTGTTCAGAAAAAGTTAAGGAAAAACATAAAGATCTTAGCAAAAATGAATAAATAATGTTTAAACAAGCTAAGAATCTAATAAACCCAAAAATTCGTAATTAGATGAATTTTAACTTTAACTAACAACAGCAATTTGAAAATTGGGAAACTAACGTTTTTGATAAACATTCGAAAATAAGTAAGATAAATTTTGACTTCTCAAATAGAAAAATAGATGGAATATTTAGAAATAAATCTTTTATCTTAAATTAGGAATTAAGTCATTTATAAAATATGCCTCTTTTTACGTGATTTGAAATTAAAAAAATTATATCTTGGCTTGCAAATAATAAAGCTACAGGTAATGAGGGTCTAAAGCTCAGCTTATTAGATATGGAGGTTAAGATTTGCATTAAATTATTACAAGTTTCATTAATAACATGCTTAGAACATTTAAAATACCTAATGTAATGAAAAAAATAAACATTCTTCCGATTTTCAAAAAGGGAAACAAAAGTAATTGATGTAATTGACAACCTATCGCTTTATTGAACTATCTACTTAAAATTTATGATAAAGCACTAACATAAAGATTTTAACATTATATTTATGAACGAAGCACTTTACATCCAGCCTAATTTGGATTTATTCGTAAACGCTCCACTATTTAGAAAATTTGAACTATTTAGTAAATTATAAACTTGCATCGTAGATGATCTCATAAAATGTAATTATTGCTACTTTAATAGATGTAGAAAAAATGTTTGATAGCATATCTAGGAAATTACTTTTTGATCATCTTAGAAGACTTAGGTTACCTTTGACCTAATATGGCACTAGAATCTTTTTATGATAATGTTGATGCTAAGTTTATAATGATGGATATCTTACAAGAACAATTAAATATAACAATGGATTACTATAAGGAAGTAATCATGCACCTGTACTTGCAATTTTATACTATGATATTGTTATAAGATATTTAGAAGATAATCAGAAGAAATTAGGATTTCAAATATTATCTAAAACTTTCGTATAACGAGCCTTTGCTGACGAATTAATCCAAATATCATCTTCCTAGAAAAATGCCTAAAAATTATTACAAGCTACATCTACAGTTTTTGATTGAGTAAAACTTACAATTAATGTAGATAAATGTGAAGTAATAGAATTCTTGAAAAAAAATCAATGAAAAGAAAGCTAACTTTCTATTACTCTAAAGCTCAATGGAATTCTAATTGCTTAAAAAGATGAAGTTATTTAGAATATTTGCTAGGATAAAATAAAATTACAAATTACATTGTACAGAAGTAGCTACCAAACACAGAGTAGCTAGTTAAAAAGCTACTGCAATACTTTTAAATATGGATTAGCATCCCCTCTCAGCTTCAAAACTCTTTGTAGAACTTTTGTTTTGCCTAAAGTTTAATATGGAAGTAATATTACTCCGTGAGTTACTATTTCTGGAATTAAAGGAATAAAAAGCAAGATAGCAAAATCGTAAAGGTTTATTTCAAGATGGGCGTTTAGATCTTAAGAATTCACATTCAATGATTCATGCTTTATTGACTTAAACTGGCTTCCTTTTACACATAAGGTAACTAAAAAGTTAATGCACTTTTATTAAAAATTAGTATAATACAGCAAAGAAAATCCTAACTCAGACACTGCTTTTTTATTAGAAAAATGCACTAAATTTAATTTACCATACTAGGAACATATAAAGAGATGTATCGATTTGTATAATTTTGACATGTCACATGTTTAAAGTAATATGGATTTTTATAAACTCACGGAATAAAAAATAAATTCTTAATGGAATGTCTCTCTATAAATACACTTATGCCAACAGCAAAAAGAATTATAGCTAAATAGAAAATAATTAAAGTGTATTTCCTGAAATTACTTACACTAAATATAATAAACACTATATTAGAGAGACTATTTCCATCTATAAACTAAGAAATTTTTCTTATAATTTTCAATAAGAACTCAGTAATTGCTACATTAACGTTAGAAATAGCATTATTTGCTTATGTGGCTATGACTTTGATGAAACTGATCATATTTTTTATTGCTAATACTATGCAGATATTATTGAGGAATTCGAAAGTCATAAAGTTCTTAAAGAAAAAGACAAAGAGAAACTAATTCTTTATGACTAAAACTATATAAGCAAATATCTTTCAAAAAATCAAATTCCTAAAATAGACAAATTAATCAAAAATTTTAGTTCCAAATTACTAAAAAAGCGTCTTGAAATGTTTAAACTACAAGATGAGTTGTTAGAAGAGTTTCTAGAAGGAAAAAAAAGAAAAATTTCATCAAGAAAATAAATAAAAATATATGATAGTGAAAGAACAAGAAGAAGCTTGATTGACATTTACAAATTTTTATCTTTCAACATATTTTTAATATTTATAGTCTAAGTTATATCTATTGCAACTATGTCTCAATATTCTTAAATATGAAAAACTATAATATTTTAATTAATTAATTGGAAATCATGCAGCTTAGATCATTAAGAGCTTTAATAGATGAACTTTTTTGTGCTTAAAATCGAAATCCTGGAGAATTAACTGAATTTCCTTAAACTACAATACTATATGTGATAACGTATGTTAATGTTCAGAAGAAAATTGCTTCTAAACTAAAAATCAACATTGGATGGATGAATATGTCAATTAACAAAGAGGAATAACTATATATTTGAAACATAACTCAAGGAAGGTAATGGAGGTACTACAACTTCATGACGACATAATAATACAAGATAACTGAAAAGGAATAGATGGAAAATTAATGATAAAAAGCGATAAAGTTCCATAATGATGTAAATTCCATTACACGAATGTAGAATATGATCACCTGCAAAAAATTAGACTGAATTAAATGAACAATTCATACAAGGAATACCAAACTATCCAAGATTCAACAAACACAGAAAACAGGAAATATGATACTTATTTAGGCAACGGGCCAAATGTAATGGATTAGCATAGGCAATGAAAGAAAAAAATCTAATAGAGAGTGAAGCATGCTAATTCTGAAATTATAGAAAGGAAGATGAGATCCATATAATAGAAGATTGCAGATAATACAAAGAAGAAAGAGAATAGTTAATAGAAAATATCACGAACGTAATTATCAGTAATAACTAATAAAAATAAGCCTTCTTAAACCTCAGGTTCGAAGAAATAGTGTGAGGAAATTACAAATTTGAAAATTTGATACGAACTCTACAAGTAATCAAAAAAAAGAAATAGATTGTCACATTAAAAATTTTCTGCAAGATATATAAAAGAAAATAAAATGGGGTTATATTTAAAAAATTCTTCCTTATTAGAAAAAAACGGTAAAGACTATAGAGCAGGATCCAACGAGCATATTTGAATTTATAATCATTTATCAAGAGGACAAAAATAAAAATATTATTTAGCAACTTTATAACAATTCTAAGAAAATGTAGAAAGGAACTTGCGATGCCCTCAGAAAAGACTAACAGATAGCTTAACTATCTAAAGACAAATGAAAGAGTTGAAAAAGTAATAGATATAAATAGAATTCTACTGTTTTAAAAAGACCTAATGATGGAGATTGACTCTAACTATTCAGATCAGGATATAATGAATCTATTGGAAGAAAATTTAGAAGATTCTGGTCTGATAAGATAATTTCCAAGAATACTCTTACTTTTGATTTTCTCTTAATTTGTGGTCAAAATATCAACGGTGAAACCACGTAAATTAATTGATTGGTTAATTCATTCATAAACTCTTTCTTCAAAATTTATAGTTTTTTTTTTGACTTTTTGATTTTTTTATCTTAATCGGTTGTTAATTTATACACTTTTTTTTTAATTACTTTTAAATTTCGATTTTTTTTTTCGTTTCATTTATAACTTTCTTATGTTGTCGATTTGTATGCCTTTTATCATCTAAAACAAATTTAATTTTTTTATTGTTTATTTCTTTTTCTTTTAAGATTTCTGATAATTTCCTTTTTCAATCATCAATTTTTCTGTTTTTTCTCTATTATAGCCCTTTGAGTTTATAATTTTTGCTTATTTTCTTTTTTTCGCGGCCTTATATTAATTTCTATCTGATTTGTTTACATGCTTTAAGTGTTGTTAGTCTGATCTTATGAAGTACTTCAAAAAGTATTTAATTTTCTTTAATGGGAGTAAAGTTTTATTGTTATTTTTTTAGTTAAATAAATAAATTGGATTATAGAGCGCATAGCACTCTCGTTGGTGCGCAGCTCTTTAAATTAATTTTATTTAATATCGAAAAAAAATTTATGTCTCTCTGTCCCTGTTTTCCCTTCCTGCAGTACGTCCCTGCAATTTTTCCTTCCAAAGCATAGGATGCGATATGCGATTACGGGTACATTTCCCCGACCTATAATGAAGAAAGTTTCCTTTTGGCATTCAGAGTTCTTCAGCTTATTACATCGTCTTTCTCTTGTCATTGATTTCTCTTTCTCCGATTTATCCTCCGTCTGCGCTTATTTTTTAGTTGCTTTATGTAGCCTCCAAGCAGCATCCTATGGAAAGGGCTTTCCACCCTATCTATATTTTAATAGTTAATAATTCGATTTTATTTTATTTAGTCAGTTATTAGTCTTTATAAATTCTTAATGTAAGTTAAAAATGAATTAAACTATCTGTTTATATTTGTACTTTTTTTAAGTTGTAATTTCTTCGATTTATTGTGGTATTTTATTATTTTTTATATTTTAAGCTTATTCTATAATATTAAAGTCTCGAATATTTAAGAAACACTTCAAGTTTTTTTTCAGTTCATTGGGAAGTTATTGTTAAGTTTAATAAGAATACTATTTTTTAAAAGATGACGTGGTTGTAAATATATTATTTTTCATATTTATTATTATATTTTATGAGTTTTATAAAAGATGTTTTTGATTTCATCCAATTTTTTGTTTAATTTATATATTTATTTTTTTAAATAGTTTTTATCGAATATATGTACATATATTTTTTTTTTCATATTTTAATTGATTTGTATATGTTTTTGTTGATAGTTATAATTTTTTAAATTTCCATAATAATCTTTATTTAGAAAAAAAATTAGATGTTGGCTGTTGTCAGGAGAACCATTGAACATTTGGTGTAGTGTATACTACATTGCAAGTAATCTCTCATAATAAATGACATCCCAAAAAGAATGGACAAATTAGGAAGAGATAACCCTAACTTTCTTAAGTATTCTCACAAGATGTATAAACGTTTTACTTCCATGCCTACTGATGACTTAATAATTATGCTTATTTGGACCTTTTATAGGAGGATAAGTGCATTTAATTTAAGAGTCGAGATTCATATTTAATAAGAAGATTTCCCATATATTGAAGGTGACGTATCTTATTATGATAATAAAATTATAACAAGAAACATGTAAACATTTTTCTTAATATGAAATATTAATTATAAAAGTACTGCGCATAAAGGAAGTGCTAATAATTTTTATTTATTTAAATTTTTTTATCTCTTTGTATTAAAGTCATTAAATTTTTATCATTATGTTTTGCAATTTAATTTTTTTATAGTATTTAAGATTTTTTTTCTTAAATATAATATTTGCAGATTATCTTAGTTTATTTCTAGAATTATTTACATTTTCGTTTTATATATATAATTTTTTTAAATTCATAATACTAAAATATTTTGTGTAACATAATAGTTTTTTAATTATATCTTAAAAAAATTTTAAATTTTTTTATGTTAAATCTTTTTTTTTTAAATAATAAAAATATTTTATCAATTTTTATTTCAATATAATTAGTTTCTATATACTAAAATTTTTTTAATCTTTATAAATGGATAACAATCAATGTCCAAACTGTGAAGAGTAATTTGATTAAGACAAGCGAGTGTCTAAACAATTACCGTGTGGTTGCATTTCATGTTTGAAATGTCTTAATTTCCTATTTAAACTTACAAAAGAAATTAAATGTGTCTTACATAACTAAGTCTATAACATAAATCCTGAAGAGTTACAAGGACATCAAGTTTAAGAACAAGTCCAGTAAGAAGTACCGCAGCAATAAGAAACAATAATTGATCAAGTACTAATCAATGAGTAGTTCAAGTGGTTGAAATATTATTAAGTACACAAGTAAAATTACTCTAACACAATAAGAGAAATAATTGAGGACGTTTCTTAGCTTATGAAACATATCCAATCGTTATCAGTAATTGAAATTTTTAAATCTATAATAGATAAAGTTTCTCTTAGTAACAACAAAGTTTAAAATCTACTATAACGATTAACTGAACTGCAAGCAGCAAATCAGTTGCAATAAGATTAAGCCTAAAGAATGGGCTAATAGTAAGTAAACTAACAGTAAAATGGTCAAGTATAAGAATAGTTTAAGTAAATCTTACATGAGATAGACGAACTAAAGAGAGAATAAAACTAACAAATGGACATTTAAATCTTGAGAACCAATATCTAACAATGCTTGTTCAACGTCTTCAATTATCTAAGAGAGAATGCCAATGGTCAGTAATTAACATTAAGTCAGGCAGAGTAGTTAGTATAAAAGTTTTTCGAGCAATTTAAGTTTATCAGAGGACATATTTAGTCATAAAGCCTAGTTGTGCAATAACAAAGTTAAATAAAATCGTAAAATACCGATCTCTAAATTAAAAAAGAAATTCAAAATATCTGTTAAGAATAATAAGAGTAAGAAATCACTTAAAAATAAAGACAAGCTATAGTTCAAGCTAAAGAATCTTCTGTCTAGTTTGATATTTCGCAAAATCGAATAAAAATCATCGACGGCAAAGCCTTAGTTTCTACAATGGAATAAAAGCTAAAAAATATTTAAAATAGCTTCAAGTTTGATAATAATGTAATTTAAGTTTGCTAATAATAAGCAAACTTAATCATGCCTATAATTCCAAGCCCCTCTAATCTATTAATTAATAACTAACTATAGTACGCCAATTAAAACTTAACAAACATAGACCTATCTAATGCAGATCTCTCGGACACCACCTTCACAAATTGTAACTTCGCCAATTCTAATTTAACATCAACCAACCTCAGAAATACCAAGTTCCTCAACTGCGACCTATCCAATGCTAACCTTACCTCAATATCTTCCGAACACCCTCACATCTTCACTGGACACTCTGATCATGTCACCTCCGTGGCCATCTCTTCAGATGCCAACTTAATAGTATCTGGATCTTATGACAAAACTCTAAGACTCTACAACATAGCCACAGGTACCTGTAAGACCATGAGTGGTCACAACGGTTGGGTATATGCTGTGGCTATATCCAGTGATTCAGAGTTCATCGTATCGGGAAGTTAAGATAAGACGGTGAGACTATGGGACGTCAAGACAGGTAGCTGTAAGACCATGAGTGGTCACACTAGTTATGTATATGCTGTGGCTATATCCAGTGATTCAGAGTTCATCGTATCGGGAAGTTATGATTAGACGGTGAGACTATGGGACGTCAAGACAGGTACCTGTAAGACCATGAGTGGTCACACTAGTTATGTATATGCTGTGGCTATATCCAGTGATTCAGAGTTCATCGTATCGGGTAGTTATGATAAGACGGTGAGACTATGGGACGTCAAGACAGGTACCTGTAAGACCATGAGTGGTCACACTACATTATGTATCATCTGTGGCTATATCCAGTGATTCATAGCTCATCATATCTGGATCGGATGACAAAACAATTCGTTTATGGAACTCAAGAACATAATAATGTACAAGGTATTTTCGGGTCATACTAATCTTGTCTTTTCGGTAATATTCTCAACTAATAACAAATTTATTTTATCTGGATCTGAGGACAAGAGTATAAGAATATGAAATATCAATAATGGATAGTGTATCTGTGTACTATTGGGTCATACGGACACTGTGGGTAGTTTATCATTATCTAGGGACAATTAATTGGTTGGTATCAAGTAATGGAGCTCGTTCCTATAAGCTAATCAAAAGATTACAACATTCGAAGATGAAACTTAGGAAGGATATTGAATGGAGTGGATACTAATAACTAGTAACAGGTAAGTTCAAATTTACCACATTTGTTTAGACTGACTGGAGCAAAGTATATGCTGACTATGGATTGCGTTTTTAGAATTGTGTACTGGCTAATACTAAAATGAGTGTGGAGGACAAGTAGAGATACATCAGGTGATCTATTGGGAGTATAACTATTTAAACTAATTAATTTTTACATTTAAGAATATTAAAATTCTCCAAGTCTTTATTATTATTAAGTTCGTTCTTCTTAATATTATTATTTTAAGTAAAGGAAAATTTTCAAAATTTTGTATTTTTTTCTAAGTCTTTCTTTTGAACTTAAATATTTTTTTAATAAATGTTAAACTTATATAAAACAAAGTATTAGATTAACAATCTAAATTTTTTTAATTAAGTATTATTAAAAAAGTTAAAACCAGAGTTAAAATATTTAAATTTTTTCGGTTTTAGGAAAAATTTTTGAGATATGTACTAAAGTAAAAAATTTTAAATTTTCTAGTCTTAGTAAATTTTTTTGAAGTCCGTACTAGAGTAAAAATATTTAAAGTTTTCCGGTGTTAGGAAAAATTTTTGAGGTATATACTAGAGCAAAAAAATTTTAATTTTCCAGTGGCAGAAAAATTTTTGAGGTATATACTCAGCCAAAAAATTTTAAATTTTTCTAGTATTATAAGTTTTTAGGAGTACGCACTAAAGTAAAATTTTTTAATTTTTTAGTATAGTATTAGTTTTTTGAGTCATGTGCCGTTGCAATTTGTTTTGTATAAAATTTAGTTACGTTCGTTATAATCTTTTTATTATATACAACTAAGCATAATGTGCTTTTAAAAAAGGAAAAATTTCGTATACAACATTTTTTTGATAGAGTATTAAATTTTTCATGAGTTAGAAGCCCCGAAAATGGCAAAAAGTGTGAAAGCCTTTTTTTGCTCAGCGTTTTACACTATAGGGCCGAGTTGGGACGGAACAAGCTGGGGGATTTCGGGATTAGTAGAGGGTCAGAAAGGAATAAAATTTTTAAGGAAAAAGTTTTAAAGTAATAAAGGTTTTAGAAAAAATGTGAATAAAAAAAATTAAGACCATTTTTTGATATTGGTTTTGAAAATTTTGATATTGGTTTTGAAAATTTTGATATTGGTTTTGAAAATTTTGATATTGGTTTTGAAAATTTTGATTTTGGTTTTGAAAATTTTTGATTTTGTATTTCGGTTTTTAAGATTTAAGTTTTGGTTTTGAAAATTTTGATTTTGGTTTTGAAAATTTTTGATTTTGTATTTCGGTTTTGAAGATTTAAGTTTTGGTTTTGAAAATTTTGATTTTGGTTTTGAAAATTTTTGATTTTGTATTTCGGTTTTGAAGATTTAAGTTTTGGTTTTGCAAGCTTTTGTTTTCTTTTATTTAAAAATTTTCGATTTTGGTGCGTGATAAAAATTTTAAGAATTGGGTTTTGATATTTTTTGATTTTTAGAGCTAAATGAAAGGCGAATAAGAGTATTTAAAGCATTAAATTGTGAAAAATTTAATTTTGTTTTTTTGCTCAGCTTTTTACACTGCAAGACTTTTTTCGGACGGAACAAACTGGGGGAAATCGGGATAGATAAAGGTCAGAAAGGAACAAATTTTCCAAAAAAGTTAAAAAATAAAAAAGGGTTTTGAAAAAAAAGGGGGAAAAAATTAAAGCATAAAATTTTCGATTTTGGTTTCGAATCATTTTGATTTTGGGTTGTTCTAATTTTTTTTGAATTGGGTTGTGATAATTTTTTTGATTTTTGGAGTTAATAAAAGTAAAAAAAAGATCATGTTCAGCCATACATTGCGAAAAATTTAATTTAATTTTTTGGAAAGTTTTTGACTACGATACCTTTTTCGGACGGAATGAACTTTAAAATATTTTAAAACAAAAAATTTAAAAACGAATCTTTATTCGTTTAATGAATATAAGATATCTGAAAAAAATAAAAATGTTTTCAAGATGAAAAAAGTGAAAATGCAATTTTGGCGTAAGAGTTTAGTTCTATAGGAGAATTTGAGAAGGAACAAAGAAGAAAAGAATTTGGGTATAAAAAAAATTGAAAACTTAGTAAAAAAATTTTAACTATCGTAAAATAAAATCTAAAAAAAAAACTTAATAAACTAATTATGTCATATATAGCTTTCGAAAAAGACGAAAATAGAAACCATTAATAACATATAAAAAATTTACAAAGTTATCATATAGAAAAAATATAATAAAAAAACGAATCTTGTTTATTTCATTATTTAAAAAGAACAAAATAAGATAAGCTTAAAAAATGTTTGTTGAGAAAAAAAGTAAAAATTACAATTTAATTTATAAAAATTTAAAATCATTAACAAAATAAATTAAAAAAAAAATTAAAGATCTTGAAATTATAAAACAAAAAAAAATAATCTATTAAATGAATAATTTCCAAAAAAATAATAAAATTAAAATAATGAATGTATGCCAAGAAAAGCAATAATAATATTTATTGACAATAAAAGGAAACCAACTAAGAATTACAAGAAACGAATATAATAGAAATTTGAAAGTTAATAAAAAAAAAAGAAAGAAAAGTAAGAAAAGAAGAGTAGATTCAGTTTTTAAGTGTTGAAGCTTTGATAAGAGTAAGTAGTTAGTTTTAAAAGTAAAGTGAAGAAGATAAGTAAGAAAAGTAAGAAAAGAAGAGTGATTTCAGTTTTTAAGTGTTGAAGCTTTGATAAAAGTGAGTAGTTAGTTTTAAAAGTAAAGTGAAGAAGAAAAGTAAGAAAAGTAAGAAAAGAAGAGTGATTTCAGTTTTTAAGTGTTGAAGCTTTGATAAGAGTAAGTAGTTAGTTTTAAAAGTAAAGTGAAGAAGATAAGTAAGAAAAGTAAGAAAAGAAGAGTGATTTCAGTTTTTAAGTGTTGAGGCTTCGATAAGAGTAAGTAGTTAGTTTTAAAAGTAAAGTGAAGAAGAAAAGTAAGAAAAGAAGAGTGATTTCAGTTTTTAAGTGTTGAAGCTTTGATAAGAGTAAGTAGTTAGTTTTAAAAGTAAAGTGAAGAAGATAAGTAAGAAAAGTAAGAAAAGAAGAGTGATTTCAGTTTTTAAGTGTTGAGGCTTCGATAAGAGTAAGTAGTTAGTTTTAAAAGTAAAGTGAAGAAGAAAAGTAAGAAAAGAAGAGTGATTTCAGTTTTTAAGTGTTGAGGCTTCGATAAGAGTAAGTAGTTAGTTTTAAAAGTAAAGTGAAGAAGAAAAGTAAGAAAAGAAGAGTGATTTCAGTTTTTAAGTGTTGAAGCTTTGATAAAAGTGAGTAGTTAGTTTTAAAAGTAAAGTGAAGAAGATAAGTAAGAAAAGTAAGAAAAGAAGAGTGATTTCAGTTTTTAAGTGTTGAGGCTTCGATAAGAGTAAGTAGTTAGTTTTAAAAGTAAAGTGAAGAAGATAAGTAAGAAAAGTAAGAGTGATTTCAGTTTTTAAGTGTTGAGGCTTCGATAAGAGTAAGTAGTTAGTTTTAAAAGTAAAGTGAAGAAGAAAAGTAAGAAAAGTAAGAAAAGAAGAGTGATTTCAGTTTTTAAGTGTTGAGGCTTCGATAAGAGTAGGTAGTTAGTTTTAAAAGTAAAGTGAAGAAGAAAAGTAAGAAAAGTAAGAAAAGAAGAGTGATTTCAGTTTTTAAGTGTTGAGGCTTCGATAAGAGTAAGTAGTTAGTTTTAAAAGTAAAGTGAAGAAGATAAGTAAGAAAAGTAAGAGTGATTTCAGTTTTTAAGTGTTGAGGCTTCGATAAGAGTAAGTAGTTAGTTTTAAAAGTAAAGTGAAGAAGAAAAGTAAGTAAAGTAAGAAAAGAAGAGTGATTTCAGTTTTTAAGTGTTGAGGCTTCGATAAGAGTAAGTAGTTAGTTTTAAAAGTAAAGTGAAGAAGATAAGTAAGAAAAGTAAGAAAAGAAGAGTGATTTCAGTTTTTAAGTGTTGAAGCTTTGATAAGAGTAAGTAGTTAGTTTTAAAAGTAAAGTGAAGAAGATAAGTAAGAAAAGTAAGAGTGATTTCAGTTTTTAAGTGTTGAGGCTTCGATAAGAGTAAGTAGTTAGTTTTAAAAGTAAAGTGAAGAAGAAAAGTAAGAAAAGTAAGAAAAGAAGAGTGATTTCAGTTTTTAAGTGTTGAGGCTTCGATAAGAGTAGGTAGTTAGTTTTAAAAGTAAAGTGAAGAAGAAAAGTAAGAAAAGAAGAGTGATTTCAGTTTTTAAGTGTTGAAGCTTTGATAAAAGTGAGTAGTTAGTTTTAAAAGTAAAGTGAAGAAGATAAGTAAGAAAAGTAAGAAAAGAAGAGTGATTTCAGTTTTTAAGTGTTGAAGCTTCGATAAGAGTAAGTAGTTAGTTTTAAAAGTAAAGTGAAGAAGATAAGTAAGAAAAGAAGAGTGATTTCAGTTTTTAAGTGTTGAGGCTTTGCCAAGAGTAAGTAGTTAGTTTTAAAAGTAAAGTGAAGAAGAAAAGTAAGAAAAGTAAGAGTGATTTCAGTTTTTAAGTGTTGAGGCTTCGATAAGAGTAAGTAGTTAGTTTTAAAAGTAAAGTGAAGAAGATAAGTAAGAAAAGTAAGAGTGATTTCAGTTTTTAAGTGTTGAGGCTTCGATAAGAGTAAGTAGTTAGTTTTAAAAGTAAAGTGAAGAAGAAAAGTAAGAAAAGTAAGAAAAGAAGAGTGATTTCAGTTTTTAAGTGTTGAGGCTTCGATAAGAGTAAGTAGTTAGTTTTAAAAGTAAAGTGAAGAAGATAAGTAAGAAAAGTAAGAAAAGAAGAGTGATTTCAGTTTTTAAGTGTTGAAGCTTTGATAAGAGTAAGTAGTTAGTTTTAAAAGTAAAGTGAAGAAGATAAGTAAGAAAAGTAAGAGTGATTTCAGTTTTTAAGTGTTGAGGCTTCGATAAGAGTAAGTAGTTAGTTTTAAAAGTAAAGTGAAGAAGAAAAGTAAGAAAAGTAAGAAAAGAAGAGTGATTTCAGTTTTTAAGTGTTGAGGCTTCGATAAGAGTAGGTAGTTAGTTTTAAAAGTAAAGTGAAGAAGAAAAGTAAGAAAAGTAAGAAAAGAAGAGTGATTTCAGTTTTTAAGTGTTGAGGCTTCGATAAGAGTAAGTAGTTAGTTTTAAAAGTAAAGTGAAGAAGATAAGTAAGAAAAGTAAGAGTGATTTCAGTTTTTAAGTGTTGAGGCTTCGATAAGAGTAAGTAGTTAGTTTTAAAAGTAAAGTGAAGAAGAAAAGTAAGAAAAGTAAGAAAAGAAGAGTGATTTCAGTTTTTAAGTGTTGAGGCTTCGATAAGAGTAAGTAGTTAGTTTTAAAAGTAAAGTGAAGAAGATAAGTAAGAAAAGTAAGAAAAGAAGAGTGATTTCAGTTTTTAAGTGTTGAAGCTTTGATAAGAGTAAGTAGTTAGTTTTAAAAGTAAAGTGAAGAAGATAAGTAAGAAAAGTAAGAGTGATTTCAGTTTTTAAGTGTTGAGGCTTCGATAAGAGTAAGTAGTTAGTTTTAAAAGTAAAGTGAAGAAGAAAAGTAAGAAAAGTAAGAAAAGAAGAGTGATTTCAGTTTTTAAGTGTTGAGGCTTCGATAAGAGTAGGTAGTTAGTTTTAAAAGTAAAGTGAAGAAGAAAAGTAAGAAAAGAAGAGTGATTTCAGTTTTTAAGTGTTGAAGCTTTGATAAAAGTGAGTAGTTAGTTTTAAAAGTAAAGTGAAGAAGATAAGTAAGAAAAGTAAGAAAAGAAGAGTGATTTCAGTTTTTAAGTGTTGAAGCTTCGATAAGAGTAAGTAGTTAGTTTTAAAAGTAAAGTGAAGAAGATAAGTAAGAAAAGAAGAGTGATTTCAGTTTTTAAGTGTTGAAGCTTTGCCAAGAGTAAGTAGTTAGTTTTAAAAGTAAAGTGAAGAAGAAAAGTAAGAAAAGTAAGAGTGATTTCAGTTTTTAAGTGTTGAGGCTTCGATAAGAGTAAGTAGTTAGTTTTAAAAGTAAAGTGAAGAAGATAAGTAAGAAAAGTAAGAGTGATTTCAGTTTTTAAGTGTTGAGGCTTCGATAAGAGTAAGTAGTTAGTTTTAAAAGTAAAGTGAAGAAGAAAAGTAAGAAAAGTAAGAAAAGAAGAGTGATTTCAGTTTTTAAGTGTTGAGGCTTCGATAAGAGTAAGTAGTTAGTTTTAAAAGTAAAGTGAAGAAGATAAGTAAGAAAAGTAAGAAAAGAAGAGTGATTTCAGTTTTTAAGTGTTGAAGCTTTGATAAGAGTAAGTAGTTAGTTTTAAAAGTAAAGTGAAGAAGATAAGTAAGAAAAGTAAGAGTGATTTCAGTTTTTAAGTGTTGAGGCTTCGATAAGAGTAAGTAGTTAGTTTTAAAAGTAAAGTGAAGAAGATAAGTAAGAAAAGTAAGAAAAGAAGAGTGATTTCAGTTTTTAAGTGTTGAGGCTTCGATAAGAGTAGGTAGTTAGTTTTAAAAGTAAAGTGAAGAAGAAAAGTAAGAAAAGAAGAGTGATTTCAGTTTTTAAGTGTTGAAGCTTTGATAAAAGTGAGTAGTTAGTTTTAAAAGTAAAGTGAAGAAGATAAGTAAGAAAAGTAAGAGTGATTTCAGTTTTTAAGTGTTGAGGCTTCGATAAGAGTAAGTAGTTAGTTTTAAAAGTAAAGTGAAGAAGATAAGTAAGAAAAGTAAGAGTGATTTCAGTTTTTAAGTGTTGAGGCTTCGATAAGAGTAAGTAGTTAGTTTTAAAAGTAAAGTGAAGAAGAAAAGTAAGAAAAGTAAGAAAAGAAGAGTGATTTCAGTTTTTAAGTGTTGAGGCTTCGATAAGAGTAAGTAGTTAGTTTTAAAAGTAAAGTGAAGAAGATAAGTAAGAAAAGTAAGAAAAGAAGAGTGATTTCAGTTTTTAAGTGTTGAAGCTTTGATAAGAGTAAGTAGTTAGTTTTAAAAGTAAAGTGAAGAAGATAAGTAAGAAAAGTAAGAGTGATTTCAGTTTTTAAGTGTTGAGGCTTCGATAAGAGTAAGTAGTTAGTTTTAAAAGTAAAGTGAAGAAGAAAAGTAAGAAAAGTAAGAAAAGAAGAGTGATTTCAGTTTTTAAGTGTTGAGGCTTCGATAAGAGTAGGTAGTTAGTTTTAAAAGTAAAGTGAAGAAGAAAAGTAAGAAAAGAAGAGTGATTTCAGTTTTTAAGTGTTGAAGCTTTGATAAAAGTGAGTAGTTAGTTTTAAAAGTAAAGTGAAGAAGATAAGTAAGAAAAGTAAGAAAAGAAGAGTGATTTCAGTTTTTAAGTGTTGAAGCTTCGATAAGAGTAAGTAGTTAGTTTTAAAAGTAAAGTGAAGAAGATAAGTAAGAAAAGAAGAGTGATTTCAGTTTTTAAGTGTTGAGGCTTTGCCAAGAGTAAGTAGTTAGTTTTAAAAGTAAAGTGAAGAAGAAAAGTAAGAAAAGTAAGAAAAGAAGAGTGATTTCAGTTTTTAAGTGTTGAAGCTTTGATAAGAGTAAGTAGTTAGTTTTAAAAGTAAAGTGAAGAAGAAAAGTAAGAAAAGTAAGAAAAGAAGAGTGATTTCAGTTTTTAAGTGTTGAAGCTTTGATAAGAGTAAGTAGTTAGTTTTAAAAGTAAAGTGAAGAAGAAAAGTAAGAAAAGAAGAGTGATTTCAGTTTTTAAGTGTTGAAGCTTTGATAAAAGTGAGTAGTTAGTTTTAAAAGTAAAGTGAAGAAGATAAGTAAGAAAAGTAAGAGTGATTTCAGTTTTTAAGTGTTGAGGCTTCGATAAGAGTAAGTAGTTAGTTTTAAAAGTAAAGTGAAGAAGAAAAGTAAGAAAAGAAGAGTGATTTCAGTTTTTAAGTGTTGAAGCTTCGATAAGAGTAAGTAGTTAGTTTTAAAAGTAAAGTGAAGAAGAAAAGTAAGAAAAGAAGAGTGATTTCAGTTTTTAAGTGTTGAAGCTTTGATAAAAGTGAGTAGTTAGTTTTAAAAGTAAAGTGAAGAAGATAAGTAAGAAAAGTAAGAAAAGAAGAGTGATTTCAGTTTTTAAGTGTTGAGGCTTCGATAAGAGTAAGTAGTTAGTTTTAAAAGTAAAGTGAAGAAGATAAGTAAGAAAAGTAAGAGTGATTTCAGTTTTTAAGTGTTGAAGCTTCGATAAGAGTAAGTAGTTAGTTTTAAAAGTAAAGTGAAGAAGAAAAGTAAGAAAAGTAAGAGTGATTTCAGTTTTTAAGTGTTGAAGCTTCGATAAGAGTAAGTAGTTAGTTTTAAAAGTAAAGTGAAGAAGATAAGTAAGAAAAGTAAGAGTGATTTCAGTTTTTAAGTGTTGAGGCTTCGATAAGAGTAAGTAGTTAGTTTTAAAAGTAAAGTGAAGAAGATAAGTAAGAAAAGTAAGAAAAGAAGAGTGATTTCAGTTTTTAAGTGTTGAAGCTTTGATAAGAGTAAGTAGTTAGTTTTAAAAGTCAAGTGAAGAAGATAAGTAAGAAAAGTAAGAGTGATTTCAGTTTTTAAGTGTTGAGGCTTCGATAAGAGTAAGTAGTTAGTTTTAAAAGTAAAGTGAAGAAGAAAAGTAAGAAAAGTAAGAAAAGAAGAGTGATTTCAGTTTTTAAGTGTTGGGGCTTCGATAAGAGTAAGTAGTTAGTTTTAAAAGTAAAGTGAAGAAGAAAAGTAAGAAAAGAAGAGTGATTTCAGTTTTTAAGTGTTGAAGCTTTGATAAAAGTGAGTAGTTAGTTTTAAAAGTAAAGTGAAGAAGATAAGTAAGAAAAGTAAGAAAAGAAGAGTGATTT
>CAMPDV010000094.1:0-27500 GCA_946699065.1 Loxodes magnus
GTATGACTCTAATACTATCCCTTAAAGCTATTAAATATAGAACTCTAGAGTTATTCTTAATGATGTAGTTACAGAGAGATTGCTTAGTTATAGTTTTAGCATAATTTGATTCTAATCCTATATAGTATAAACGATACTAATAAATAAACTTATCTAGCTTTTAGTGTTTTTCAAACTTGCTATAAAGATGAAGAAGGATAGTAATTAAAGAGAGTAATGAAGAAAGAAAAGAAATAACTACTGAGTTTATATTATATTATGAAGCATCTAACAGTAACATGCTATAATGTGAATTAAGTAACTGAATAATAGAATAATTTTGATGGAAGTTTAATGTACTTTAGAAGATAACTAACTAATCCAATACCTTCAAATGTAAATGCTAAAAAACAGGGAGTTATAAGAATAATAAATAAAAGCTCTACAATAAATGGTAGATTATCTAAAAATGAAGATTCAATTCCTAATATTCAAAATTAAGTTCCTATTTATACATTAGTTATTACTTCGGTATTTTTACTTTTCTTATTTACAATTTTACGATTAATCAAGAATAGTTTTATAAGAAGATAAGAAAAATCAAAAAAATAAGCAAAACCAGGAAAATCAACAAATCAGGATAATTTATAAAATCAATAATATTAACAAAAAATAAGTTCTATACGATAATAAATGATTTAATGACATTCATTAACTGGTCCTTTCTGCAATGATAAAGGTAATTTTTATATAGTTTATTATATAAACTATTAACTTCATAGTTGTTCTTTAGTTTCTATTTTTAAATTTAGCTTTTACGTTTATAAAATCATAGTTAGGTATATTTCAAGAAAGAGATTTCATAATAGCACTTAGTAAATTTCAGCTATAATATCGCTAGAAAGATTTTGATTTATAAATTTACATAAAAGATAAGAAAACAAAAAAAAATAGGATGATTCTTTTTTCCATTTTGTCTAGTAAACTTGATAGTAGCTATAATTGTCTGCATTATCCTATAATTACATACTTATTTCTACCTTGGATTATCAGCTTTTATTAATAAGTTTGATTATTTTACTTGATAATTGATGTATTTCTAACTTTAATTTTAGCAGTTAGGATTAATAGTGAGCATAGAAGAGTTTAGGAAGATTAAATAAAAAGTTAGAATCAATCTGAAGATTCAGCTTAAAATCTCGATAGTTTTTAGTTAATCTAATTTAGAATGAAGAAAGCTAAAATTAAGATGTAAGATTGTAAATAACATAAATACAGGTTAAGGCTAGAGGAAACGACATTGATTATAATAATAGTAGTAATGAATAACTAATATAACAATATTTCTTAAGGACATTAACCTCAGATAATTTATGAAGACGATTAATAATCCTGGTTAAACAAATTTTAAATCTAATTATGCGAGACCAACAAAAAGAGAATGAGTGGATTTAGAGCTTTCAAATAATAGAAGTTATACTTTTTAATTAAATCTTTAACTTTAATCATTTTAATTAGTTTATTATCTTACTTTTTCTTTTAAAAAGTCTTATTGCATTGTCTTGCTTTTATTATTTTAATATAGATATGGTATTATTTTAATTAGATATTCATAAAATATATCCTTAAATCAACATAAAAAGCAAATAAAAAATGTTTAGATTATTTAATAATAAAAGATAGATACATGCTAACTAAGTAGTTTAAAAGAAATATATAGCAATCGTTTATAAGCAAAGAGAAGTAGTCAACTAAATATCATAATCATGAAAATCATTCTAATTATCTATTAAATTAAACCTGCTAAAGCTAACTCAGCTATTTAAATTATAAAAATTAATAAGTAAAACTATTACTAATATAGCATATCTATACAGTGTCTGTAAGCTATATCAAAAAACCAAAATAACATATTTGAAAGTAAGCAATTAAAGAAATATAGAGGAATATATTAATTCTTTAATTCATTAATTTAAGAACAATATTTATAATAATAATACAACTTTATTATAAATCTAATTCATATATAAGCATTCAATAAATGTGGAATATAAGGGTTGTCAAGCTGTTAAACAATCTATAAAAACAGAATTAATAAAATCTGAGTTAAAAAAGATCTAGAAATTTAAATATAAGAATTAAATTAATAGTGGAAATAATGTTTAGATATTAAAACTTAAAAAGAAATATTTAAAAGAAAATAAATATAGTAAATGCTAAAAGAAGAATAGCAGTAAAATTAAAAAAAAGTAATTAATATTTCTAGATGGCAACAATCAAGAAATCGCAAATCAGACCCAAAAAATTACAAACCAAAAAAAAAGGAAAATAATAACCCTAACTAAAATCTAATTATGAAATATTCATTTTAAAATTGGGGAAAATATAATTAATGAACAATAAAATGTGTCTCTAAACTAAATAAAAAAATTAAAAAAGGAACTGATAAAATCTATGAAAAGCATTAAAGAAAGATTTAAATCAAGAAAAATATATTATATTAATACACTTGAGAAGTAATAAGATTTTTACCTAGCAGTAAAGAGTTTGATTCAATTTATAAATGTGCTAGTATAAAGGCATCTCACGAACTATGATAATAACCATTATAAATTTTTCTAAAATTGTTATAAATAATAAAAAATGCCTAAATTTATGAATGAAGCAAAAATAAAATCATAAACAATATAGGAAATCAATAAAACTGAAAAAATCATCAAAAATAGCACTAAAAAATTTTATTTAATATAAACACAAATAAAGAAAAAAATGGAAATTAATTAAAATCGCTAGATTAACCTCTAAGCAACTCTTCTTTATTTCATTATAAAGATGCTGTTTTTACTTAAGACAAGCATAAGCAGGTACTCTACTCCATTCATACAAAAGAATTGGAAACTGTTACAATTAAAATAAGTCAACTAAGTTTAGAATCTACAAAGTCAATTATTAAAAATTGTAGTTAATAACCATTAAATAAATTCTTCAAGATTCCCCTTAATTATTAAGTCATTCATTGAAAAGTGGACATCAGTTGTAGCGCACTTTAAAAACGGAGAAATGTGTTTACAGGAAGAAAAATAAAATTGCCGGTCGTAGACTACAATGAAAATATCCAAAATATCTCTTATATATCTTCTGATAAATAGCATATATTTGAAAATAATTATGTTATAAAAAATATATTTAAAATACATTTTTCTAGTACTTAAATGAAGAAACTAAGTATAAATTAAACCATACAAATCAATGATCTAAAAAAATGATAAATAAAGTTAATTTGGTGATAGATAGGAAATATGTAATAATAAGACATGTTTATAAACAAAATTACAAAATTAATAATTGTAAGCTGAACTTGCTGCTTTGAAGCTAAAGATAATTAATAAATATAAGGAAATTTTTAAATAAATACTAAATGATTAAATTTGATCTGAAGTATTATCAAAAACAAGAAAAGTCAATAATATAAAATCACAACTTTACTTAAACAGAGCTCTCATCTGTCCAGATATAAGAATTTGAATTTATTAATAATAGTTTTTCTTAAGTTATTAGGCAAGTTTAGAAAAGTAGTCTGAATTTCATATTAAGCTAAATAATACAACAGAATATTTAAGAATATAAGAAGAAATGATGCTTAATTATAAGTAGGAAGCTCAAATTTATATAAATAGTCTAACTTCCTAGATTCAATCTAAATAAAATGAAATTTAAGTAATTGTAACTCAAGAAATATTGAAATGCATAGCAAATCTAAGATCTGGAAATTCTTAATTAAAATCTTAATAAAGAAAATTTATATTTATGAAACAAATCTGAATAATACTGAAACTATTAAAAATAGATGTAGTGATAAATAAGTTTAAGTAGAACTCTGCTAAAAATAAGTGAAAGTTGAAAAAATAGATATTAGTACCTAATATTTAAGTATTGAAGTATTTAACAAGGTAGTTTTAACTGAACCAAAACATTGAAACAGCTTCTTATGGAACTATAATTGATATAAACTTAGCATTAAACTTGATGAACTACAAAAGTTAAAATAAAAATAATTACAAATATAAGATGCTTATAGTACATTGAATATTCAGTTATGTTTAATTGATCAATGGTTACGAACCAGAAAAACTAAAGAAAATAAGACGTATTATATCTAGAATATGAGACTTTCAGAAATAGTAATAGCAAATTATAATTTAGCAAATGTTTAAAACCTTTAAAACTAAATTTATCTACTTAAACAATTGTAGCAAGTGATTTATTTAATCATATCATAAAACTTTTAAATAGATACTTCTGAATTTATTACAAAAAATGGCTAGATCTCAAATACGTAAAATTAGAATGAAATAATATAGCATGGAAAAAGAAGTTATCGAGATGCTCAACCAAATTCAGAGATTTAGAGACCTATGTAGCCTGATTCTTGGATTTATAATATAAATATTGAAGAATTAATAAGGAAGTATAATTTTAGAAGCAAACAATTAATTTCATTCTTAAAATCAAAACATTTGATAAAAATAGAATCATTTTTACAACTATAGAAAACAGATTTAATACATTATCATGCAAGTTAAATCGAGCTACGTGTGATGGGAAATTAAATAGCAATTAGAATAGATAGGCAATTAATATAAGAATATGACTAATTGACCTTATTTATTATTATATATTATAGAAATTAAGTTCGCAATGCACCTAATTTATTATATATATAAATTCACAATGGTTAGAAATTTCTACGCATTTTCTATCCAAGACTTTAAAGGAGGATCGCAAGTAAATAAAAAAAATATTAATCTTGATTTTATACTTGTATTAATAAAAATAATAATAAGACTATATTTAAACGGAAATCTAATTAGTAGGAGATTAAGAAAGAATATAGAATTCTAGTTTAAAGAATGTACGCTGAAATACAAACAACTAAATAAATAAAAATAGGATATATTAATTAGTTCTATAGCTAGTAAATAAGTTGCATTATAATAGTTTATTTTAGATAATTATTTTTATATTTTTCTATTAATGAAACTTTAACTCAAGATCCTTATAGTCCAATAATCCTGTGATAATATCAAAACTTATTTTCAAAATGGCAATACTAGAGCAGGTGGAGTATGTTTATTAGTCAAAAAATAACTTGACTCTTGTCAAAATTATATTGATTTTTCAAATTCCTCCTGGAAATTTGTATGTATAAGTGTTGAGAAATTAACAGTTGCGTCTTGCTATTGACCTACAAATGAAAAATCAAGTGTAATTAAGAGAATAGCATATGATATATCTAAGCAATATCATAAATTTTAATAATCAAAATCCTACTATTCTCTGTGGCGACTTTAACGCTTTAATTCCTAACTATGGCAATAATTCATCAGGAATCAATGATAATACTTAAAGGTTAATGGATTTGATAGAAGGCAAATGATCTATTAGTTTTAAATGATTAGTAAGCCAATACTATCATAGGTATTAAACTATTGTAATGGCTATTTCATAGCAACATAACATTAAAATTTTGATGACTTCACTGATTTTTAGAGTTTATTCGAGATTCAGGACTACACTCTGATCATCTACCTATAAGTATAATTTTGAGATTTGATTTAAAAAGATTTGATTAATAATAGGAGCAGCAATTGTTGTTTAAAATTTCAAAACTTTAAGACCTAAATACAAAAAACTACTATTAAAGTCTATTTATAGGACAATATTACTAATTTTAATTGATTGATCAAGATGATGTTGAGAGTTAGTATAATTTTATTTGCGACTTAATTAATTATAATGATGATATAGCTATTGGATTGCAAAATTAGACAAGCAATTATTATAGATTGCCAAGTCATTTAACTTAATTATTTATTAACAGTTGAGAAACTCTAGTTTTTAATAACCATCCAAATCTTAGTTAGAAGAAATAGAATTTTCCAATAATAAGATAAATGGAATATATAAAAATAAGTCTTTCATCAACAACTATGAATTGAGTCATCTTTAGATTGTGCCTCTTTTTTCGGATCTTAAATCAAAAAAATAATATCTTAACTAGTAAACAATAAAGCCTAAGGTTGTGATGGTCTTAAAGCTGAATTTATTAAATATGGAGGGTAAAGAATTATATAAAATAATTACTTGTTTTATAAATAATATGTTAAGAACCTTTAATATACCGAATAATTTGAAAAAAGTTAATATAATTCCTATTTTCAAATAAGCAAGTAAAAATATATTTAAGTAATTGGCGACATGTTGCTTTGCTAAATTGTTTGGTAAAAATTTATGATAAAGCAATTACTTAAAGACTTTATAATTATATATATGAATTAAATATTTTACATTCAGCTTAGTTTGGATTTCTCCGTATAGGTTCTACTACTTAATAAATTTGAACTGTTTAATAAATCATTGATTTACATCGTAGATGATCATGAAAGAAACAATTAATTGCTACTTTAATTGATGTAGAAAAGATGTTTTGATAGTAATACATAGGAAATTAACTTTTTGATCCTTTAAGAAGACTGAGGCTGCAATTAAACTTAATTCTTGCTCTAGAATCAATTTTATAACAATATTGATGCTATGCTTATTATTGGTGGATATCTTACTAGAACAATAAAGATTAATAATGGCTTTCTATAAGGAAGTAGTCATGGTCCTGTACTTGCAATTCTATACTATGACATTGCAATAAGATATTTAGAAGATAATTAAAATAAACTAGGATTTAATGTTTGTTACAGATCTTTCGTTGTGCTGATTATTTAATTTTAATTTACAGATTCCTAAAATAAGGCCAAGAAACTATTAAAAGCAAAATCAATATTTTTACTTGAGTAAGACTTAATATAAAGGCAAAAGAAATTGAGAAACGATTTAATTTTTGAGAAAAAAGAGAAAGAAACTGAAATTAACTTAAACATTAATGGAATTCCAATCACATAGAAAGACTCAATCACTTTTCTAGGTAACAAATTGGGTAATAAGTAAAATTATAAAAAGCATTGTGAAGAAAAAGGTTTCTGTATACAGGAGAGCAATTTTGAAAACGACTGCCGTATTTTCCAAAACATGATATTGTATCTCCAATTAGTTATAAAAACTTTTGTAGAACTTTCATTTTGCCCAAAGTATAATATGGAAGCAATATAACTCCTTGAGCAGTAATGTGAGGAAATAAAGGAATGATTAGAAAAAATCCCTAGATCTTAAAGACTTATATCAAGATAAGCTTTCAAATCTTCTT
This sequence comes from Loxodes magnus, assembly GCA_946699065.1. Lineage (NCBI taxonomy): Eukaryota > Ciliophora > Karyorelictea > Loxodida > Loxodidae > Loxodes > Loxodes magnus. The sequence continues at coordinate 7,238 of CAMPDV010000094.1, forward strand.
AATCTTCATTTAATGAATTTTGTTTTATGGATCTAAATTGAGCTTCCATTTATCCATTCTTCGACATAAATTTATTGTGTTTTTACTGAAAATTAACTAGATTCAGCTAGTAAAATCAAAATTCAGATATAGCCTTTTACTTAAAAAAGTGTATTAAATTTAACCTTCCCGTACAAGAAATATATAGATAAAAGCATTGATAAAATATGATTTAGATATTTTAAAGAACTTATGATTTCAAATAGAGTTTAGTATGCATCTCACATATTTAAATCTAAAACAATTCTTCTAAGAATGCCTTTAAAGGAATGCAATAATGAGAACAGCAAAAAGATATATTGATTAAATAGAAAGTAATTAAAACGTTTTCCCTTTAATAACATACACCAAATTACAATAGACATCTAATCCAAGAAACTATTTCAATCTATAAACTAAGGACTTATACTTATAATTTTTTAATATGAACTGAATCAACGACATGTCGAAACATAATTCAGCTAACTTGGTTTATGCAGATAGGAAATTTGATACATTTGAGCACATTTTCCAATGTGATCTTTATTGAGACATTTTTAAGAATTTGAATAATAACACAGAATAATTACTGGAAAAGATTAAAGAAGACTAATTTTATATGATCAAAACTATATTAATCAATAATTAACAAAAAGTAAAATGATTAAAAGTAGACAAGCACATAAAAGTATTCCATCAATAATTATTTAGAAGAAGATTTAAGATTTTTAAAGACTAGAGTGAAAAAGTAGATCCTATTAAAAGAAAATAATAAATAGATTTAATGAACTAATCGAATCCTTATCAAGATGAGAGTGAAAGAGAGCCGTGATTGAAAATGCATTAAATTTTTAATTTTAACATAATTTGCATGATTATTTGCCAATATTTATGCAGTTATGTCTCAATATTTAAAATATTGAAACTTTTATAGTTTATTATTATTATTATTAACAGCATCAAGTAAATCCTTTTTTTATAAATAGGTCTATATGCACTTTATGAAGAATTAAGATTTCCAACTGCTTCTAAAATTATTTTTACTTACGTTTAAGTTTAAGTTATTTTTCTCTAATTATAGTTTGTGGAGTTAACAAACCAAAAATTCAGTGATGATGGATCTTTCTAACAGAAATGAGAGGAGTAATAGCCAGAGGAAAGATGAAAAAGATAAATAAAACGGATTTGAATTAGTTTTGTGTAATCACATAATATATTTATAAATGAAAATTGAAGAGAATTATAATAAGTAGTAATAATGATTGAAGTAGAATATTAATTGTATTATCTATAGAGTATATCATAATAAACATTGCTAACATTAAATAAATTACATTAGTTTTCTTAATCTTAGATACATTTTATGATAGATGAGATTTAAGGTATACTCATTATTATAACTAGCTTAAATATAACTGAAGATTAAAAGTGCAAAATAGAAATTAAAGAGAAAGAAATAGTTCAAGTAATAGCAAGAAATAGTTTCCTTTGATAGGGTAAAATAACTTTTATTAAGGTAGTTTTGTAATATCTTCATATATTTAATAACTAAGTATAAAGTAGTTTTAGTCTTAAGCTTTATGATCAATATTATTTGTATTTCTACTACTTTAATACAGTCTAGATGTGGATATATTTAAAGATATCTATAAATATCTATAGGTATCTTAACTTTTACTAAGGAGTAATTGATACTTACTGAAAGGGATTTTGATGCATGCTTTTAGAATAAAATATAAAGCTAAATAAACTTTTAAATTTGATATCTTTAAATAAAGTAATAGCTATTAACTAAATTTAGCTTAGTAGTTAATATCAACTTCATATAAGTTTGAAATCAAAGGAATTAATTTAATTAAAAGCAACGATAAACACTCTTTTTTAATACTAAATAGCTTATAAATAAGAACTAAGGGAAAATATTAATTAAGGCAGAGTCTTAATAATTAAATACTAAACTATGCCATAGAATTATTATTTAGGGTCTTTTTTATTTCATTACTAGATGCAAACTTAACAATAATAAGTCAGATAAAAGCAATATACAATTAAAAAAAACTTATACTAAGAATTAGATTATTACTCAAAGATTTTAATCCTAGTAGAGAGCTTTTACATCAAAAGCAATGCAATTAATAGTGGCCAGACCAACACTACATTTCGGAATATTATTCATGAAACCTAAATTGTTTTAAAAGGATTAAAAATATTTTATTAAACTTTGAATTTTGCAAATTTAATTTACTTCAAAAATTATTTAAGAATTCCTATTAAAATGCTATTTTTAATCCAATCAGCTGATTTATGAAATCATAGACAACTCAAACTTGTTAAAGGAAGAGAATGTAAAATTTGCCGCCAATTTTCAAGAGCTCAAAAATATTCCGCAAATCTGAATGATGGTATAAATAAAAGATACAAAAGAAAAACTGAAGCTCTTAACTAAATTAAGACGAAAAGGGATTAAATGTGAAAAAAAATGGATAATATGATAGCTTCTAAAAACAAAATAATAAAGTTTTTCAATCAGATGAAAATAAGAATAACTAACTAAAATTAAATTTATTAAAACGTCAACATAATGATAATTAGAATATAGTAAAGAAAGTGTGCAAGTTTAGTAGAAGTAGACTTAAACCTATATAGATTTGATAATAATAATAATAATAATATACTTAAAGTTAGTAGAGTTTTGCATTCTCTGGAATTGCAACCAGTTCCTGCGGACAGCTTTTTTAACGTGGGTGTGATCCACGACCTTTTTATTAAGTGGAAGGTTACCACTGTAACCGTTCAAGTGGTCTTGCAAAAAAGCTTTTTATTTGTAGATCCCTGTTGGAGTTATTCATAGTTTATTGAGTTGTCTCCATGTTCTTTTCTGCTCTTATTCGTTTATTTTCTTTCACTATCAACAGTTTTTTTAAAATATGTTGATTTGATTTGCAACATCAACAAAGTTTGTATTATTGTCTTTATTTCGTTCTTTTTTATGATAATTTATTTTCTATATTTTTCTAATCTTTTAATGAAACTTGTAGCAATTCATTTCTTTTTCTGGATTCAATTCTGTTTTTAATTCTATTGGTATTTTTTCTATTTCCATTTTTGTGTCGTATTTAAATTTTATTATGATTAAGTTCAGAGTTATTCTTCCGTTATTAATTTGCTACAAATAAGTTATCTTCTAAGTATTAGTAATTCGTTGTTCTAATCTTACTATATTACTCATTAGTTCCCGTATTTTTTCGCACTAAGTTGTAAGTTGTTTCTTCATAATTTGAGATTACTTTTTACATTTGGTCTAATTAAATTTAAAGTTTTTGATTAGTTTCGTTTTTAGGGTTAACTTATCTCTATTTATCCTACCATAACTTTACCTTCTGAAGAAGAGCTTGACTCCTCCTACTGTTATTATTTTTTCTAAATTTCTTTTGCCGCTTTTTCTCTTTAGGTTTCTAAGTTAATTTTTTGAGAGTCGAAGAGATTAATCCATTTTTATTATTATATAGATTTGATAATGGCTAATAAATGATAACCATAGAGAAATAGAATAATTATGTAAACAAATCTTGTTTGTAATTAAAATTATAAAATTTAGAATTATAAGCTGAACTTGATATTTTTAAAAAGAAAGCAAATAAGAGAATTAGATAAATCTGAAATAAACATTAATATTTAAAGTTTGATTTTAAAACTTTAAAAAGATCAAAAAATTATTTAGTTGGCTAAATAGATTGCTATATAAACAAACCTATCCAATACTCTAATATAAGAATTATAATTATAGAATAACTATCTTAGTTAAAATCTATTCTAAAAAATTGAAGAAAGAACTATACTTCGTGAGAAACTAGAGAACTTGACCTAATATTAAAGATAATAAGATTAGCAAGAAACGTTAATCTTATTAAACAGATTGAAATCATAAATTAAATATACTTAAGATGAGGTTAACTAATACAATAAAAAATATACTACTACACTCTAACGTCTCTTAGAACTGGAAATTATCAACTAAATTTACTTAGAGAAAAGAGGATTCTATTTTCTATTAGAATTTTTATAAAAAGTAATAAAACTCTTTTTAAGAAGCATCCACTTAAACTTTCTAGGAAAATTATCAAATAGAAAGTAAATTTACTTAGACTTTCTCTCTACGTTAAGAACAGGTGGTTTAAGTTAAAGCTTAAGATCTAGGAGTGTCAGATTATACAAATAAAGTTCAAATAATAGAGAAATCTTGTTAGCTTGAGTTACTTGAATAAAATTTCTCAAAACTTTAAAAGCAACCAAATGAAATTCTATAAAATGAACAATCTTGCTAATTGAAATTACTTAGATACAACTTCATATAGCTTTAATAGGCATACCATTAACTTAACGTACTTCATATATAAAGTACAGAAAGAATATAAAAATATTAGATATTAGATCAAATAAAAATAAATGCTAGTATCAATTAAAAACTGAGAAAGGAATAATTTCCTATAATGAACAAAGCTTTATTTGAATGATTAGTAAAGCTAAACAGATTTTTATTTTTAACTGATAATCAAGTTGAAGCTCTACAAATTATAGTAATTCTTTCAAAAGAAAACATGAAGAAGATAATTTAGATCCTCTGGTTAAATGAAGAATAAAAATAAAGATAAAAACTTATAGAAAATGATTAAATATTAAGTGATTTCAATTTATCTTCTCCCTTATTATAGAAATTTATTAGATAAGACACTTGAAGACGCTCTCAATATGAAATGAGTATTATTTAAAACAGATATATTAAAATAGATTAAGAATTAGAATGATGTACTTGTTGATGAGTGTAAAAAGAAAATTTCTATTGATAATAATTGAATAAATATACAAAGCAAGTTATTTACAAGCTTATTTAATTTTTTTATTTAACACCCTGAGCTTGGAAATAATTTTTTACATGTAGAATATGATAATTATAAATATATAAAAAAATTTATGTGCGAAAACGCACTTCCTGTAGGATCCAAGTATTTTTTTAGAGGATAAGAGATAAATAAAATAAAGATTGGCCACTTAAATATTAATGGTATTACTGGTAAATAATTATGATTGAAAAAATTTATAATAGATACAATTTTAAACATATTTTGGATAAATGAAACATGATAAAAATAGGAATTTAGTCCCATTATAATATAAGGATATAGGATTTATTTTAGAATTAATTAAAGGTGGAGGAGTATGTCTAATTATAAGAGAAGAAATCAATAGTTGTGAAATATTAAGTATTAATTTAGAATAATCTGAATGATTTATCAGAATTAAAATTGATAAATGTGCTAGTATATTTTGTTATATGCCAGACAATAATAGAAGTGCAGAAATAAAAGATTAAGCTTATGCATTTATTAACACATTAATTGCTTATTTTCCAAATTAATCTATAAATACTAATTGGAGATTCAATGCTCTCCGTCAAAATTTTGGAAATAATCCTTAAAATGATTATGATAACTTATTAAGATTTAAAGAATTCTTGCAAAAGAACGAACTTAGATAGTTAATAATTTAAACAGCAACACGATCATACATAAAGGTGCAGGTTAAATGTATTGCAATGATTATATTGTAAAATAGTAATTATTTAATATCAATAATTTTTAATTTTTAGGTTCATAATGGTTGCTTTGTATCTGATCATATTCCAATGAAGGTAGAATTTATATTTAATACATGTCTATAAGATGAAAAAATATATTAAAGAAAACTAAAAATTAGTAGACTATAAGATCCAATTTACAGATAAAGGTATCAACATTTTTTTTGAAATCCCACTTTGATTTTTTAATATATTAGGACAATTTAGATGATTAATACAAATTCATAAGAATAAATATTGAATAAAAGGCAGATGAAGAAATTGGATCATTTATACATGATTCTTAATATAACAAAATACCTCAAGAACTAACAAGAAAGTATATTGATGCTAAAAGAGCCAATGCAGCTTATATTAGTAGTTAACTCACGTATTTGATAACTTTAGTTGAAATTCGTTTCTTCTTGTTGTTTTAATTACCCTTTTCAAGTCCTCAATCATTTTTTGGATTTCTATGAAGCTCTGTAATAATTTTTGTGGGTCCACAATGCCTGTCATAGTTTTACCTTATGATTCTGAACTAGAATTTTCTTGTTTCTTTTCGATTTTACGTGATTATTTAACCACTTGTCTCCTAACCTCCCCTAGCAGCATTTTTTGAGAGTCTAATATTCTATTCCATATTTTTATTTATAAAGCTTCTATCTCTTAAAGTGCAAATCTTAGATGTGATAGATGAGACAGGTCAAGCAGAATTAAAGTTTAACAAATTGAAAAAGGGAGAATGATGATTTGTTTTTTTAAGACTTTTAAAATGTTTTTGATAGAAAGAAGTAATCTTAGAATTAAAGATGTCCATAAACACTTATAGTTAATATTAATTAAGAATAATAAGTCATTCAAAAGTATTATGTAAACTATAATAAAGAAACACTAAGCAACTTTTAATAAATTGCTTAATTTTTATTTCTAGTAGCCTTAGGTTACTAGCTTAAAGGTTTTTTACCCAGAAAGATTTTTAAATATACTTAAAAAATAAGAATAACTTTAATTAAAGAAAAGTGATATAAAAGAGATAAATTAAAATATGCATTAATATTTAGATTATAGTATAAAGAGTAAAAATTATTTTCATACATATGCGAGGCATTAATTTACAATAATACTTATATCTTCGCTTTAATTACTCTTATAAGGTTCTCATTTTAGAATATAAAGCTTTAAATATTTTTAAAATATATGGGTATTAATAAGCATAAAATAGATTAAGGAAATTTAAATAATTAGTTATAAATAAAATTTAAGATGAGGAATAAGCTATTTTAACTAGATGCTTATAAAATAAGTGCTTGCTAGACTAAAAGTAAACTCTAAATTATGTTTCTTATATAAAATGAGATTTAGCAATTGCCTTTAAATATTGTAGTTAGATAGTAAAAATATATTGGGTATTGCTATAAAATAATAAAAATCTATATAATCATTCATTTATTGGATTAACTAATTCATTATATTTTTTAATAAGTCTTTATCATTTTTCATATAGATAATAAATATGCTTCTTAAACTTTAACTCAATGATTTGTTTCAAAACTTTTTACTATTTTTTCATTCTCTTTCATTCTTATCAAGTATTTTAAATAGTGATGCATAATACAATAAAAATTAAAAATTTGACTATCTTAAATGTATTTCAACCTCCTTTCCGTCAACCTATAGATTACTCTAAGGCTAAATATAAAAGTAAGCTTCTACAACTCTTGTTCTTGGCTATACATATAACCCTTGAAATTATTCTTTTGCCTTGATAATTTTTGAACATTTTTTTCTTGTAAATTATTCTAAATTTATGGCAATATAATATTTCTCTTTTTAGTTTTAAATACAGCTATCTGTTTTTTGTTCCCCAATTTCTTCTACTAGTTTCAGTAACTTTATTTAAAGTAGTGAAAAAATCTAGCAAATTTTCTACAGATATACTTAAGAGTTACAGCAATAGCGTCTTTTCGTTCTAGTTTAGGTTTAAAGCATGAGTTTTTCTTCTTCGATCATCAATTGGTCATTTCTAAGCTCTCTTAGTTCTATTTAACGCTTCAATTTTTATTGATTTTCTTATACTTTTTTCTATCCTACCCAGTTTTTTCTGGATATTTTGTGTTTGCAGTACTAATAAAATAGGGCAAGGATCTTTAGCAAGTTAAATATATATTAAAGAATAAGATTATAGAGATAGTAAGTATTAATATGATAATTGACAATTACATAATAATTGCAATAGTGCTTTAGTTTCTAAGACTTCTAAAAGTATTAAAATTATAATTAACTATTTATAAATCTTATTCTTCATAAATTATTACAATCTTAGAGCCTTATCTTGAATATATTGCCATTTATTACTTCCATATCCATGCTAAAAAGTCTTTAAATTTCCCATTAAAATAACAGGTAATTCTCCTATTAATTGTGGACTAATAATTTATATTTTAAATTTAAAGTATTTGTAGTGGTGAAATTGTCACCACAAAAAAAATTTTAAGTTAAAATTATCCAGTTTTTCCCGAGTTCTGGAGCTCGATAATCTTGCTCTTTCTCCATTTCTAGTCCGTTTCTCAACCTCCGAATTTTCAAGATTTCTTTTTAGTTTATTACTTGGCCATACTTCATACACTATTCGTCCAAGAGTCACGTCAGTTTCTCCTAATGGGAAAGCTGCTTATTAAAAGTTATTCTTTAATCTCAAACCAAATGCTCCAGTCTTCTTGAATAATATCTAAATAAGAATTAGTAGTTAAGTCATTAGCAGGCCCGTCAGTCAAATGTTCATACCCCTAGAGAGAACCCTCGAGCAAGTTAGGTTTACTCTTCCGAGCTTATCCACCATTAAATATTGTGGCATCTAGTGCGAGATTATTCGAATTGAAGCGTACATTGCCCCAGATTACCTACTAGTTCTCCTGACAGTGGCCGACTTCCACATATTTATACATTATAAAAAGATAAATAGGCAATAATTAAGTATAGAAAAAGAATATAAGGCTATCAAATTAAACAAAGAGGAGATAATCACTAAATACTGTAATGGCATTAAACTTTTTACTTCTTTTTAAATCTAATTTTAGATTAAATCTGTTAGCAAATCTTAGTAGTCAAAGATATAAAAATAAAGAAAAATCATTTATAGTATATCATTTTAAATAAATCCTGTACATTATTTAAGACTAATTAATTCAAAATAGATAAGAAACTATCTAAGCCAAAGAAACTTAAGTGAAGAAGTGTGAGATTACAGCTCTTAAAATAAACTTATAATATATTAAAAAAGTTAATTGTGAGAGAAATGTATTTATAATAATCATTTGGTCAAAAATAAAATGAATAAAGCAACTAAAATTGTATATACTTTTGCTAAAATTAATTATTTGTAGGCTATATATGAACATATAAGCATGGGATATATAATATTCTTTTCTAGATTTAAATTTATTAAATTCTACTTAATTTATAAGTTATATACACTACTTATGCAAATACTTCTCATATCTTTAAAAATAAGCTAATTTTCTACATTTTTTCATATCTTGCTACTATTTTATAATAAAGATTAATCTTATACTAAAATACTCTTACCAATAGATTAGCTGCATAGATAATACCAAATTTATAATAGGTTTAATGAGAATAAGAGATATATTTGAAGCTATTAGATCAAATAATAAGCAAACTATTTATTATCAAAAACTGCTATGGTAAATTATTATTAGAGAAGAAAATATCAGAACTAAGATTATATTTTACACAGCACTTTAGAAATATTATGATTTGTAATAATCCTACTAGTTAAATTTATAGCTACTTAAAAGGTAATACCAAACTTCCGAAATTCTAAATTCTAGGGAGAAGACTAAAATAACAGTATCTTACATAAAAATATCCAAGTTTTATTTCAGTGGAAAATAGATTGTTATTTGTTAAATAAAGACAAAAGTATATAATCTCTAAGAGGATTAATCAAGTAAAAAAGAGAGCAATAAATAAAGAAAAACTATAATTTAAAAAGCCTGTGGAAGCTGAGATTGACTGTCCAATAAAATCTTCTAGTCTTCTAGATTAAGTCAAATTCCTATCCCATCTCTGAGAAGGCTACCAGTTAGAGCAATATCAGCAAGAGAACAAAATCATTCTGGTTATCCGCTCTTGCTAGCGGCTTGAAGCCTGTCAGCCATAGTTCTGTATTTCCCTAGCGAAGCTTATTGAATTAAGCAACAGGATATCCGCTTTATGTGCAATAAGAGAGTGCCCTGGGTTGTTTAGTTGGAAAAGAGTTTCCAGTTCCTTGAAAGAGAAACCTTTAAAGTTTATACTTGATTAAATAAATAAAAGCAATATCTCAGGCAAAGGAAAACAACTAATTGAGACTTGTGAGAAAGAGATCTTCAAGCAATTTGAAACATAAAAAAAGGTAAAATAATTAAATTTTATAGTAGATGATTAAAACTTTAAAATTATGAATAATAAATTGATTAAGATACTTTTATTCATTTTAATTATATTCTTAAAATCAAGTTGTAAGTGAAAATTAAGAAAATCCTTTCAAGTTACAAACTAAACCAAGAAATAAGAAATTCTTAATATTGAAAGCATAAAAGTATTTAAACAAAAGAAATTTAAGTACCTGATAGTAAAAAGGAAATTTAAAGTTATCTTTTAAACAAGATAAACTCAAGTTTAGATATTAAAAGATTATTTCTTGTTTCATAGAGCTAAAAGAATTTTATTTATCTAAAATCTTAGAAAGTAATTAGTTATTAGTTAAAAGGTTTTTTTATTAAATAAGATTTATAATAAACGGAAGCTTTTTTAAGTTAAAAATCCTAAAAATTCTACAATAATAAAATTTTAAAATATCTAATTTTAAACCATTTGGTTATTACTTATTATGAGTATAAACTTGCTTTTAATGTTTTATAATTGAATAATTTTAGCCTAATTTTATAGTTAACTTGATATTTTCCTTCTTTAGTTAAAGCTTTTCTTAAAAGTATTTCATTATTATCACTTTAGTAATTTAGCATATTAATAAGATTTAAGTATTGATTAGGCATAATTAACAAGCTGTATCTTCTGTTAATTATAATTTATGATGCTTAATAATGAAAGTTATTATTGAGTATAAATTTAATAATCAAAATTATTATAGAAGAGTTTTTTCACTCACTCCTCAAAGCAGGAGAGTAAAATAGAATCATCTCTTCTTCAGAATACATTCCATCTTTAGTTATCTCAACCTTCTTAAGTAATGTCAAAAGAATAGAAAAAATAAATAAAAAGGATATTAACTAGCCACTTCTTAAATTCCCTTCTCAAAGACGGGCAAACCTAACATCTCAATAACTTAAACTGCAATACATATTTAAAAATAGAGATAATGGAGAAATTAATCAGTATAAGAAAATTTACTACGAACAACGATAATAGCGATCTGATAAAAAGATCCTTGAAATTGACTAGAAGCATACTCCTAAAATAGTTTTGCTAAATAAGAACTGCCATAGAACTATAAAATTTTCTGGAATAATTCTAGCATGACATCAAATTTCATGCCAAAAAATCAAATACACGCGCATTCTCCAATTCCAAGGAGATGTTTGTACTAAAATGTAAAACTTAGAAAAATATTTGCAAATTATGGCGCAATAAAACGAAAGAGATAAAATAAAAGAAGTCAATAACTAAGAGAAAAGAAAATAGAGTTAGCTTTACAATAACTGAATTAAAAGCAACCTTAATATATAAAAATACTCCAAATTAAATTTAAAAAATGCAGACTAGATTAAAAGCATTCTAGAAGAAATTAATATCTTATATATAACATGGCTCTCTAGAAAAGCTACATTCAAACAGAATTATCCCAAGAAAATTTTTAAATATTTGAAAATATTTATCCAACATATAATGGAAAGTTACAAAAAAAGGAACTCCGTCTGTATAAATAATGTAATCTTGCAAGTTGATTGGAATAGTTATAGAATCTGGGATCTGACTGGCTACTCAGAAGGGAGGGAAATTAAAAAAATTTATTTTATTAAAAGCTTTTAAATTTGATTAGATGTAATCATAACTTAATTAATGAAGAAATTCTAATTTGAAAAGTTTTCTTATTTTAAAGAATAAATATCTAGAACTATATCTTTATTTCTCTCAAAGACTAAGATACCATAACCTTCTTTTAGTTTTTTATACTTATTACTTCTTATAGATAGTAGTTATTTAATAATCAGCTTAATAGTTTTATTTTACTTCTTAGCCTTAGCATGAAAAATAATTATGCTTATTTAATTAATAAATTAAGTTTTCAATTTCCCTTGCAAATTCCTTTTATAATGCCATAGAAAATATTTGAACTTACTAATTCAAATTAAATATTTTAATATCTCATTTAAATCCGAAAGTAAATAATAATCTTTACAAAGCTATTTAAATATTTTTATCTTTAAGTAAAGATTTTTTAATTTAATTAAATAAACTAAAAGAGTTTGCTATGTCTTTGATTGAAAGAACTGCACTCTTTATTTATAGACATTAAATAAATTAAAAATTTGTATTTCTATAAACTAAATTTACTTAAAAAGAAGTTTAATTAAATGGCTATGCTAAGAGAAGTATTCTTTTACTTTCAAAATACTTAGATTTCATGCTATTAGTTTAAATAATTATTTTTAATTGTCTTTAAATATTTATTATTTCTTATAATTAGATATGTCATTGATTGGAGTGTACGAGGAGTCAAATCAAAGTCATTATTTTGGCTAATTGCGCCCTTCGGATTTTTTCACAAGGTGACGTGACTATTTAATTATTACGGGAAGATGAGACTTTGATAAGGATGATTGGAGTCTAACATTCCGAAATGTCTACATTGAACTCAAAATTGATGGTGGCTTGATATTGTCCACAAAATATAAGGAGAAAGATCAAATTTTAAGCATTGTTTCTCATGAAAAATTTATATATTTTACTAATGACTTCTTGAAGTACAAAATCCTGAGCTCTTATGAAGCCAAATTTTTAATCTTAATGAGATTTTTCGTTAAATAAGAAAGTTAAAATTTTAGTAATTCTAATTAAATAAATTAAACTGATTCCAAATTATTAAGTTCACCACGATTAATAAAGACCAAATTTTAACTGTTAATAATCGTCTAGAAATGTTTCTAACTTTGCCTGATCATTTTGACGCTCTTGCATTACTCCAAACCCCTTTTCTATATGTCTAATAACTATTAATTTGAAAATTTTAGATCAACTTCTAATAAATCTTCCTAGAGCAAATATAAATCGATTGCCATTTTTGGAATATTTTTTTATTCATCTTGGTTTTTCTTTCCATTTCATCTGTTCATCTTTTTTAACCTTTCTTAAGTTTCATTCCACCTTAACATCAAGCTGATCTAATTTTCTTTTTTTCTACCTTTTATTTTTAATAAGTTCTTTATAAATTCAGGTATGCTCGTTTGAACCAACTCTATGATATTTTCCTATTACTTAATAAAAAGGGATAATTTTATTTTGGAATCACTTTACTTTTTTCTAAGATGCTTTTTATAGCATTTTTAATTCAAGTATTTATTATATCCTTTAACATTCAATAATCCTGGACTCTAGATGCTTTTAGAATGATACTTTCTTTTGTATCCAGTGACCCAGATATTTAAAAGCACTTACTCTCTTTATCTTTATACAATTTAAATTTATTATCCTTTAGAGTTTCATATTCTTTCCATTTCATTTTTATCATTTTATTTATCAGCTATTTGCATATTGTATCTATTGGTTCATATGTCTAATATTTCACTCATATTTTGTATTTAGTCTGGTTATAGTATACATGCTATATCGTCCACTTACGCTAATGCTCCACAATATCTTTGCATAGCACTATATGCTGTTACCAGTTCTATTGCTATTTCAATCTTTTTCTCTTAGTTTATTTTGAATTATGTTCATTATGATATTAAATATATTGGGTAAACATGTACATCTTTATTTATCTCTTTTTTCTGTTAAAGTCTTCTTCTCTGTATATTTCCTCAAGAAGTTTTATTAATTTTTCAGGAACTTCTATTTCATTCAAACTTGTCATATGTCTTACCAAATTACTGAATTAAAGGCCTTTTTTATGTCAATAATAATTACAACTGTTTCTTCATTGTTTTATAAAGTCGTTTTTAGACAGTTCTAAAATTGAAAATATTTTGTGCGCAGAATTTATCTGGTATGGAACCATATTGTAATTCATCGTCATGTCTGATTAGATAACGTTTTAATTACTCGATTATCCATAGGTTTATAATCTTTAATACATGATTTTCAAGGGGGATAGGTTTATAGTTCATCGGATCCGTTATATAAGTATAATATAAGATTCTTTTAATTTTTTAGGAATATTTCTTGATCCTAATATTTCTTTTATTAACTGAGTCGCTTTTTTTTCCTCCAGAATTTATCATTCCTGCCTATATTTGACTTTCCCTGCTGCTTTTCGATGAGATAAAATTTTTATGCCTTACTCTATTTTAGTCATTTTGATTTTTATTTATGTCTGTTTCTAAATTAATCTGGTAGATTTTTATTTCCATTACTATAGAGATTTTCTCAGCTTATCTTGAAGTGTTAGATGACTTCCTCATTTACTAGTGTCTATGGTACCATTTTCCCTCTTTTATATCATCTTTGTATATCCTTTCAAACATCATTTAAGTTCTTTTTATAAATTGCTTCGAGGAATATTTAATTTATTTCTAAAGTTTTTTCATACTTTGTCTATGTTTATTTTTATTTTCCTATTTTATTTTAATATCCCTTATTATTTCTGGTTTGTTTTATCGTATTCATTGTTTTACTTTGTTGTAATAGTTTTTTAATTATTTTCTTAGTTTTTTCGTTTTATTTAAATGGTTGCATTTTCTTGTTATCTAAGTTTTATGTCTTTATATCCGAGTAACTCCTTAATAATTTTTTAGTACCATTTATTATAAAATTCTTCACAAATTTGATGTGAGAAATCGTTTGTGTCCGTCTCTTAGAATAATTTTTAGGATATTTCTTATTTAGAATTTTATTAAAGCTTTTTAATGGAATATTTTTTTACATAATAGTTGCTTTATTTTACTATCTGTAAAATTATTCTATCAGGTTAGTGATCTCCTAGAATTTTAAGTTGATAAAATTTAATGTCGATTGTATTGGATGTAAAAATTAATCTGTAAGTAATAGTCAATTTTGAATCTGTATTTTCCTTATATCTTGATATATATTGGGCCTTAAACTGGATTTTCGCATTTCAAATTAAACTTCTGCATAAAATTCGATAGATATTGCTCTGCCGCGTTTAATTCATTTGGTAAAATTATGGTATATGAGCATTAAAATCCTTCATAATTAATGATTAGAGGACTAAGTCATTTGCTGTGTGCATAAATTGTTTTACTCAGTCGTAGAAAATATCCAGTTCTGCTTTATCTTAGGTAGCTGGGGATAAACATTAATTATTGTTAGATTGTTATCCAGGTTTATATTTATTATTATGCCGCTCTAATATATTTCTGCTTAGTTAAGTCTATTAACTTCTATTTCTTTTTCCCTATTTACTCATTTTTCTTTGACGTAAAAAACAAATACTTTACTATGACTTGATCCTGCTTTTACGATCGCTCTGAACCCGTAAAGGTACGGCATATCTTCAATTCGAGCCACATGAATCTCTTATAGAGCCAAGATATCTTTCATTTTTTCTTCCTTGAATTTAAGTAGTTGTGTCTTGTTTGTTCTTATTCTTCGTATATTTGATGTTCCAAGATTTTCTCTCATATTATTTTCGAATGATTAATCCCAATATTTATGCAAGCCAAGGTGATGTATAATTAACTTGACTTCATGTTTTCAGTTTAAGCTGTTGTATTCTATAGAGCTGTTGCTTTTTTCTTTTATTAAGTTTTATCTTGCTATATTGTCTGTTGCTAAGCTTTAAAATCATAATATTCTTGAGTTTTTTCTTTTGGATTCAAATATATGTATTCTATATTTAATTTTGTTCTTTACTGCCTTTGTAATTTATTATTAATTTATAAGCTTCAAGTATGATTTGGAAATCAGCTTTATTTTTCTATTTTGTTTGCATTTGGGTATTTTTTCCTGCTTGTATTCTCTTTTTTTTAATTTTTATAGTCGTCTATTATTCTTCTTAGCCTTCTGCGCCAACTTTGAATAATTTTTCTTTTGAAATGCTTGTTCTGATTGTTCTTTGCTTAAGAATAAATCCATTTGGTTTAAAATTTAGAGTATTATTTTATTGATTAATAGGTTTACTCGAATTATTCTTATATACGTTATTCTTCCTTTACACTTTCTACCTTTTCTTCTTCTACTTCATTCGGCAGGACGTTTCTTCTTAGTTCAGCCTACATCAAATTAATCTGTATATTTCTGCATCCTTTGTATTACTTAAAAATTCTCGCATTTTCGTATAGCTGGGTGATTCAGTTCATTAGTCTTATCTAAAATCTTTATTATTTTAGAATCTTATATATGTCCTCTTGTCCTTATAATTTCAGATACACAGTTATTTTACCGTTTAATCAAGCTGTATTCTTAAGGATGTTAATAACAATTTGGGTAATTTTAACATATTTTGATAGTTGTAGCTCCATTTAGTCAGTGATTAAGTCAATATCTAAAGTATAATGGACTGGATAGTTTTAATAATTAAAATATTATTCTAAATTTCTTTTCTCAAATGGTATTACCAGTGTCTTGTATTTCCATCTGTTTTATTGCAAAAGTTTTCATATATTTCTGTATTTTTTAACGAAATTAATTTTATATCTGTTTGTAACATTTAGACTCTTGTAATATTCCAATTATAATTTTTTTTAATTGCTTTATGAACTCTAAGATTGTTGTACCTGTTATTTTATTTATATGTCAATACTTTACCTGTCGTATGTTTGATATAGAAAAGAGTTAAATATGCAATTCCAATCCATTTTGAATAGTTCCGTATCCTTTTTCATGAAAAATTTCCTATCAATTTCAAGCTTTTTATCAGTCTCTTATCATCTTTCTTCAGTCTTTTTTACCTCTTCCTGGAGGTCTAGCACCACTTTTATCAGCTTATCATAATTTATTTACTATTTTATGGTGAGATTGGTGATTTCTGATCGCTAAATACTTTTAGCCTATTTCCTAGATTTTTCTTCAGAAGTGGGAGATTCGATTAATGGCTACCTTTTTAGTTCCCTTTTCTGGTCCTAGTCTTTCTAGGGTGTCGTTAACTCCTGCCTTTTTGGAGCCGCAAAAGGACCTGATTTGAATCCTGGCATATTATTTTATTTTAATTTTATAATAAAATATAATAGTAAGAACTGGAACATATGAACTTCCCTGCAATACTTCATTACTATATTATAAGTTTCTTGAAAGTGTACCATCTAAATAAGCCTAATATCTAGATTATGATAAAATTATTCAAAGAAAGTTATAAGGGCAAGAGGTAGTTTTATTCTACGTAATGATTAAACAATAGTATTCTATTAAAAGAGCATAGTATCTTTTCTACATCGATAAGGCTTGCAAATAGATTCTTTGGTTTTCCTCTCCTTCTATGTAAATAAATAATTGACTATGTAGTTCAAATATGATGCATTGCTTGTCTAAATTTAATAAAACCTTATTATGAGGATTATATGATTTTACATTAGTAAATATACCATAGAGCATTTAAGTCGCTTCTTTATCAAATATTTTTAAAATTACAAGTATGATCACAATTAGCCTTTAATTCTTCCATTACCACTTAGATTCTTTCTTGTAAATGGGAAGAATTCTTATTTATTTGAGATAATCTGGAATGGCTTAGTTTATCAACATATTATTAATTAACCTTTATAGAACAATATGAAATTACATATTAACATATTTAATTAGCTCTGCTTTTATGCCATCTACTCCAGATTATTTATTATTAACTAATCTCTTTGTAATTGCCTGAACTTCATTTAAACTAATTAGATAAAGACCTTATAAATAAGAAACCTAATATTCTTTTACAAAGGTAAGCCTAATGAATTATCAATTCTTTAATTCCTGTTTTTTAATTATTTTTGATCAATATTCTTATGCTTATTGAAAGTATTACTTTCCAAAGTATTAGCAAATTATGTAAATCCTTCTTGATCCATGCATATATTGTTTCTTTTCCTCAAATTTAGAATCTTTTTTGTCTATCAAAACATTTTTTAATGGGGCTAATTATTAACTTCCCTGCTTTTTAGCCTATTTTTACTAATATTATCAGTAATTACTTTTATACTTATTCAATTTATTTTCCTTATGCTTGTTATTATATTTCATAATTTACTCTTCCCTGCTTTATAACCATTTTATCTTTTTACGCTATTTCACAGCTTTAAATTATTTATCCCTAAAGGAAATTTACTATAGTTAGTATTTAAACGTATTTATCCTAGAACATGCTTAGCAAATTATAGAGAATTTAAAGAACATATTTGTAAATAAAATAAATAAATATTATTATAGAGCGCGTAGCACCTCGTTGGCGCGCATCTCTTTCAGTATTAATATTTAATATTAAAAAAAGTGTTCTCAAAAGCTTTATTTCATTATTTTCGTCCATAGAATCACTTCAGCTTCTCCAAATGGGGAATCTTCTTATTAGAAATTAGTCTTAAATCTTACTCAAATGCTTCAGTCTTCTTGAATAACCTACTTGTTCTCATGACGCAGCCGACATCCATTTTATATTATATATATTAATCTTCTAAATTATCTCCTTCAATTTCCACAAAATAAGCTAAGCATCCATATAATTTAGCCTAAATCCCTTCCTTTATGATCATAATTTAAAGTTTCTAGATCTTAAAGTTAACTCTAGAGTTTTGGTGAATTTCTATTGATTGATGCTAATTAGATAATTGATAATACGATAGTTTTTTCAATAATTATTATAATTAGCATGCTTTCTAAAAGTATCAAAATTAGATAGCTTATTATTTATAAACATTTCTCTTAAATAAATTCATGCAATCTAATCATTATCTAATTTGTCATTGTTTCTGCCATATTATGTAAGAGAGCATTAAAATCTCCCATTATTTTATTATTTATCTATTTTTATTCAAGGATTATAATAATAATATTCTAACGTGAAATTACCCTTATTTGACTTACCACGAGTTAGAGTTTATAGAGATTTGTATAAACCAATAGTATCGAGTACGTATTCTTCTGGATATGCTAAATCATAATTCTTATAACCTGCTTGTTTTCTCCTCTTGTTATTGCTTGTAAGAAAAATCCAATTTTTTTATCTTTCACTTCGTCTCATTGCATCTTAGATTTTTGGATCTTCTAAGAATGGTTAAAAAAAATATTTTTAGTTAAAATTTTATCTTAAATTCCTTTTAATTTGGTCAATCTACCTTCCCATCTCTTAGAAAATAGTCTATTATTTAACTTCTTACTTAGAATTCTATTCATTTATCAATTTGTTGATGGTTAGCATGAGGGATTAAATTATTTTTTAAGGTCTTAAAATTTATTTTGCTAGCTTCTAATTATCTAGTTGTAGCAAATAGAGATCGTTAGCGATTCTGGTTAATTAAAAGGTTTAGTTGGAGAGTTCTATTATTTCATAGATACTATTTATTTATTTAATAATATATCACTTTAATAAAAGAGTAATTATATTAATTTTTTTATTTAATTCAAATATTTCATTTTCATAAGTCTAAGTATATTAATGCTATACTTCTCTTCTCATTTGGTTTCTTACATCTTCTTGCTTTTCATCATCCCTTCTAAAATTGCTTTTTATTCTTCCTACGACTCTGCTTGATTTGATATGCTTTTTCAAAATAGTAATTGTCTTTTACTTAGCAGCTTCCTGATAAAATCTTAATTTGAAGGTCTATTTTATATTATTGATTAGGGATGGATTATTAGCTTAAATAGATTTAGAAGTATGCTATTAGTCTTAACTTATCTTTTCTGGAAATTATCTGAAAAATTTCTAAGCAAGTTTTAATAGATGAAACATTCAAAGATATATCTAAATGAGTATTTTCCTCAACATTTACAGAAATAACTTTTCACAGGATAGTGACACTATTTTAAATAATATTACAAACTATAAGAATCAGTTACCAACTTAAAGAGTGAGATTATTTCTTTCCTATATTCCTTGTTAAGTTTATCATATTATATTTTTGGAAATTACTAAATTCCTTCAAGTTACTCTCTGAATATCTTTACAGTTGGTATGTTTCTTTAGGGTAAAGTTGCTTCTTAATAAATTTGTTTCTTACTCTAAAGATAAATTTCAATAAGATAAGATAGATATTTAAAGACATAGTTTTTTTATCTGTTGTATACAGCATGTTGCAAATATATATTATTTATTTAAAAAAAGAAGAAATTTTGTTTTTCTTTGTCTTCTTCACTTTCTTTCGTTTTCTTCATCTTAAAAAATTACTGCTCTCATACCTGGTTAATATCTAAGAATGAAATTTTAATGTCTTTCGCTTGCTTCTATATCTGTTTATAATAATTTCATGCTTTTAAATTTAATTCTTCTTCATAAATTACTATCAGTTG
>CAMPDV010000094.1:647500-848472 GCA_946699065.1 Loxodes magnus
ATTTTATTTGGGATGTTAGTGCTATTCTATTCTCTAGCTGTTTTATCAAATAAAATAAAATATCTATTATTTCACTGATATTTAATAATTATCTGACTTTAATTTTATTTCAATTATCTTTATAATGATGTTATCACTTGCTTCTTTGAATATAGATATAAGAAGATTAATAAGCATTTATAATTTTAAAGCATAATAAAGCCAAACTATTTCTTATATTTTAATTGTTTATTTAGCTCTTTACTTATACCTTATTCTTTATAATTGTTTACCTTCTACCTTATCTAAATATATACTCATATTCTATCAATTCCAATTCTAATTTTTTATTATAAATATTAGTTTTATATAAAATCACTTGTAAGCTTCTCGCAAAGTTATAATTTTATCACTTAAATTGCATTTGTTATAGCTTTAATATTCTACTTGCAAGTTACTTCCTAAACTTTAATTACTAGATACTGTACTTTATAAGTGATCAATCAGTAAATTTCCTAATAACTTAGCAATTTTAATTTCCAGCTAATAATTAGATATATAATAATCTACCCTTTAAAACTTTTTATTACCTTCTAATAAAGTACAGACATTAAACTACTATTAGCTTTAGTTAATTTATCTAATCATTATAAATTAACTATTTAAAGGCCTATTTAATTAGCTCCAATATCTAAATGCTTTATTATATAAATCATTAAGAAAATAGTTATTTCCAGATTAAAAATTAATTAGCAAGTAATAACTTAATAATATCTCTTAAAAGGATATTAGTACTATAATTAACAGGAGTTTAACAGATATCCTTATTAAATAGTAAACTACTTTTATTACTTTTCCTTATTTTAAATATCTTAATAGGCATTTATCAGTCTTTTTCCTATAACTTTTAAGATTATTTATTTTAGTTAGGGAATATTTAGAACCTTATGATGTTGAAACTTAAGTTTACATAATCTTACTCGGTTAAGAAAAGTTTAGCTAAGACTTAGAATAATTTGATTTCTATTTAAAAAATAAAATAGCTAGATATAGGATTAAAGAGATAATAGTTTTAAGAATAATTATAATGATAGATTATATAATAATATAAGTACTCTAGTTGTATACTTATAAAGCACTATAATAAGTCTATTATTAAAAACTAGCATCTAAGAGATTATAATAATCAAGCTTATAAAATAAACCTAAATAGAAGAATAAAATTACTAAAATAATAGTAATTATAGTATTGTATAAATGAAGGTATCTTCTTCCTCTAATATATCATACAGCCAATCTTTATATTAATTAGGAATTTTCTATCTATAATTTAGTGATTATGCTTAATAAATTAATCCTTATAGTTATTGATATAGCCCTCTATTATTATATACTCTACTTAGTTATTTATACTAAGCTTTATTTAATAATCAAGCAAGAAATATCTAATACTAAACATTTCTAAATTATAAAGATAAAAACTCTTAGAAATTCTTTTATTTAAGCCACTTTCATAGGAAGACGAAATTCAAAGCTAAAAGATATTAAGATAGATACCATAAAAATAAGCTTTTCTAGTTGCATAAATACCTAATGAATGCTATTTTTTCATAATTTCTTTATTATATTATTTGTAAGAAATCTCTTTAAGCAAAAAATAAGAGCTAATAAATATTTGATTTATATATAGATGGCTTTAATAGAATGGAATAACTTTATCTTTTAATTTTTTAATAGTTATGTATAACATTATTAAATATCAAGCAAGCAACATTTTCTAAACACTTAATTGATATTAATTTAATAGCTTTGAAATATCTAATAATATTAAGCAATAGTTATTCTAAAGGATTATCTAACTTTATATGTATCTAAGCTTAAATTTGTATATAAAGCAGCCAGTTTAATTAGCTTAGTATTTTATTAAATATATGGTAAATAAGGGTTTATCTTATAACTAACTTCCTTTTAAGCTTAATATAGTATATACCTATCAATTACAATGCTTTCTCTTTAAACTTTTTATTCATTTACCTTTTTTAAATTTAGTTTTTTTCTCCCTCTCGCTAATTATCCTATTTTAAATAACTCTCTTTATTAATTAAAAAAGTACAAAACTAAATAAAGCTATTGAAGGTAAAGAAAGTATAAGATATAAGTAGCTTAGTGGAATAAGGAGTAGATAAGTTTTGCTTATATAGCTAAGCTAGAATAAAATAGAAAATGATATAGTTATATGAAATAACCTTGAGAAGTTATTGATAAATAGCTCATTTACTAAATATTCGTTGCTTTTTTAATAAAAAATGCAAGGACGTCAGTAAAAATAAAAGGGATCTAATAGAGACTAGTATTACATTTTAATATCAATAGAGACCATCTGACAAATAGTTTTACACTATTACTTCCTTAACCTCTCCAAATTTGAAATTACAATTATCGAAACTTTGAACATTTTGAAGCTTATTAACATGATAGTTGAGAAGAAATTAATCCTAAAAGCTATTTTTTTCTTACAGATAGTATATTTAAACTGAATAGCTTAGATTTTCAATATAGGCTTAATGCTGGTTTCACATCTATATTACTTTTCTATAGGTAAATTCTTTTATTATAGATATGAATCATAAGTAAAACCTTAAATATGTCATATTGCAAAGAATCGCTGATACTTTAGTTCCTTTTTTGATATACAGCTCTATTAAGAATTCTTTCACAATTGCTTCGTTTTTAGTAGCAACTTCAATATTTTTATACTATTTCTCCTAGCAGCAAGATATCAAATGTACCTAAACTAAGCAATTTAAAACTAAGTAAAATTAGATATTTTCTGCTTTTAGAAACAACTCAGTTCCAATGTTTATCGCTGACTTTAATACTTAAATAATATCCTAGAACGAAGCAGCTAAAGTGATGCTAAATAGCTAAGAGCCAAAGTAAGTATGCAATTTAATAGAAGAAGTTGCTATGAAATAGGAATTTAAGAATAAAATTTAATAGGTTGTTAAGTAGCAAGCTAGTGTTACTTTTCTATTCTCCTAGCAGTAGAAATTCTTTTACAAGTTGCTAATTAGTTAAATTCCTTTTGGAGATAAAAACAAACTTTTAATAATCTTGCAGGATGAAAGTGATAATGAAAGAATAAAGATGATAAAGGAGACCTATTAGTAAAAGCTGAACGTGCTCTTTGATAATAACAAGCATTTCTTACTTTAAACGTATAAAAATGAGCAACAATTAAGTCCTCTTTAACTTTCCTAGGTAATTTAAACAGAGTGGTTCTAAGAACTATGCAATAATTGACTGGATATAATAAACTCAAACTATAAATCTAATAGTTCAGATATTAACTTTAAGAGACTATTGTTTAAATAGATAGATAATTACGCTCCTATTCTATATAAAGATAAAATTCAAGCAGAACTTAATCTAGACGAGGATTTGCCTGAATTAGTTAGTTCCGATATTTATTTACTGTAACTTTTATTTTTCTTGCTTTTTTAAATAGCAAACAAGAATTTAATTAGATCTAAGATTTTAATATCTTGCAAAAATGACTTAGTAGAAGAAAGCTAGAATGCTTGCATAGCTATCAAACTTGAATTCAAATAGTGAGACTATACTAAGTAAGAAGAGTAGCTACTTTTCTTTAGGAAGTCATCTACTTAGCAAGAATCCTCTGAAAACATTTTTCTCCTAATATAGAAATATGGAATTGAGATCCCTCTCACGAATTATATTTTGAAGTACCTAAATGGGAATTTTACTTCTGTTTAAACTGAAAACAATAGAACTTAAATTTCCTTCAAATTACTATTCGCTAATTACAGTCTAATTTAAAGAGTGCTATAAGAAAATGAAGACGTTTAGCTTGTTTCTGCTCCATAGTAAATAAGAAAAAACTTATTCTAATGGAATATAATGTATGACTAAGAGTATCAAAATAATCAAACTCCTAGTAAAATTAAAATTATACCTTAAAAAGCAATGGATAGTTTTATTTAGTCTATGTCACCGACAAGTTGTGAAACTCCGTTTAAAAATGAGAGCATTAATTACGTGGAAAAAAAGCTTGAAGAGATAAAATAAAGATAAAATTAGATAAAGAAATAGAAGTTTGAAGATAAATCTAATCCATTTTCAATTCAAAAAAACTTAATGTAGATAATTAGAGAGGAAAAAGAAGAAAAAAATTAGAAAAATTAAATCAAGAAAACATAAACCTTGTCAAAAGAAAATCTAAAAGTAAATCATTTTTCACTTGCAAAAGCAGAATCAGAGAGCTAAATATATAAATGCTGAAATGAAAACTCAGAAGAATATTCTGAGTGAAAAGATATAGAAGAGAGATTGGAAATTAAAATAAAACATTGCTTGTCTCCTACTTTAAAGGTTTCATTATCATAACTAGGATTTAATTCAAGTATCTTAACGTCATGTGGAAAAGAAGAAGATCCCAAGTCTTCTAGTTAAAAGCATAGTGTAAATAAAATTTAAAACATTGTACTTAATTCCACTTATTATTGATTTAAATTGCTTTTAACTTATAAACTCAATATATTTTATAGGTCTGAATATTTAAAATTATGTAATAGATTAATTATATAGAAATAGTTTAGTAACTATGTGATGGACTTTAAATAAAAATGTAAATTATTACATATCTTAAGATTAAAACTGCATAGCCAGATTTAAAACAATACTTAAATTAAATAATATATTTGCCTATTATTAATTTAATACTGCAAACATCAATATCAATTGCTTATATCAATAGATTATTTTTTATAATTTACTTATAATATTTATTGTTGAGCCAGTTTTACTCTTACTAAAAATGCATAGATTCCTTTATTCTACTTAAATTAGAAATGTATTAATAATAGTTATAATTGGTGTTAGCTGATGAAAACTACGTTTAATTTATTGGGATTATATAAAATAGGAAATAAAGGAATATCAAATAGAAGGGATTTATAGAATTTATACCTTTTAATTTTAGTTTATAAAATGTCATTATAATATTAGATCTATAGCCATCCTGATTTAAATCCTGTGTTGTAGATGAAAATCAGCTATGCTATTTGCAAATTATCTAAAATATGCTTCAAAAAATGTGTTTTGTAATATCCAGGGAAAGCAGGAAGTAAATTAAATAAGTAGGACCAAAAATGTACTCAAACTTGCTTTTAGAGTTATATGAATACATTAGATTTCGTGATGAATGAATTTGAACAACAAATGGAAGCTGATAAGATAAAAACTACTATTTAAAATAATGAAACATAGATGACTTAGGTGGAAAGCAAAAAGTGAAGATAAAAATAAATCTTAAATTTTTAAAAATAACTTAATTTAGTGCCTAATTTTCTATTTCCTTAAATCAATCTTCATTAAGACACTTAGCAGCATAGCAAAAGAAACTTGATCAATTATTTTTTGTTACTATCACCTCCTCATCTTACTAGAAAAAAATAAAGAAAAAATCTTATTTTGGAAGCATAATCTCCAAATAAGGTCCTCAATCACATATAGCAATAATCAAATTTTGAAAATTTAGTAATTTAAAATTTTAAAAGTATACTTAGAAAATAGTATCTGACATAGAAAAAACTCTCTAAGATTTAAATTTCTATAAATAAGGATAAAACTAAAATTTAGATTAGCTCTGATGACTATAATAATATATGAATATAATAATTTAACTTTTACAAAGCTTATTAATTTTAAATTATTTTAGCCAAATAAGATAGAGTATTAACAATTAAGCATTTTAAAGCTATTAATTTATTAATATCCCGAATTTTTAGAATTACAACCATTAATTCCTCAAATCTCAAGCCGTATTTTGGTTTAAAACTATTAATTCTCAATTTCTATAATTTTAAGATATAAGAATAGGTTTATATCTAGTTATACTTTAATACTTGTAAAGATAGAATCTTTTAATAGCTTACGGTAATTTTAAAAATAACTATCTCTAATATTTTTTCTTTATATTTTATCTTCTATAAACTTAGAATTTAATCTATGAAGATATAAGATATAAATAGCTATTAATTAAGTTAAAATAACCATAAAATAATAGAATGCAATTGTTTTTATCTAGCAAGGTATAGAATTAATTATAGAGAAAGGATTTTAAATATCTGACTATAATCTAAGTATTAGATATTCTACATGCTATTAATATTGAATTAAGGTACATTTTATAAACCTATTATAAAGACTAAGTCTATATAATGCAGAGAAATGGTTAAAGAAATTTTACTAATATTAGCATTTTTATAATTAATATTCTATTTAACTTCATCATAAGATAACTATATTGTAAAACTATTTAAATGCTAATTCATTGGCAATTCTTTAATATGCGTATTCTATATTTATAAATAACTATTTAAAAATTGCTAAATGCCTTTTTAAAATTAATTTACTTTATGTAATTGATATTTGAGATATCTTATAGCTTAAAACTTAATTTTGTCTCTATAATTTTAAAGAAGGCTGAAGAAGTTCATAACTAAAAAGAATTGTTAAGATATTTAAAAGACACGAAAAACGAAGCCAAGCTCAATAAAATTGTAAATAGATATATAATAAACTAGTAACTTAAATAATTTGCATTCTAGGATCTTATTAATAGGGAAAAATGCAATAAAATATTAAATAAATCATACGTTTATAGCTTATACTTAAGAACATTTAATTTTTAATGATTTAGGAATTGGAATCAATTATTAAACTTTTTAATTTAAAAGAAAAATACTTAATTCATATGAAAACTAAATTTAGAGCTAGGAAATTGGAAAATAAAGTTAGAATATAGTAAACTTTATTCATCATTCGATTTGAAAAAGAAGATATTCATGTAATTTATAGCAACAGTAGCAAAACTCACAAACTATTACTCTAATTGTAAGAGGATAATCTTGGTAAGGATATGATTTTTTAAATTAAGATATTATAGCAGAAAAAATAAAAAAAGCAAAATTAACTAAATAGAACATTATATTTTAGATATAAAAATTATGAATTTAAATTCTTTGAGATATGCTTTCTATTTTTTCGCAAACTCAAATTTTATTAATAACTAAAAATTTTAAATACATCACTTTCAAAATTTTATTATTTTCTTGTTATTTATATAAAGTGAAAATTAGTTTTAGCAATGAGGATTATACTTTCATTTTTAGTAATTTGACCAGATTGAACTAAATTTCTTTTACTTCTCACATTTTTTCCAATGTAATAATTTTAATTTAGCAATAATTTAGGATTAAAGGTTAAACTAAAATCCATTATGAACATTTTTGCTCTCTACTATATATTTTAAAAATACTTAAATAATCATAAACATATAAAAGTTAACTTCATAAAAATATTGAAAGACAGGCAATATAATTAAAAATATGTTAGTTATTAATATTTAAACTTAATTAAATAACGAAGCTTCTAAATTACATTTAGTATCTATATTTAATTTAATTTATACTTGTTAATTAATTTTAAACTTTATTTTTATAATACTAACACTCACTTTCTTATAGTTTAAAATGCTTTAGAACACTTTTATTTGAAATCACTTTTTCTCCTTTTTTTAATGCTTTAAGGTGGAACTTGATGAAAGGATAATCTACTTAAT
Source organism: Loxodes magnus (assembly GCA_946699065.1). Taxonomy (NCBI): domain Eukaryota; phylum Ciliophora; class Karyorelictea; order Loxodida; family Loxodidae; genus Loxodes; species Loxodes magnus. The sequence goes on from CAMPDV010000094.1 coordinate 655,125, forward strand.
AGTTTAAATTTGATATAAATCTTTAATGTATATAATATTTGATAGTTGATAGCATTAATACTGATTCGTTTAGATTAGAAATCAGCTTTGAAAGATATTTAGCAAAATAATTTGTTTCTAATTTACTCGATTCTTACCATATAAATATCAAACAATTTAAGACATTTAAAGTTAAATAAGAAATTAAAACACTAAGATAAAATGAAATTCTATAAGCTCTCAGAGGAATTTTAATATATGTAAACTCAGTATTTAAAATGTAGTTATTAGCTTTTTCCTTCTTTAAATATAAAAGAAAAAGATAAAATTACAAAAATTTAATGGTCATTTTCATAGTTTTACTTAGATTCCATTTCTAACTATAAAAATATATCATAAAAACATTTAAATTTATTAATTTTTGCTAATTTGATGAGATAAAATTTTAATATCTAAAGCTAGTAAGAATATAAAAACAAAAAAAAGTGTTATGACTGTGATAAGTTAAAATGGATTAGATTTCTTTGAGAGCCAAATAATTTTCATAAACTTAAAAGAAATAGAAAGTTAAAATAATTTAAATGAAAATAGTTATGTATATATTAAAAGTAAGTAATATTTATTTTTATGTCTCATATGTATCCAAGTTCAAGAGAACATACTATAGAATAAAAAGTATAGATATTAAAAACTTTTAAATTCTCTTTAGAATATAAAGTATTTTTACTGTTCTTAATTAAATTAAGCATATATTAATAATGATCAAAAGAGTAATTTTTTGGGGGTTTATTTTCATTTCACTCAATCTAGCTTAATAATAAAATTCAGATAACTTTTAGCTAAACTAATGTGCTCCGTTATGCTAAAAGACTTATATTGGTGATGACTGATGTAATCCTAATTGTAACAATTATATGTGCTTATTTGATTAGTAAGATTGCCTTCCTTGTGCTAATAATTGTATGAAATCAGCTCTTTATAATGGAGTTTGTAATTAAGAATGTAATAACTTAGAGTGCAGATTTGATGGAGGTGATTGTATTGATTTTTGTGAAGATTTTGGCTGCATTATTGAGAATATAGGAGATGGAGAATGCTAAGATTAATGTTATAATGAAAAATGTCAATATGATAATGGAGATTGTTGATGTAAAGATAAAACAAAATGCACTTATTGCTATTTAAGTTGTCCTAATAAATGAGTAGAAGATTCTTATTGTGATGTAGAGTGCTACGTAGAATAGTGTAATTTTGATGGTATAGACTGCGAATAAACGTGTTCAGAAGGATGCCCTATAAATTGGCTTTAAGATGGATATTGCTCATCAGAATGCAATGTATCTTAGTGCAACTACGACTATGGGGATTGTAAAGAATAATGTTTTGACAATTCAGGATGCTTCTTATATATGATTAAAGATGGATAATGTAATGTTTAATGTAACATTCCTCTTTGTAATTTTGATGGTCTAGATTGCATTTAAAACAGTTGCTTCTGTACCTTATGAGGATTTGGGTATATGATATAAGATGGATATTGTGATTAATTATGCAATTCTTAAGAATGCAAGTGAGATGGTGGAGATTGTATTGATGAATGTCCTTGCTTAGAAACCTTACTTAATAATAACAAATGCGATTTTTCTTGTTATACTAGAGGATGCAATTGGGATAATGGAGCATGTGGAAATTCGACATTGTTTGAAGCATTGATAAGTAATCGTTCTAGAGAAATTCATAAAAAAGATATTTAATCAAATGAGGCATACAAGAAATGTATTCCAAGCATCATACTTTACTTTATTTTTCTATCCTTTCTATTCATTTTAGCACTAGTATTGTCTATATTTTTCTTTTTAAAATATAAAGACAAATTACGAAGTAAGCAAATTAATGAAATAATAGCAAATAGTTAATGACAAGAAATAGAGTTTAATGACCACTAAAAAAAGTGTAAGGTATGCTAAGGTGAGACAAGATTAGAAATAGTTAAATCTCATTTCTATAGTATCTTTAAAACAGAATATCATTAATCTAAAACCCTTATAGTAAACCAGAAATCATTTTCCTTCTTATAAACTAAAAAAAGATAAAATTAGAGAGGAAATTTAAAAGAATGTACGAATAAAGATCTAATTTAGCTCATTTTTAAAAAGATAGTTGAGTCAGCTAGCTAAATATAACTTGAAGATACTATATAGGCTCCAAATCTATCTGAAGCTATTCGTTATACAAACTTAAATTCAGTTAAAGATTTATCACATACAAGCCCTTCTAACTACAACGTATTTTCAACACCTATTTCAACCTTACGCAACTATGGAATAGGTCTTTATCTCTACTTTCATTTTATGAAATGAATAACAATTATCTTTGGTTTATTATCAATTTTAAGCATACCGATGATTATAATTAATAATACGGGAGGGAGTTAGAATGGAGGTTGATTAAACAAATATAATAAAGAAGTATTAGATTAATTAACAATAGCAAACTTATATACCACAGGAAACGAACTGTTTTGAAGCAATGAAGACTATTAGTATATTTGAAAAAATATCCAAACTTCACACATGGAACTTAACAAAACACTATATACTTAATATAAGGCAAGTAAAATTTAGTCTTAAAGAGAAAAGCATTTCTTAAGTTTAAATAACTAAATTCTCTAAAAGGTTGTCTGAGCAGATTTTTCTTTCTGCATTGCCTTTCTTGTTATGATAGTAGTTTATAATATATCATCTAATAAGATTATAGCTGATTATTTTATTATTCAAAGTAATATCGAAGCTTATGCTGTTGAAGTCAGTAATTTACCTACTAGAGGAATTACTAAACAATAAGTAAAAGAATTCTTCGAAGAAAAATTTGGCTAAGTTTGCGAAGTTTCATTTGCAAGGAAATATTAAGGATTACTTAGCATATATACTAAAAGAGCTAAATTATAAATGAAAAAAGGTAAGGAAGAAATGAATCTAAATGAGTAGGAAATAGAAAATAATAAGAAAATTTAGAAAATAGATTAGTAAATTGGGGAACTTGATAAGTTACTCTTTCATAAACGAGGCGAATATATGAAAAGTTTAAGTGAACTTGAAATAGCAAAAGTATATGTTATCTTCAATAGAAAATAATCTAAAAAAGACTGTATATTTGCTTATAATTATAGCACTGGAATATTCACTCAAAAAGAGTTGAAGTGAGATGGTAATATTAAACTGCATGTAGATTATGCTTCAAATCCTAATTCCATCATCTATGAAAATCTTGAAGTTTCTAAAAGTGAGAGAACTTTAAGAATGATTCTGGTTACAATTGGCAGTGCTTTAGTTATAGGAAGTGTTATTTTTTTCGTTTATATAATAAAATCTTAAGAACCAAATCTTCCAAACGAAAATGAATGTATTTAACTATGAAAAGCTAGATAATTTGATTTTTCACTAATGATAAACTATGCAAAATAATTTTATGACCCCAAGCACGCTCCTTCAGAATATTATTGCTGATGTTCTCATTAAGAAGACTTAACAACCAAAGAAATATAAGATTTTTGCCTGGAATATTTCGAAAAATAAAATAGTATAAAGAACTTAAGAATAATAACTAGCTTTGCCATAGTTATATTTAACATAATTTCTAGAAAAATCTTAACTATCCTTAACAATTTTTAAAGGTAATATACTTAATCTAAGTAATAGCTAAACTTGATGATTAAAATATTTTGGAATTATGTCTTTAACACTGCATTCTCGACTGTGATCATTAGTTCAAGATTACCTTATTGGTTTACCCACTAAGAAAATAAAGGAAAGCAGAGCTATGAAGACTTTGATAGAATGTGGTTTGTAGATATTGGTAAGTAAATTACCTATACAATAATTATTGCTATTGCTTTTCCTACTTTTCTGAACTTGCTTTTATATCCTTATCATCTTATTACTAGAACTATTTGTGCCAAAAAAGCTAAAACCTAATAAGACTTGAATAGCATTTACATTGGATCTGATTTTTATATTTCTCATAGATATGCAAGAGAAGTAATGATAATATACACAGCTATGATTTATAGCACTGGAATGCCTATTCTCATTCCATGTGTTTTCCTTGCTTCCTTATTTCGCTTTTGATCAGATAAAATTCTTCTGTTTAAGTACTATAAGAAGCCTCCTTCATTCTCATGAACAGTTCATAGAAAATCACTTTCATATTTACCTTTGAGTGTAATTCTACATTCCCTATTTAGTATTTACATGCTAGGAAGTGAAAATTTATTTCCAAGAGATTTTGAAAATTGCTCTGAGTTTATAGAGAAATAATCAACTTATTTGATCTTTAGATGTGATAAAGAAAACAGCCCAAAAGAAAGGCTCATGTCATACCATGGACCTTGATATCTAGTATTGATATTTCTTTCTTTGATTGTCTTTTTTATAAATGCGTAGATTTGGAAGTATTATTTCTTCAAATTCAAGCAAAACTAAATAAGCACAATAGAGCATTAATACAAAAACTTTGATCAAATAATAAAACGAACAGAGAGAAAGGCGTTAGTTAGCTATGATATAGAGAGAAATCCTAATTATTCAGCTATAATGCAAAGTATGAGAGACTGATAGCAATAAATTAAAAATAATTGTATCGATTCTGAAAATAAAAAGTCATAAACTTTTAGGAACTCCCATTTTGGTAGAAAATCTAACCTAAAAAATTCCCAGAAAAAAAATTTAGATTTAAATATCCAGGTAAACGATTCTTAAAACATTACTACAACTTCTATTATAAGTGAAAGATAAATTGATTAAACCACATTATAATCCCATATTTTAAGTAATTTTTAACTTTTAGGCTAAGAAAATGATTTTTAAACATTAAATTAGCAATAAGAGTCTTAACAGCAATATTCTACAAATATGTTTGAATCTCATTTATAGAATTAAAATAACTAATTTAGAGATCTAACTTTCAAAAAATATCAAGAAAAAAAAGAAAATACATCAAATGAATTACCGAGAGATGAATCATGAAAGAAATATTAGCATTTCATTTAAATCATACATAAGAATAATTTTTCTTTATTGTTTAAATTAAATTTCTACTCTTTTATTTTATCTATAAAAGATAAACAAATATAATAACTTCTTCTAATTTTTCATAATTAAGAGAACGATTTAATTTATTTGTTTATTTACGATTTTACATGAGATTATCTTCTAGCTTTTTACTTATATAAACTTCTAGGTAAGTAAAAGGTCTTTATAAAATATATTATCTTATTTTGCATTTATTTCATCTATAGAATAGAGCATAGTAATAATAATCTAACAATTTTCTTTATATTCTTTACAAAGCTTTTAAAATATTATATTTATTATTTGAAACTTGTTTCTTATATATAGCAATCATATTATTGCAGAGCATTAGAAGGCATATTTGTAAAATTTAGTTTCTTTTATTTTGTATTATTAATTAACACTTTATAGCTTCTTTAACATCTATCTAAAAACTAAAATTTGACTAATTTATTATTAAATAAAAATAAAAATTTAATAATACTTTGTTTAAGGAGCATTAATTTTAAAGATAATCTGACTTTATTAGATTAAATATGATCTAATATGATAAGTTAATAATTAAAGATATATACTTTATAATTTAACTTAGAATAGTTCTACCTTTTAATAATGCTATTAATATCATTAATAACTAGCTATTTTATTTGTAAAAATATCAGTTCCTATGCCAAGTCAATACATATAACTATATTAAAGATTCTTGAAATGTAATTTGACTATAGTATCTACTAATATCTTTTCAAACTAGTTGAATTTTTTTATTATTAATAATCTACACATTTGTGAATAGTACATTCCTCATAGAAGAAGTAAGAAAGAAACTTATTAAGTGCAAATTTAATTTGTTTATTAGCTAACTAAAAAGAAATAACTAAAATAAATCTTCCGAATATTAAGATTTCTAATTAAAAGTAACTAGTTTAAAGATAAAAGTAACTAAATTCATTATTCAAATATATCCTTTTATTAAAATTTTGTGATTAATCATTATTTTAGATAACTATTCTAAAATTCTTACTATTACAATACAAACTTAAAGCATAAACTATGTCTATTATCTTCTAAACATTTGCAATTTATTTGCTCTTATTTAAAAATAAAATTATTGTTAGTTTCTTTAATCCTTCATTAGTATAAACTAATATATCTTCCTTAATTAAATAGAATTATAAATAAATTTATCTATTTCAGTGCTCAATAACTAATTGGCTCTTATAAAGCATTTCTTTTAAGCAATATCTATTTAGTAGATAAGATTAATTGTTCAACTTATTAACTAGAATTGCTATGCTTATAAGTTTAGAATAAGTCATTAAATAAAAACCTATATTTGCATTTATTTCGCCTATATACTCTTAAAGATTTGTTCTGACTAAATAACAATGAATTTTAAATAATTAGGAATCTAAGTTTAAAAATAGATCTAATTAGTATATCTCAATTATCTTAAACTATTTTCTATAAAGATCTAAGCAATTTTAGTACTATCTATTAGTTAAAATCTTAAATCAGAGCAGAATAAATAATAGAGTTTATCTAGAATGCTAGAGAAATAAAATGAAAGTAAATATAATGTAAACTTAAAAGATAGAAATACTAAATGATAAATTGAAGGATATTTAAGATACATATTAAACTCTTAATTTAAAAGTTTAAACTTACATAATTAGATTAATAAGTATAGTGATATTTAACTAGATAGATAATTATTAGACTAATCAAATATCTATAAGATTATCAATCAAATTAGGATTATAAAGCTTTTTATTTTAAGAATGTTGATATTTTGACTTAATTATATAGGAAGTTACTTATTTACTAAAATGGTTAACAAAAAGCTACTATGAGTATTTATAATTATAGCTATATCAAGCTTCATTATCTTCTTGGTTTCTTTTATGGAATAGGAGATTAATAAATTCGAATTGAATCTGAAGGTTATTAATTTTATGATTTAGAAACAGAAAGATGAGCAAAACAAAACCTTTTACAATTAGTTAAACTAGGCAAAGAATGAAGTTTAGATTTAAAGAGTTGAAATGTAGTTTTAAAAAGGAAGCTAATAAGTAAGTAGAAATGAAATATTTAGACAAAAAGTTTATAAGAATAATCCAACCTAGTTAGAAGTTGAAAAATAAACATCCTTAAAGAATAACTTGGAAAGAAATAATTAGTCAAAATAAGAAATCTTTCTTAAAAATTCAGACTTAAATAATGATGCTCCTTAAATAAGGAATTAAGAATAAAATTAGATTAAAATTGTTAATAAAAGTAAAGAGAATTGAAAAGATTAAAATTAAGAATCATAATAAAGAGAAGTTAGATAGAAATAAAAATTGGAAAATAAAGAAGATTAAACTGATTTAAATTATAGAGATTTAGTTGCAATGATTTACCCTAATTGAAAAGAATCTAATACTAAAATAAAAAATCCTTCTTAGGTTCTATAAATGTACGATTAATTACAGCAATGCTTTTAAGTTGATTCCAAATAATTATGAAAATCTTATAAATTTCCAACAGAGAGGTACGCTCTAATTTCGGCAACACCTAATTAATTTTCATTATGGTTTGCCTTTTTAGGAACAGTTTTTAAGATTTGTGGATATGAACCTGTATATTTCTTGTAGGATCTTCAAACAAAATGAATTGAAAATAGCTTTAATAGAAGAAATGTTGAATATTTGAAATCTTAAAAATTTAGAGTTGTTTACTTAAATATATCAATACCTAAATAATTTGCGTATGATGCCAGCAAACGTGTAAGCTGAAGTCAAGATATTCGAATGTATGCTTCAATTTTTATGAAACCTACAGATTTTCTTCTTTAGTCTGATGCTGATACTTTAAAATTTGAATGTGATGATTTTTATCAGCCTAATATGCTAACACATTACTTTTATCATACTTGAACTAATTTTTACTGAAAGTAGTACAACTTCAGAGAAAAGGTAATTAAAGATAGGATGTTATATTATTTTATGACATACTTTGCTGATGACTACGTAAAGATAATACTAGATAGTGATAGTAAAGTATTTTATTTATCAAAAGAGGAGAAGAAATAATTTATCTAAGAGAGGATGATAAAATTGTTCGAGTCTAGTGAATGAAAAGGATATGATGAATTGTGGCCTGCTTATTTGATATAAGAGTTTAAATTAAAGTAAAATGATATAAAATGAGTTTAGTTGAAGCAAATGAAATATAATCTTCAAGATAAAAATAAAAAGTTTTTCAGTGGAAAACTTTACCCTAACAGGCGCTAATATGTGAACGAAAGATGATACAACCCTGTCAACTCGAGTGCTATAAAATGTTTCGCTGCCTACAACCTATCAACTTGAAGTTCTTTGAAATATTCTTATAAGTATTGTGATTTATTCCATTTTAATTTGGAGCATGATGAAATGGGAAATATAAAAGATAAATGAAATCAGAAATTTCTTCCATGGATTTTTGTAAGCAAATTAGGATGTCACTTTAGAAAAGAGCTTACGAGTATAGCAAACTATGCAATTTCAAATGAATATGAATACACTCATTTATGGAAAGATATAGTAGATTATTTAGAAAAAAATCCCAATTTTTAAGATAATAATTTCTTTAAAGCTCAATCTAAATAATTTATTTTCTCTAAGTTCACTATTAAAAGTCTATTTTAATAGATATCTTAAATTATAATTTTTGATTATGTTTATTATATTAATATCTTATTAAAGTAATTTAGTTATACTTACCTCTATCTAAGTTAAATTCAAAGTAATGCTTTAAAAATCTAACTTCTATATATTCTTAAATCTTTTCTTCTAAAATCCTTTACTTATTAATAAAGCCTTCTACTTGTAATAAAGCTTTGCTAATAAATATTAAAAATTTATTCACTATCAAGTTTCATTTTTTTAATTACACTTATTAGCAGAGCTTAAGCCTTACAAAAAACATAAGAGCAAGTATCTGATAGCTTATTACTTATTACTTATTTAAAAATATAGCGATAAAATCTAATGAAGCTTAATCCTTTTCTTATAGAGTTAATTATTACTCTAATAAATTTCCACTAAATGGAAGTAAAAGTCCATTAACTAAATTTAATTCTTTGCATACTAAATAGATCTTAAAGTGTTAATAATTTAAATCTTATTTAATAGTAAAGCTTTCCTTTTCTTATTATGTAGAATTAATTATATCTTAAACTAAGAAACTATGCAAATAGAAAGTTGTTACTAAAAGTAAGGGATTTTCTAATAATAAGTTATAAATAAGAGAAGATTAATAGTTAAAAATAAGTTTAAATTTAATCAATTTATGTGTAGGAATTAAAAGTGGCCAGACTTAATTTAATTTCATCATTATACTTAGAAAAAAATGTCAAATAGCAACTCAACACTGTTAGAATTATAAATTCCAGACTCTAAAATTATGATGAAACAATAAGAAGATAGTTACGAAATCTCGTTTCTATTAAATTCCCCTAGTTTAATTCAATCAATTTCATTGAAATATAGAAATTCCATCAGTTCGCTTAAGTATTCTAAAGTGATGGCTTTCAAAACTCAATGCAATTCTTGGAAAGAATTACTTTAATATAATGTACCTGGAATAGAATAATAAGAAGACCGCTTATTAATACCTGTTGTTGGAACCGCTTTACATGTAAGAATTCTTTTTTAAATTTCTACCCAAAAAAACTCTTAGGAAAATTTGGAAAAATGAGAGTAGGAAACTGAAGAGGATCTTAATCCAACTAGTACTAGTTGTTAAATCTAAGATTTCTAATAATTTGATAATGAAATTGCAAGAATCTCATAACAAAGCACTCCTTAGCCTTAAACTCTCAGCTAGTAATTTGAAACTATTGCTGTTTATGGATATCCACTTGATACTAACCCTGGTGCTACTAATGTTATTCCACTTTTAAATATCGCTACATTCCTCAGAAGATAGTAATCAGAAGATGCAATGGATGCTGATTTTTTGGCGGGTTTAGCACTTATGAATGCAAGAAGATTTGTATAAGGCGCTGAGTTTATAAGAAGAGCTAAAAATGATCTTATCAACAATGAAAGTTCTTAATCAGCTAGATCTGTGTATAAGTCGAGCGTTGCTACTCCTAATAAAAAATTGCAAAGAGCAGCAAAACTTGAATTACTTGTAGCAGAAGGATTCAACTAGCATGGATAAATTTTAGATAAACTGATAGCATATCAATATGCAACTGAATTGTATTTAGGTGCTACAAATCCTCCTTAAATAGATGTTAACTCAGATGTTCATTCTACATTAACAAAGCTTTAGCCACATTTAGGAAGACTGCTTCTAAGAAACCTTAACGAAAAACTTGAATTCAAAATTGCTGCACTTAGAGGTTTGGAATTTTTGGTTGAAAATCTTGGATGTGGATTAGGTTAATAAGTAACCTAAATCTTTAAGAACATTATTCGAACATATCCTAATAATAACCAAATAGATTAAAATGCTCTTTTATAAAATTCCTCCTTCTATGATAAAATAGAAGAAACTACATAAATTTAAAGCAACGAACACAGTCAAATTTTAGTAGACGCTTATAATCGCCTCCTAGAAACCTTAATTAATATTTTGTCTTCAACTTCACCATCACTACTACATAGTATTTTCTAAGAAATCTTATTAGCTTATCTTCCTATAACTGAACTTCCTACTGAGCTTAAAGTATATCTACTTAGAATAACTGACAAAATCATTAATATATGCGAAGGTGATTTGCTTGTACAAATAAATTCCTCTATTCTAAATGCAGTTTTTAATATGTTACACTGTTAAAATGAAGAAAATTTAACCATGTATGCTAATAAGCTTTGGGATACCTTCCGTAATAAACTTTTTCCTACTCTTCATTTGAATAAAAATTCACATGTTATCGAGTGACTAGCTGAAGCTCTAATGGCTCTGGGTGAATCTTTGGAGGAAATGACTAATTTCAATAGTTTGTAAATATTATTAGATATGGTTTAGTTCTTAACCCAACCAAATACGAATAAATCAATTATACAGGCTAAAAGACCAGTTAAAGTTTAGCATAAAAGCCCTGAATTTTTGGTTCTACTTAATTCATTAGTCTTTTGGCTAGATTTTTCTGTTTAGCATCAAGATAGAAAAGAGCTTTTCACTCTAGTATGAAACTGTATCGTTTCAGTTTGTAAATATGTACCTAGTAATAATAAAATTAGCGTTGGCAAAATAGCTTTGCCTCATCTATATAGAGTTCTTGAATTTGCTAGATGTACACCACCTACTAAATCTATGCTTGATTTTTTGACCTCTACAATGGTTGAGATCAAAGAAGTTGAGGTAGAAGTTGTAGATTTCAGTACTGAGTTCTTACATGTGTTTTGCTAATGGGTTCCTTATAGCTTATATGATGAAACTTTTTCAGTATTAAGTGCTTGCATTCGTTTAGCAGCTCCAGCATTAAATAGCAAAATGCTACAAACAGTTATATTGACTATTTTAGATCCATTTACAGTGAAATCAAAGGCTTAAGCTAACTGTAAAAAGCAATTAATTGAAGTACTTACAGAGCAATCAAATTCTCAAGCTTTTATAGATGTTCTTGATTTCTGCCTTTTTTCAAATAAAAAAGAGTTAGGCTAGTAGTCTGAAAAGAAAGTTCTAGACGATCGTTAACGACAGGCTATAGATCATGATCTGTTTGTAGAAAAGATATCATTAGGAATTGATTTGGTAAACGAATTAAACTAATCACATGTTGAAATTATCTTCTAGAGGATGCATCTTTTCAAATAAGCTTGTGAAAATTTCCTAGTAAACTAAGACTCTTAAGTTAGGATAAGAGGGTTAGAAATATTGAGAGTTTTGAGTGAGTTTACTCTCCATCTTTACAGTGACAATTCGAAAAATAATGAAAGTACAAGAGCAGAATCAGGCCTTGCCAATAATTCTAACGAAATTATAACAACAAATAGATTCAAATTGGCTTAAGTAATTATTGATATTCTACTAAGTCATTTAGACTCCTCTTAAGATTGTAAAATTCAATTTCACTCCTTGCAGCTCCTTGACACTTTATTTAGAAGTATACTTCCTTTACCAAGCGTGCTTATAGAAAAATCTTTTACAAAGTCAAAATCAAAACGAAAATTGAGGAAACTGGAAGATATAAAAGATTCATTTGATATCACTGATAAGAGGTACTTAGAAATTAGAATGTAGCAGATTTTTAAGTTTTGGCCTATAATTTAGAATTTATTTCATAACACGCCTTGGAGCAACATAAGGGTTCTTTGCTTTAATTTATTTAGTGTATTTGTTCAAAACGATATTACTGATTACCGTTCAAGTCTCAAGCAAAAGTTCGTTAGCTACTTCAATAATTTCTTAAGTACTTTCTTAAATGCTAGAGACTCCTAAAGTAGAGCCGGAGCCCTTAATGTACTAGCAAGTTTCTGTGGTCTTCATTTAACTTTAAATGAAGTAGAGGGTAAACCTCTTAATTATCTATTTCAAACCTTTAGAAAAAATTCAGATTAAGTATCAAATTAGAACTGGGAAGCAGTTTACTATTTACAAGAAGATTGAGATATGCTAATAGCTGATGCTGCTATTGTTTTAATTTAGCTATGCTGTCCAAGGAATCTTATTGGCAATATGGGAAGTACATAAAAAACTAACCAATAAGAAGAGTGTATTGAGAAGCAAGGAAACAACTTTGAATGTAATATGTCTTCTATAATTTCATCTAGCAGTTCACTTCTTTGCGAGTCTATTGACAGTTTTGAGGATGAGTAATATTTTTACTTGGAGCAGTAAATACAGTCAACAGAGTAGCTTCTTGAAATATTGGAAATGTTTAAAATTGATCCGAAAACTCCAACTCAACTCTATAATGAGCATTAAGGCACAAGATAAAGCACACCATCAATTTAGTAAAAACCTCGCAGAGTTATTGCTGATGAAGTAGATGTCTAGGAAGAGGAAGAAATATCCCTAGAAGAATTAGGTATCATTGATGTTGAAGAAGATTTGTTGGAAACAGACGAAGAGTCTATACCAGTGATTAAAAATGCATATAAGGGTAGAAAAGCAAATCTTCATCAATCAAAAAAAGGATAGAAGTAGGATGAAGAAGAAATGGAAAGTTAAGTTTTATACTAAACAGCTAGTCTTAGACCATAAAATGCAAGCTTAAGACCTCTAACGCCTCCTGTCAAAAAAGACTAGGAAAAATAGGAAAATGAAAACGAGTTAAAACAAGAAATCATTATGGAATAAAAAGAAGAAGAGGAAGATGATTAAATTTTAAGCACTGAGGATTTAAAGCCTGATGTTCCTACTTAAAACTATAAAAGGTAAAGACCATAATCTGCTCCTATAATGAAGGGTATAGAAGAGCAAAGAAGACAGAAAGAAAAAGAGAATTGTCCATAGATACATTCATAACGCGAGGAATAGTTAAAGCTTATGCAGTAAGAGGAAGAAAGATTTGGAAACAAAGGAAACAAGCTAAGTAATAGCTTTAGTCAAAGTGTTCCTAATAAAACTGAAGAAGATATGTGTGAACCTTTTGATTATTAGGAATCAATGGTTAAACTAGTAGATCCTATGGAAATCAGCTAAAAATAAAGAGAACTTCTTAAGTATTAAGAATTAGAATATGCCAAAAGTCAGTCAAGTGCTATAATAAGTCCTAAATCAGAATTCGAAAATTCAATACAAAAAGCTCACGAACAGTATCTTAAATTTGCAAAATTTAGGGCAGACATGCCTTTGTTAAAATAAATGCTTGCTCCTGTAAGTGCTCCACCCTCTATAAGGAAATCTCCCTTACAAGTTGAAAAGTAGTAAGTAATATAAGCCTGATAGTCAGTGAAAGAAGATTAGAAAAAAAGACCAAGATGTGCCTCATTGAATACAACTCTGGCTAATTAAATATATAACAAACAGTAAGGGATAGCCAAGAAAGCTTAAACTCCAAGTTCACAAACAGGAAAAACAAAAACAATTCATAAAAAGAAAAATAAGAAGGAGTGATAATGATATCATTCTATAAGATTATTGTTTTAAATTTTCAATTATAGTTATCTAATTCATTTTTTCCTTAAACTTTTCTCAATTTTACAATATTTTAAAACTTTTATTTTTATCATTTTCTTATTGCTATATAGCCTTTCAACTTCATTATATCAATAACTTTAACTGAAATTTCCTTATTTACATAGTTAGCCTTATTTGCTTGCATAGGCTAATTCTTATTTCAGTATTTTCTTTTAATAATATAAATTTCACTTCGATTTACTTTTGAATTCCTTTAAATTAAAAGAGTTCATAATTAGCTAATTTTGAGAAGTTTATAAAGCTCAAGCTCAAAACGAATATATCTTATTCTTAAACATTCTTTAGTAAGCATTTTAATTATTAGAGTAGAGTCTTTTTTGTAAATTATAAAAGAAAAAGCATAAACTATGAAGTTTCTATGTAGCTACTAATAAAATAGCATAATCTATCTTTTCTTTTAAATTTCTATCTTATTTAAGTCTAATAATTTATACTCTTTTTACATTTAGGAATTATTAATTTTCTCTTTTTGGCTGAATTAAAAATAAGACCTATACAGTAATAAGTTTATCTAACCAAAAAATTTAAGAGCATTTAGATAATTTAAGATACCTATCCAAAGATAAATTGCTTTTACTTATTTAAAGACTAGTTTTTATTTTATTATAATTGACCAATTCCTAAATCTTTGAACCAAGCTTATCTTAAGTTGCATTTAATAGTATTTCATAGAAAAACTATGGTTAATTTTCTTTATCATATTTGAACTATCATAAATAGCTTTGCAAATTAGTAACTAGATTTAATAGCTTAATTATTAAAATAATTATACTTAATTATAGGTATATATGGTTCTGCTATATAGTAACTACTCATATAAGCTTACTTTATTAATAATAAAGCATCTAATTAAATTATAACATTTTGCTAGAATTGCCTTCTTTAAGATTTCACATAAAGTGCTTAGAAACTTCAAATTTATTTATAAAAGCTTAATTATTTTTTCTTTATTAATTATGATTTAATATTTTAATTTCCTTCAATAGATAAGCAAATAATATTGGATATTCTAGATTAGATAACCCTTATTAAATATAAATATTTATGACGAATAGTTTCTTAAATACTACAGATATCTTACACAGATTATTTTTTATAATGCATATGACTAATAAAAGAGATAAGTGCTTCTACTTTTCTTAAAGTATCTTTAATTTTTATTTTAAGTAGAGCAAGTTATTAATATTATATGAAGCAATTACTCTAAAATATAAAAGAAGAAGTCTAAATAGTAGAAACATTTTTATGCTTAATTTCCTAATTATAATCCTTATTATTCACTATTATACTCTAGCATTACTAAGAGGAATAGTTGAACTTTAATTATCTTTAAGTTCTTAATAATCAAGATTGACATTTCTATCAATTATTCCAACTATACCTCTTAATGACTGCTAGTGCATACTTCTGCTTCAAAAGAGATAGATTATTAAGATTTAAAGTAAATATTATTATATTTAATGTACAACTACCTGTTATTCTAAATCCTCTCTTTCATTTATATGCTTAATCTAATTCCAGAACTTAATACTAAGTAATTAGCTAAATAATTTGTGAATAAAAGGTATGAAAATAGAAGTGTTTTATACTTTTCAGTAGTAATAAGCTAGTATAAACTACTAAATAGGTTTCTAATAGAATGCATATATATGTCATAATAGATAGGATGCATTATTATCTTTAACATAGTAATATTATGCTTATTCCTTTAATGAAGAGTGTTATGCTTTTTCTATAACTGGTTTTTAATTATTTGAATACCTTTAATTTTATGCTTAAGACTGATAATTTTATTATCTATAATTATATATCTGCAAGCTTGATTTATACTAAGTTTATCCCTACTCTTCTTTACAGATTTTTAAAGTTTAGAAGGAGATAAAAATTCTTAATTTGGTATCCTGAATTGAAAATCAGGAGACTTAAATAGTTGCTTCGAGCTCTGAAGCGACTTTTTTAAAAAGAGATTTAATTCTTCGATTAAGTTTAATTGAAGCAATAAGATAGCTTTTGTTTAAGGGTTTAGATTAAAAACGTAATTTAACTATGCTTTATTCTAAAATTTTACAGTAACAATTAAATGTGGAAGTAACGCTTGGAAAGAGACATGCTAAGGCTTATTATATAAAGATCTAAATCCTTTCTGAAGAAAGTTATTTCAAGCAAAGAATTAGTATCTAAGGGAGAAATACCCACATATTTGTGTATTTCGGTAAATCTTGACTCAAACTGTTGAAAAATATCTCATAATAAAGAAGTAAAAGCTTCTTATAATTATTACTCTGATGATTTAATTTGCAAAAGCAAAAAAGTATTCAAAGCTATTAGATTTATAAAGAAAAATACCAGAAGAGAGGCAGTAACAGCTAAGGATAAGGATTAGCCTTCTTCAGGATGCTTAAAGACATTAAGATAATAAAAAGAGTAAATTATGCGAGCCAAGTAAATTTAAATAATTAATCAAGCAAAAGAAAATTAACAATAGTTCTCACCATGTTCATCCAATCAAATTTTAGGGATTCGTTAACTTAAGAATTTTAAATGCTTACCAACTTTTAATAAGTCTCAAATTAAATTCAATAAGCAAAATTCAAAAATTATGCAACAGAGAATGAAAAAATAAAATATAATAAAAAATACTGATCAAGAAAATTAAGCTTAATCTTATAATAATTAAGAAGAGTAAAGAGATAAAAGCATTCACTTATTAATTTAACAAGGCTAACAAAAAGTTCAATCACCTTAGTAGTCTAATTTTCAGCCTATTATAGATAAAAAAATATGTGAATCTTCCACATTAGAAGCTAAATTAAGTAATATTTTAATTTAGACCCTCATGTAATTACGTCTAGCAAGTCGCAAGTTTTAAGGGGTTAAAATAGATGTTCAGTATGTTTACTAGAGTTCATTAATCTAAGTAGTTATTAGATAAATTCAAGTAATTCTTGATTTTTACCTTAGTTGTTTCTATTATAATTTAAATAATTTCTTTAATCATGAATCTTTGTTATTATTCTATTTTTATCAAACTCAATTATTATATCTAAAAATTTATTAAACTCCTAATTAAGAGTATCATAAACTCTATTAATTAAGCCGACACATAGATTATACCTTAATTAGTGATACAAGTAGAAATGTTTTTAAATAAATGCCTTTAAGAGTTAAATGATAGCATCATATCGTAAATAAGGAGAATAGAAGATTTAAAATATTCTCTCTAGGAAGCATAATAATATCTATAATGACTTATTAATAAAAGATCATAATAATTTTAGTTATAGTTTGTAGCTTCTTATTTATATAACTATTACATTTTAATTAATCCTATTTATAAACTTACATACTACACTATTTACTTTAACCTTCTATGTTTTATTTATCACTCCTTTGAACTGATTTAATGATATTATGATAATTTAAGATCACTTTTGGCTTTTAAATCTTTAATTAAACAAAAAAGACCCTAACTAGACTTGCTTGATTAACTAACTGTATTAAGTAATCTGATGAATTTTTGCAATTTATTAGAAGTTCAAGTTAAATAAGTAAATCTATCTTCATAATAATGTAAAGCAGATGAAATGTATTAAATATTAAAATATATTAAACATTTGTAATACTTACTAAATAAATAAGCATAAACAAAATCAAGTTAGAACATAAATTTTAGCTTGAATCTCAAGTAAAGTAAAAATATTTTATTCTAAATAATTTTGCTTAAGGCTTTATAAATATAATCTCAAAGTTTCAATCTTCGCTTATAAATAATGTTAGGCTACATTAGATTCAAAATAAATTTCCTAAATGAACCTGTCATATGAAATTAACGAATGTAAATCTTTAAGCAAATTAGATATTTGAATATAAGTTAGATAATCTAAATATAATTTTTTATTGCTAAATTATTACATAAAATAAATCACTTATTATCTATCTGCAATATACTTAGTTCTATTATCAATAATTTCTTTAATTAAATTTATTTAAAAATACACTTATTATATAAATCTAGCATTTTTAATTGTTTAATTATTACCTTATATAGAAGTTATTTTTGGCTATATTGGACATTAATTTTTGAGTTTTAGTAGTGATATAAATAATTAGATAAGATTTAACTCCTATAAACTTGAATATTAGTTAAGATTATTAATGTAAATATAATTCTTATATAATAGACAGTGCCTGTTAATTTTTATATCAATTTACCATTAATTTACATTTCTTAAGCACTAAAGTTTGAAAATCACAAAAATGTCTAATAATTTCTTTAGCTTTTCTTTGAATGTGTTATGTCTTATAATATGTAAATTGAGATTTAAACAGAAACTAAATGCAGTTTAAATGAAATTCTTACGCTTTTGAAAATAATAAAAAAGTTCTTCTTATTAAAATGCTGATTTTTACCAAGCTACACCAATAATTAATAGAGTGTTAAATTTAGCAATAACCATATAATATTGATTTGATACAGTATAAGCAAAAAATTTTGATAAAAATGACTATTGGTTTAATAATATAAGATAGAATAATAAGATGCAAATAAATTAAAATATTTAGTTTAAGCTGCTACTAATGAATAAGAACTATAGTATTTTATGTAATTATTGAAGAAAACCTTTATAAAGAAATAACTTTTTCCTTAGTAGAATCTATCAGATATTTCTTTTTACTTCCAATTATAATTTAAAGCATCTCTCAATTTGTGATGTTTCTAGAAATTACTTTATTTCTATTGTCTTACTAAAAAAATTAAAGTTTTAAAGGGTTAATTTTAAATCAACTAGGACATTTATTAAAAGAAATGAGTAAGCTATGTAATAATTGGATTTCAATACGTTTTAGATAAGAATTTAATCAAAAATGAACCAAAACTATAATAATCTAGAAAATCAAACTGCTGTTTAAACAAAAAAGTAGAATTGAAGCATAAATAAAGAAAAATATGTTTAATTATTATTAAATAAAAGGGTTCTTTAATTTATTTTTATAGGCTTTTCTGGAAATAATTTTCAGTATTATAAAAAATTTAATCATTAGAGAGTTAAAAATTAGCTGCAGAGTTCAAATTCTTGGGTGAAATCTGAGCTATATGACTGGGAGAAAAAGATAAATGAATATTAGAATTTGGTGAGATTAATGGTGATACAGCGGAATTAGTGCTACCAAATTATAAAGGAAAGTTATCAATGTTGTTATCAATACAAATCTATATATTCTATTTTCGCTTTTTCAAAAATTCCTAGCTCTCAAGTTGATAATCTTAATTTAAGTCGTTCTTCTTTTTATGATTAGTTTATAACATCATGCAAGATTATTCTGCTGATATAGGCTCATTCGTATCTCATTATGTTTAAAGTTAATTTTCAATATTTTTCTCCTTTTATTTATCTTATTGCTATTTCTTGCTAGTATGTTTTTCTTTTTTTATATTCTGTTACCTCAAAGTCTTCCTCTCATTACTATAAAAGTAGTTTTTTATGGCATTACTTGTTCTACCTGGAAAATGCTATGCTATTATGCTTCATCTATTTCCAAATAATTAATGATAATGTGCTAGTGCTTATTCTTCTTGTATACTTCAAGACTCTTTATTAATGCCTGGCATTAAATGATTAAGTCATCTTTCTCTACATTATTTTCCCTTTCTTGGTGGTGTTTTACTGTATTCTGATAAGTAAATTGCTATCTAGCTTCAGCTTTTTAATCCTAGCTTAGTCACTAGATATTCAATTACTTTATCTTCTAACTTTGACCAAGGCCTCCTTTCAGAGGATACTGACATTTTGAAAAAATATCAAAAATACACAAAAAACCAGAAATTACTTTATTCATACTTTGCAATAAGTTGCCTTAAACAATATTTAATTATATCATTGATTAATTTTGAAAGAGATTTCCATGTCTAATATAACCTTCTAATTAAAAATACTGGATAATATAAAGCAAAGTTTGATTTTTAAGAGTTAATTCTATTAAAAATCTATTTTCTTAATTAGAGAATTTTCCTCTGTCAAATAATCAATAACTAATAGTCTATTTTTCTTTTAAACCAATGTATTTTTTAACTTATTTACAATATTAAACCAACTAATTTTAAATCCTTTTATTAATTTAATATTATGCTCTATTTAACCATTTTAATAGTCATATATAAAGTAATTGTATACATGCTAATTTGCTTTTTGTGTATCTATCTAAAGGGTCTATTTCTAAATTAGAAATAAACGTTTATTAATAAATTTTATTACTAGAATATAAAATCCAGCTATCTTATTTAAATTTAGCTCTTAATTAAATTATGTATTATTAGTTAACTATACTACGAATAAATACTTTGCATGCTTATGTTCTTAAATGAGAGACATACCCCCACATACTATAAAGATAACTTAAACTTATGCATAATCATCTTGTAATTATCTTTATAATTTATAACTTTCTTTTTCTTTATCCCTTCTATAAGTATTCTATAAATTAAAATATCTAACTTCTAGATTAGTTAAACTTCTAATTCATCAAAATTATAATATTATTCCCACTAACTATTAAAACTTAACTTTGTATGCTTAACTATAATTATAGTCTTATTATTGTTAAGTATTTTAAGCATCCTTCTTAATTTAATCGCAACCAGTATTTTTTTGTCCTAAGTCCTATTGCTTTAATTTGCAAAGTTTTATTTTTACTATAAATTTAGTCATTCTAATTGAACTAAAATTAATAGATTTAATCCAAAACCATTTAAAATAATTTTAAAATAATGCTCCAAGTTTATCTAGCAGCTATATTATAAAAAGTTAAATTATACATCTAAAATTTAATTATCTTTGTATAAAGATATTTATTTTGCTTTTCTCTTTATAAACTAGATTAATTTATATCTAAATATATAATCTATCTCTAACTTTAATTATCTCATGTAATTAATAAATAAATCTTAAAACAAGTAAAGCTTATCAAGCAAATGCTTTAGTATTAATAAATAATCAAATTTTAAATTACAATGCGAACATTTATTACATCTTCATAGCTTCATTTTTTATAAAATTAAGCTAAATAGTTAATTAAACTTCAGAAAAGGCTTTAATTCTTAAATAACTTGAAGATTTAAACAAATTTCTCCAATTTTTGTCAAAAGTTCTCTATTAAGAATATAATACATTGACTATGTTAAATTTCCTAAATTTTTTTAATCTTTAATCTAAGATTTTTATTGAGAGATAAAGAAATTAATAAAATTAGAAGATTCTCTAAGATATTTTAAAAGTGCTCTTATTTTAATCAAGAATAATGCTACTTCTTATGAATATTATAATCCTTTCTTTCTTTAAATTATTAGATTAATGCCAATAGAACATAATTTAGTTCTAAAACTTAGAAATACAACTATCAAATTAATTAATATACTTAATAGCTTTATATCATTCCTATTATACTACTATTTCTAAATTGTTTCATTTTATTATTATTAGATTGCTTTAATGAAGACGATAAACCATCTGAACAATTTCAGACTATTTAAAAATGTAAGGAGTAATCAATAAAACTTGTATAATGCATATTATTTAATTTCTTATATCATCTAAATACTTCTTTAACTAGTATATTTAGAGTTTACTTATATAAAAATAGCATAAGAGTTCCTTCATATCTTTATAAGCAATAAATTTAGCTTCCTGTTAGTTTTCTTAGTTCTCAGTTAATAGTAATTTCTTTCTATTATAATAGATTAAATTTAATAAATCTAAATAAACTTTTGAAAGGCTTTCTTTAGTAAGGCATTATATTTTTAATAATGCAAAAGCAATGCTTAAGATCTATAAGCTATAGAGAAATTTAAAAGGCTTAGCTGAATAAATATAAAATACACTTCAAATAAAATAAGCATTTGTATCTATGCTTATCCTTTATTGCTAATAAATACAAGATGCTAAGTCTCTAAATTTAAAGAATCTATATAAGTCTTCTATTTTAAACTTACTGCATATAAAAGCTATAAAGTCTATTATTTCTAAACATTAGAGAACTTTTATTTTAATAATAAGCTTAAATTCTAAATAAAATTATACAGCCTAAAGCAAAGTATATGCTTTTAATTAATAGAGAAACTCAGTTTAAAATTAATTAAATATAATTATAAATAAAGTATAAAGTATAAAGTCGCTCATGTATCTTTCATGTATTTAGTTTTCCTTTTATTTAAACACATTTTCTTTAATCATTAAATACTAGCAAAATAATCAAGAGATAATATAAAATAAAAAGAAAATAGGAAATAAAATAATAAAACTTAGCTATGTATATAGAATAGTATAAATCTGCTCTAGTTAGATAACTCTTATTTAAATTTAATTTATTAGCCTCAAGTTATAAAAGATTTATTATCTTAGCTAAAGCATTAAGACTTTGTATATAATAGAATGAAATCAATTATAAATTACATTAATGAAAAAAATCTTCAAAATTTAGAATTTAAGAGATAGTTGGTAGTAATGAAGGATAATTAGAAGAACTTCATAATGAATAGTAATACAATTATTAGATAGTAATTAATAAGAATTGTTTAACTTCATATATTTTTATATATAGCCTATTTACTTATCTCTTATGGATTTAAAGAAAGAAATTCTATATTTAATTAAACTTAGCTAATTATTATTAAGATTACTTGGCTAAATTATTTCCTTTAGTTACTTAAAATCATTTAAATTACAATGAGCTGTCAACTAGCATTCTTTAATAATATTCTAAGAATGAGATATATTTACTTTTTTAATACATTCTCTACTTAAAATTATTAGATTTTGACTAAGAAAACTTGAAATTATACTTTATAATAATTTATTTATAATCTAAAATGCTTAGTTATTGTTCATTAGAATACATTTGATTAAGCTACTTAATTCTTTATGTAAAATCTTAATTAGAAAGTGACTCTATAAGTATAGTTTAGATATAAAGTTTAAAAGGTATATTAGAGCTATAAGATATAATTAATTGTAATCTAGTTGATTATATTTTGCTATTAGTTACTTTTTTATATTTAACACTTTATTTAGTTTCTTATGCTAAGTAGATTTGACTTTAATTTAACTCTACTGATACTTCTTAGTTCCTTAAGTCTTATTCTAAAATATTTAAAGGCTGCTTTTAGTCTATCTAAATAGCTTTTAGTTAATTTAGTACTTTGTAGTGAGAATGAGAAAATTAATTGTTAATATAGAAGGGCTAAGTAACTAATAAATAAGCCTATAATTGTAGTTGATATAAAGGTATAAGTAATGCTTTGATATTTAGAAGAGGATATAGTTAAGGTAATTTAAAGCTATTAAAGTGCTTAATATTTATTATTATTCAAAAAATTCGAATTATGGAATTAGAACGCTCAGATTATGCCAAAGCTTTCGAATGTTATGAAAACTGTAATTTTGAAGAAGCGTATAAATATTTCCAGAAGTCGTTTTTATAGGCATGTGATTAAAATGGTAACTGCATAGATAGCTAGCTATTAGATGGGTTTGCAGATACTTGTCTAGCTCTTGGAGATGTGAGTAAAGCAAAGTAGCTTTATCTTAAAAGTATTGAAGTTAATCCAAATATTAATGCTAGCAAATATTTCACTCTTGCTTAGCTTGATTCTGGCTATGCAAGTTTACAATTATATCAAAAAGGAATTGAGATTTTAAGCAGCTAAAATGGGATAAATTAAAGTGAAGAAAACTAATTAGATATGCTAGAGTAATCCTAAATTAAAATGGAAATTTCGAAAGCTATGGCGGCATAAGCTGAGCTATTTATGACAGATTTATGGTATATTTTAATACAGTGACGAGTAAGATGCTGAAAATTAATGTTCTAATCTTCTGTAAAATGCTATTTAATACTCTCCCGAGTGTCCAGATGCATGGTAAGGATTGGCAAATTTGCACTTAATAAGAGATAGAGCATAAGAGGCCAAAGAATGTATGCAAAAAGTAATTCAAAATCTGCAGTTTGATAGTGAGGTTTAATTGAACTCAAAGCATTTATAATCTCAAACAAGTAGTTTTTTATAAGTGACTGTGAATTTGTTATAATCTCTTGAAATGTGGTAGGAGTCAATCAAAATTCTAAAAAAGCTGATTGAACAGGACGAATGGAATATCGAAACATGATATAGGCTTTCCTTTTCTTACTTCAAAAATTAACAAATTGATAAATGCATAGAAAGCCTTAATACAATCGATAGATCAGGCCTGATTTAATAAGCAGATTCTGAATTAAAAAGCGCTTTTGAAGAGTTGAACAAAGAAGTCGCTCCTTATAAGAAAAGCCTTTAGTCATAATTAAAAACTTAAATCTCTAATTTTTAAACTTTAAATCTTCTTTAGTACAAAATAGTTCCGTTTTGATTAAATATTTTCTAAACTCAAGCAATTAAAATCTATTTTCATATAATTAGAAATGTCTATAAATTTTCTTCCTAGTTTTAAATATGCATAACTTCTACTATTTCCTTTAATTAAAGTAAGATTTTATACATATTTATTCTTCTTTAATTAAGAAAGTCTTAAGAAGTGTATTTGTAATTTCTCCTATCAATATGATTTAAAAGTTTGTTCCTTGATATTAATATTATGAAGACTTTTTAAAGGAAACTATTATTTAAATTAACAGATTTATTTAGTTCTATTTATTAATGCTTTTTAGTTATTTCCTTAGTTAAACTTCTCTTGATTTAATTTATCTCTAATTTAAAAAAATATAGTAATAAATAAATTCTATAATGATATTTGTCTAACAGGTAAACAAAATACTTAAAGGAGCTTTAAAATAGATTTGCTTTAATAACTTAAGAATTTTATTACTTTCATTTCTCATTTACTACGCTCTTATTCTATTATAAAAGTATACAAAATGTGTAAGCTATCAAATGTATTTCTTGTTTTGTAGCTCCGTATATCTTTTATTAAAAGGTATTTAAAACTAAAAAATTTTATTAAATAATTATAAAAATAAAAAATAAGCTTAAGCCCTAATTTAATTATTGTTTCAGTATATTTCAAAGATTTCGATGTTTTAAGGATGAAAATAGCTTTTATAAAAGGAAGATAAACTTGTTTAATTATGCTTGCAACATTAAAATCGCTATACCATATGAAGTAAAGATTACTAAGTTTTAAACTCATTTGAATAAAAATTATTTTAATATTCTATATAATAACTATCTTTAGATAGTAGAAAATCTAGAAAATAAAAGAAAATGCTTGCTAAAGTTAATAGGGTAAAGCAATAAAATTTAGACATTATATTTATTGATATTGAATAATTAAAATTACACTTCATGATTAATAGCCCATTTAATTAGTCTACATTTTAGAAGCAATTGAAAAATATTTATTATAGCTCTTTGAAGCATTAGAAGATATAAGTTCTAATTATTTATCTTTTAGAAAATACCTATTATTAAAACTATCTTTAATAAACATTTAAGTTTAAAGATTAGAAACAAAAATATTTATTCATTTTATATTATAATATATACAGATATCAAAGTCACTAAATTTAAAAATGTATCTGTGCTCTTTAAGTAACTTTCAAATAAATTTACTTTTAAATTACATAATCAATATACATTAATATATATTTCCTAACTGTGGCAAAACTTAGGCATAGGTATTATCAATTGTCTAAATTGCATAAATTTTTCTCCATTGATTTATATTTAATTTAAATTTCAAGATTAATATAGAGTTTATTAGCTTACTATTTATTAATGAGATTTGTCTATTAATTGAAGCAACTTTCTAAAATTTTTTAGACAATTTTTATTTTTTTTAATACTAAATATTTTAAAATAATAGCATCCTATAATATAAAACTATAAATTTTATAGATAATTTTGTCAAATAAATATCAAAAGTTTCTTTACTAATAAATTTTAACTTAAAGGTTAGGGTCATTTTTAATTAGAGGAAGAATTTTCTTCTCAAATTAAAAACGATAAAAGTTTTTATTATTCTTTGCTCAACTTTACATATCTTCATCTGAGTCAATTTAAAACTGGGATAATTCTTCTTTCTCTTCAATCCCAACAGAAATGTTCTTTCATCTTCTTGTAATTTTTCTCTTGCTTCTATAGATAAATTCGACGATTATCGTTGTCCTTTTGAAGCTATTTATTTTTTTATTATTATTTACCAAGATTCTCTTTGAGTAATATCACACTTGAATCAACGAAAAAATACTGATTTCTTTCTGTAAATATTTCTAAAGCAGTTACAATACAACCGCCTCAATTTTACGAATTCCTTTCGACGCTGATCAAGCATTTTTTTCACTTTAAACTTATATTAATAGATATCCAGCTTTTTGAAAGCAATAACAATGTTTGATTAAAGGTTTAAATTAAAGTTTGTATTGTATTAGAAATTTTTGTTCTATTACGTTCTTATCTTCTTGAGGTTTATTTTTTATTAGTAATTTAACTTCTTCTTTAATTTTCTATTGATTTACTACAAGTTTTTTTTATTAGTACAAGTTTGGAAGTTAAGGTTTCATTTTAAAACTAAACTAGTTTAAAAAATTGATCTTTCTTTTTCTTATCTTACAAAAGAAGTAGAAGATTCTAGTTTTCTGCCTCAAGATCTGCATCTCTGTATTAATTAGCTAATTAAGGAATAAAGCTTAATCACTTATCGCTCATGGGATTTCTCAAGGTTTTTTATCTTGTTAAGAAATTCAGTATTTTCCAACCCTTAACATTAGTAGTTTTATGCTTTTTAATTATTGGCTCTTCTTATTAACTAAGACTTAAGATTGACCTTTTATGTTAAACATCAAGGTTTCTATTCTGGAGTTTTTTTCATTTTTATATGTGGCTTATTTTATAGCAGCGTAAAAGTTTCTTTATATTAAAACATTCAATCTAAATTTTGAGAGTGGAGATTGAAATAAATAGAAAAAATATGAAGTTATAGTCTACTTATAGAGTTAAGCTAGAAGTATTTAATTTAATATAAACTGATCAAAAGTGTTTGCAATGTTCTCCTTATAGCTTTAATAGGCTTAGAATTTAATTTAGTTAAAAATAAAGAGTAAATTCAGCAATTTTATATAATTTTTCATTCAATCATATCATAATGATAAATCAAAAATATTTCTATCTCTTTAGCTTAAATGAATAAAGTCTCAAAAAATAATGAATTTGTATTAAGTATTAAATTAAAAAGCTAAACTTCTAACTTAGTATTTAAATTAAATATATAAGAAACTTATTTTAGTAAAGAGTTAAAAGGTATAAATACTTTAGATTACTTTTATTATAATATCTAAATTATTATCTACTTTTTATTCCAAGGAGGCTTAAACACATTAGCAGCCAAATGTTTTTTAAATCTAGTAAAAACATTATTATGCCGCTAGCCAAGTTATTATCTGGGTTAATCTATTTTAATACCTTAAACTTACATATAGATAATCCTTCAGACCCTTTAAAGTAAAAGCAAAATGCTAAAGAAATAGAGCTTTTCTCTATATAGGAATCCTTTAATTAATACTTATAAAAGATGATTATAAAATAACAAGGAGATAATGCTATAGTTAAAGAATTAATGAATGTTTATCTAACTTAGAGTAGTTTATTAATACTTAACTTATATACTTATATCTTAAAGTTTAACTATATCAAGTATCTCTTTGTATATATACTTAAAGATCTTGCTAATTTAAAAATTTAACTATAGCAATCATAATTCTTTTGATAAAAGTATAAAATATTAAGCTAATACCTAGTTTGACAAAAAATTTATTTCACATGCTTAAATTTTAAGCACCGAGACTTAAAAATTAGAAGTGATTAAATCTCATATTTAATAAAAGGTATATAATTTATTGATAAAATCGACAAAGGATAAAGAAGCATATTCAGCATGCATTGTTATATAAAACAGATAAATTAAAAGAGAAAGCTTGCTAATGACAGAGTAATCTTAAATTAATTTAAAGGAATGTTAAATAGTTGCCTTAAATACTTAATATTTGCTTATCACCTTACTATTTACATATGTATTTTATTCCTTCTCCTTTGCTTTAAGTTGAAATCATACTTCCACTTTCTAAGTTTTTTAAAATTGCTACAAAAACATCATCAGATATTGATTTTATTTAAATTCTTAATTTGAAAATAAGAAAAGCAGAAATAATTAAAGTGAAAGTAGAAACAAAGCAAAGAAAATTAGCAGAAAGGTATGAAATTTCCAATAAATAATAGTTCTTGACCTGGTATTAGAATTTTCGCTTTAAATAGTGAAATAAGCATTAATAAGGAAAAAGTAAAAAAAAGTAAAGCAAGGAATTAAAAATCATTTATAATGTTATTAACATAAAGTAATTGATGAGAAGACGTTAATAAGAAGATTGTAGACATACTAAAATTCCAAATTTAGCAATCTATATAATTTTATTATAGCCTCAACTTATAATTATAATTGCTCTACCTTTAAGTAATAAACTAAGGGAAATATTTCTTATATAATTAAAAAAATAGATCTATCTAATTTCTATGGCTCATCTATTTCTAATATCCTGCATGCATACTCTATAATCTAGCAATTTTTAATTTCAATGGACATTGCGGAAATAACTTGAAAATATCATTATTAAGTCTGTATATTAATCGAAAGAGGAAAACAATAAAAACTAGGATTTAAATTGAAAGGATGTTAATAATTTCTCTTTATATTTTATAAAAATATAAAGCATATTATAATATTTTTAAGAGTCATATTGAGGTAGAGTGTTATAATCGATCTCTAGTATATTAATTTAAAAACATAAGGAATTTAAAGAATTTTACAGTTAATACAAAATAATTTAAATTAAAATATTACTTATTTAAATTTTACCTACTTACAAAGTAAAGCTTTTGTGTTGATAGGGACTAAGAAACTAAAATATGTTGACGGTTAAAATGTTTTAAATAAAATAATAGAATTTTCTAGATTTTTTAACTTATGTAATCAGTATGAAAAGAAGTATACACTCCTTATCAAATAACTTGCAAATCTATAAATAATCGCTTAAAGAATTCTCTATAGTAAGATAATGTAATAAACTAAAAAATATTAATACATCTCTTGATAAAGTTAAATATAAGAGTAAATTAATTCTTTAATTATTTTAATTAATAAAAAAGAGAATGAATCTGTTATTAGAATAATATTTAATAAAAAAGTTAAAGATAAAAGAATAAAAATAAGTAGATGATTTAAGTATCTATATTCAAACTTCTTTAGTGGCTTCGATATATTCTTTTTTCAAAGTGCTATATATGACAAATTTTATAGGTAATAATCTCAAAATACTGAAATTCATCCAGATCTTGGTGTTGAAACTATTTATCATATAAAATCATATAAAAATGAACAGAAATACAATTATAAATGAACTAATGATCTAATACAGTTTACAAAAACGTTCTGCTTTATTTAATTGAGATTTTTAATCTTCGTATAATCCTTAGTATATCATATAATTAATATGGAGCAAATATATTTTCTCTAAGTTTTATAAATCAATAAATTTATCGCTTTTAAAGATTTAGATTCCTATGTTCTTAATTTACTTCTATTGAATATAATATAAATACAGTTCTCTAAGGTTTTCTATATAAGTTTCAGTTGCTATATGATTTCCTTTTAGTAAAATTCCATCTAAACATTAAGAACATTCATCGTAATTATTGAATATAATACAAGCGTCAGAATCAATAGTTTAATCTCATATTTTCACGAATTTTCTAGCCATATAATCTCTATTAGTTTAAAAAAATTAATAAAACTCTTTTTCCTTTCTATCTAATTCATCTATTAGCTCTAAAGTATAATTTTCAGTTCTTTGATTCACAATTGTAGATTTTGGATTCAGAAGAAGTTCAATAAATGAGGCCATTGTGATTTATGTCAGTATTTACCTTTAAGTTATTAGTTGAACTCCTTAGGCTCTGATTAAAAATGTTTTCAAATAGTTGTCATGTAGTATTAAGTTAACTACGAACAACATATTCATTATTATAAAAAACCCTATCACAAATATGCAAAATTATTTCCATGCTTTTCATTAGCTAATTCTTTTAAGTCTTGCATTTATTTATCTTTCAGATAAAGTTTTTTTCCTTTTTATTTTTTGTTATTCAAGTTTAATAAGAGACTAATCAGCAGAATTAATCTAAGAAATACCTCCTGTCTTATCTCCTAGTAATTAACTTTCACCAATTTCCTTTTTTTTCTTTTCTCCATCAAAGTTCTATTCCATATTTTGCTATTCTTTGCGATTTTCTTATGCAATATCAATTATAATCTCCTCATAACTTTCCATATTCCTTAGTTATTCCTATAAACAATGAGCTCTTAATTGCTTTTTGAATTGGTTAGCATAGAGTTGGGATATCTAAAGGAAATAGTTTATAATCTTCTGCTCACTTTTATTAATTATTCGGATTTAAAAAATAATAACCGCTAGTAGAACTAAGATGCTAAGTCCAACAATTGAACATAAAATTCTTAATTGTAATGTTGCTTTTTCATAGTGCTTATCTGGTATACTAGCAGAGTCATCTATAATTTCCATAGTGAATTCTAAAAATTAATTCAGCAAATATGACTAAATTTAATCAATGAAATTACTTCCTATTTAATCAAAGTCTTTATAAAGCATTGAACTTAGAATACAGAGCTCTTTTACAATAAGGGACCCTAACTATGTAAAAGTAATCTATTATTCCTAATTTTGGTTGTAGATAATCAGATTATTTTTGCTTTCTATTAACAAACTCTCTTGATTAATTTATAAATGATCAGTATAAATTTGAGGAATTTCATTTGAAATGTCTTGCAGAGAATATAGGTTATAATTCAAATCAACCATTGTTTCTTTTATAATATTCTAAATGTAATAGAATTAAGTCATATATATCTCAGATTTATTACCATTTTAAACACCATTCTCATTTACATCAATGTAATAAGAAAACAGTTATGAATCTAAATTTTGCATGAATCTCATCTACCAACTAAGCATCAATGTGTAATTACTAATTTTTAAAAGTTTTGACGAAATTTCATGTGTCTAGCTGAATCTCATGTAATAGCTTAGCATTTAAATCTGAATTACTGATATAAAAACTAGAAATATTCCAAGGAATATAAAGAAAAATAGTATCATGCGTTTACTTATTTTTGGAAGTCTCTTCTCTAGTTTCTTATTTTATAGGTTCTTTAACTTTTTGGCTTAAGAGACTAATGTATTAGAGACGGAACCTGCATCGAAGCTATCATTATTTTATAATGAACCTTTATTGCGAAAAGATTTTCTCCTTTATTCAGATTCTCTATCAACTTATACAGAAGAAAATTAATTGTCTGGATCTTCATCTAATAACTAATTTTAATTCCTGCTAAACTCTGAAGATACAAGTATTAAGCTATCTTAAATAAGATGATAGAAACTAGTAACTTAATTCAGATAAAACTTTGGAAGCATTCATTATTAATCCTACTATAAAATAGAAACTTACATTTTCAGCTAAAGTTCCTGCTAGAAAGCTGTTTCTCTTGTCATTTTTTAGATTTTCTAACTAAAGCGAAGAACTTTTTTCTAAATCTTAAGAAGATTAATCTTGATTAATAAAAAATGTTTTGGACTAAAAGCTATCATTAACTTCACCTTACAATGTAGTAGTTTCATTGTTATTAAGCACTTGATCATATCTCTTAAAAACGTTCTAAATTTTATTTCCCTTTAGTTAAGAAATATTCATACCTTTACTAAAAAAGTTCTGTATTTCTCTTGAAAAATTCTAAATTTACTTACTTTCGTTTAACAGAAAATAAACATTTTATTATTAAGTGTAAAGAGGCTAGAAGGCAAATAAAATTTGGAGTGAATTTTGATGTTTCCTGTGCATAGCGATTTGGAGTAAAGGAAGAAAAAAATCATCCTTAGTAATTAATCCTGTCTTAATTTCATTATTTTAGGATTCTTCAATGTATTACTTCAAATTCTTCTATATTTGAGGTATACATATCTAGCCAAACTCTAAGTTATGTAGTACCTCTTACTATATATTGAGCATTTGAGATGCTTAAGCGTTAGCGTAGCGAATATTATAACTATTATTAACTTCTACTACAATAATCATAGTATCACTTGATGTTAAGTCACTAATCATTTCAACTTTTCTTAATCTTTTGATATTCATTAAAAGCATTTTTAATTTCTCAGCTTCTTCTTATATTGTTTAAGCTTGCAACTCTTCAGATAAGACCGATTCAAGGAAATCAGAATATACTAAATCAGCTTGATAGAAAATAGGCTAGATGGTCTTGATTTATCTAAATAAGTCCTTAAATTCCTAAATTTAGGCTTATATTTATTTATTAAGATATCAGATTTTAGTTTCTTAAATAAGATCTTAAGACACTACATTTCAAAATGAGATATACTAATCAAAAATGCGCTATTTAAGAGATACTAAATCCTCTTATAGCTTTCATAGCTTTAGAATCTAATGCAAATCTAACTATTCTGTGCCTAATATTTTCTTAACTATTTCTGACTGATCTAAATCTCTGAACATATGATCTTTTCTTATATGAATAACTCCTTATTTTCTTTTGTTCTTTATCTATTTTTTTAGCATTTCGTTAGCTAAACTAAAATAAAATCTGGTAATGAAGCTTAAGCGGATTTTAGATATTTAGATTAATATGCTAAAACTCTAGTGAATGTCTTTTACTTCTTTAAGATCCAGAAAAAGGGTAAATAACACTAAATAAGTATAAGAAGAATCAATAATACTAGTTTTAACTAAGTAAGCGCACATGTGATCTAAGAATTTTTTAAACTGACTAGGGCTTTCTAGTATCTATAGGACATCCGAATCAGGATTTTCTTTTAAATCTTCATAAATAAAATTTTTAGTTAGAAATCCAATAAAAGTAAACATTGTATTATGAGGCATGCATTACTTTCGGTTTTATAAATCTAATTAAATAGCAGTATTTATTATTTCTAGAGATACCAAAGCATGCTTCTATCTAGAGATATCATTATTTAATATTCTAGTTATTCTCTTGAAGAAAATGATATTTCCTAACTTGATGACAGCTGGAAAAGTAATCAATAATATTATAGCAAAATCGTCTTAAGTAAGAATGACTAGCATTATTGAAGCAAGTCATATTTCATAAGCCTTTAAAATGAACATTATTTAATCTAGTTGAAAGCTAACATACATTCCTCTTTAATATATATTCTTTAAATTTCACAAAGCTATTACTACAAACACCACTGTCTAAGCTTCTTTTAATTCAAAACTGTTAAGGATGATCGTTATTAGAATCATAAGTAAATCATTCCTGTGCACTTATGCCTAATGAAATAGAAAGTTGTTAGTTACTCCTACTTTTAACGAAAGATCAATCAAAAGATAAATATTAGCTAGAGCATAGAACTATACTAATACCAGAAAAAACAATGCAACTATCAGTAATACAAAGTGAACTGAGGAAAAGAGATCAATATCATTGGGAAAATATTTAGGTAGTAAGATTATCCTCATTAAAGTATCACAAACTGGAATATAAAGCATAAGGTTGAAGTACTAAGAATTCATCTATAAGATCTAAATTGAGAATTTATTTTTCTTACTTTCAATCGAAATAATAATTAGCAATAAAATTATTCCTAAATAAGTAGAAACTATTATGAAAAGGAAAATCATTTTTAAATAAGTGTCTGAAAACATAGGAGTAACAACAAATCCACTCAAAATAGTTTTTACTTTATCAAAAAGGAAAGTGAACTGATTATTTGTTTCAAAGAGGGAAATAATTAGATATGTTACTTATAAAAAGTGGAAAAGCTAAGTACTGAAAACTTCTTCATTCTTATCTATTTCTTGTATCTTTTATTTGGTGATGATAATCTTTAAGCACAATTAATGAATCTTATCTTCTAAAAGGTTATTTAACTATCGCATCTTTATTAATTAAAATAAGATAATAAATTAAAATTGATAAAGAACATAGCCAAAGTATTTTATCGAATTTAATCTAAGATGAATCTACTTAATTTGCTCCTTAGCAATTCACTTCTTAAAAAGATTTAATCGAAAAAACACAAAATAAAATCCTATAATTTTAAATCTTAATTGAGCAGATTTAAAGTAGCTAATTACTTTATCAAATACTTTAAAAGATTAATGCAGATATTGGTCTAAAAATAAAATAAAAAATAAGAAAATCAATCTATCTGTATTAATAATAGCTCCATAATCATAAAACTTATTTTTATTTAGACACTAAATTCTTTTACAGATGTTACCAAGTATCAAAATACTTTAAAGCTAGTGTATTAAAGAATTATAAATCCAGATTTTTCGAATAAGTTTAACTTAAAGTTTAAAGATTTAGTTATAATTAAATAAATTATATTGCCTCATGAGTATTTTTAATTCTATGATTTCTGCTCTAAAAGAGTCTGTAAAATTTTTAAAACTAGTTATTAAAATAATTATACAAGAGTCATAAAAATCATATTTATAAATTAAGCATAAACTAAAATATACCTTCTTTTCTTTAAAAAAGAAACGTTATATTTATTTCCTGCTGATTGCTAAATTAATTATATATTATTCTCCTTTCAGTCTAATTTTCATAATTAATGATTTATTAGTTTTATCAATCATCAATGATCATTTTTTAATTAATCTTTTGTCTCTCGAAAAGTGATAGTTGAGCATGCACTTCTTTAATTAAATAATATAAGCAAGATATAGAACTAATCTATTTTTAACCTTGCTTATATACTTTTTGATTTGAAAGAACTTAAGATGATATATGATTAAGGATTAATCATTCATTTTTTCTGTTTAATAAACTTTAAAATCTAAAATTATTAAATCTATGCTATTTGAATCTTAAGACCATTTAGAATGTAAAATATTTTACGAAATAAAGGAAAGAGCTTTAACCAATTTAACCTTCATCTTTATGTGTATTATACTTATTTGA
Organism: Loxodes magnus; assembly: GCA_946699065.1. NCBI lineage: Eukaryota > Ciliophora > Karyorelictea > Loxodida > Loxodidae > Loxodes > Loxodes magnus. Next base: position 690,352 of record CAMPDV010000094.1, read on the forward strand.
TTTATTTCTAGATACAATTTAAAGGATAAAGATTGTTAAGTATATTTGACTTAAATCATAAAAATAATTATGTTTATATGTTAGGGTAAATATAAGGTATTCTGACTAAAATTGGTTCTCTTATGTATTCAATAAGCATTTAAAACTTTAAATTAAAAGTTTAATTAGTTATTACTTGCAAAGCACTAAGAATAGAAAGGATTTATAAGTGATAATCTATCCATTTTATTTACACTTTTAATATATCAATTATAATTATTTTTTAAGTACTTTCGATGCTATAAATAATGAATATCAAATAAAGAGGACTTAGAGTTGCTGATATCATGATTCATAAAGAAATGATCAATAGCACTAAATAATAAATAGGCTCTCTTAACTGACTTATATAAATGATATGAAGGGAAATTAGACAGTAAAAGACTTTTTATATTTTAATTTATTTATAATTTCTAATATAAATGAAGTAATAGCTACTAATAGTTATAATAGACTTTATGATCAATATTCATTATCTTCACTAAATGGATTTCTTTTATTAAAAAATAGTAAAACACTTCAATAGGATAAGAAGTAAGTTAATTACAATGAACTTCTAGAGCAACTAGATATAACTAAAATGAAAAGTAGATAAAGAAATGCTACCTTCAAGTTTTAATTAGTTTACTAAACCCATTCTAACTTAAATATGGAATTGGTTTAGACATATTAGTCTCTTATTTTAAATTGAAATAAATAATAAAAGAGTTAGTTATGAAATAAATAGATTATGCATTAATAAGAGTGTTAGTATATACTTAAGAGTGTAGACTAGTAAATAAGAATATCTTTAGTTATAAGATATTAAATTGTTCAAATTTAAATAGATATCAATTTTTACCTTCAAAAGGATAAATACATAAATGGTAAGCAAACTGGCAACGTCTAAAATCACTTAAGATCATTCTGACTTACTTATTAAGCTTTCAAATTACCGTTTGACAAAACTCCGAGAAATATGCAAATAGCTTGGAATGTAAGGGATCTAAGGTAAAAAATAAGAAGTTATTTCTAAGTTGTATGAACTGATTAAATCTCCAGAGGGTATAAGTAAGATAAAGTAACTTAAGGATTAAGAATTTATATCTCAAATTTTAAATTGAGATAAGCTTGCTTCTAATACTCTGATTCCTCAGTAAGGAGAAACTTTATAGACGTTAGGCAACGCTACTATAATGAATTAAGGCAAAACTATAAATGTGAAATGTATTTGTGCTCAAGGAACAAAGCCACTCATTCAATGCAGCACTTGTAAGAACTGACAGCATACCAAATGCATGGAAAAGAATTGTAATATAAAGCCTTATGAATGCATTCTCTGCTAAGCAGTTAAAATAAATCCTTTTTATGAAGTGGTAAACGTTTTATTGCCTCCTTATAAGATTATTCCTTATCCTGAAGCATAATATCTTGCAGAAAGAGCTTCTATGTAATTTAGCTCATCAAGCGAAATTAAAAGCCTTATTCTAGCAGAAAATGGATCTTTATAAATCTAAATTCGATGTTTTAAAATCGATGGAGTTGGATATGAGCATACTTGGCCTAAATTTGGCTCTTTACTATTCAATTAGTAATTGATATCAGAGTTTAAAGTATCAGAGAACCCAAATGCCAAGAAGAGAAAGGATGAGTGCATTAATATTACAATGCTAGTGTAAAATGGAATAAATATTGTTGAAATAATGTAGCAATAAGATACAAACTCTTATTGTGGAATGGTCTTTCTAGTAAGAGTAAGAGATGTTAGTTATGTCATTCAGCATGTGAAAGCAAATAATTTTCTACCTGAAATTGTATGTAGAGAAAAGCTTAAAAGATACTTTAGAATTGGAGATGGCGAAGATGATGAATTGATTTGTGATGAAGGAATAATAGTGAATGTGAAATGCCCTTTGTCTTTTCAATTTATCAAAACTCCTGTTAGAGGAAAAAAATGTAAGCATATCTAGCCATTTAACTTGGAAAGTTTTGTAGAAGTCTCTCGTAATGCTAAAGTACGAAAGTGGCATTGCCCTGTTTGTGCAGAAAAAGCATTTGAAATGGAAATTGATGGGTTTTTCCTAAAAATTTTTCAGGTAATTTTTTAATTAAAGGAAGTAAATTAAAACGAATAAGTCTAAGAAATAAAAATATTCGCAGATGGAAGTTATAATATCATATTTGAAAAAGAAGATCAAGAAGAGGAAGAAAATGACTAAGAAGGCAACAAAAGAAAAAGATCTAGCAGTGAAAATTCAAACACTCAAATCTCTTAGAATCAAAATGAAATTATTACTATAGGAACAGAAGATAGCAAAGTAAAAAAAAGAAAAACTAACGATTCACTTATTTCTACAGAGGAAGATATTTAAAAACAAAAATCTTAAGAGGAGCTAAAATAAGTTGAATTGCAAAACTAGAACTCCTAACAAAAATAACCAACTGCTGTGACAATTAGTGATATGACGGAGAATGCATCAGCCTTACTCGTTACTTCAGAAGATCAAGATAATCAGTAGAGTGAAAAGCAAAATCTTATGAAAAAGCTTTCCTTTATAATGAATAAAAAAGAAAACAAAAATGAAGTTCGTTCTGTTGGAACATAGAATAATCCAATAGAGTTAGAATGATTACAAAATATTATGTTATTTTATCATATCATTTTGGAAATTATTTAACAAAATCCACTAATATTCTTATCTTTCAACATATGATCTCTTAATCTCATTTTAAACTAGGACAAATAAGTCTAAAATATTCTTAATCAAATAATTATTTTTTAAAGCATTAATCAAATTTAATAATATATTCATAGTTCATACAAGTTTTAATACTCTTTAAATGATAATTATAGTAATAGATTAATAAATTAAAAGTCTCAGATAATAATAATAAAGATATTATTTAGAGATTGAAAGACTGTAAATTTTAAATTTAAATTTATTACGAAAGTTGTTTAAATCATTTTTTAATTTAACTGAAAGTGATTATTTTTAATTAATAACTTGCCAGATTTTAAGGATATGAAATAGCAAGATTTACTTATGATTTTAAAGATTGGAATATATGCTAATAAATATAAAATAATTCATAAATTAAATAAAAACTAAGAGAATTATTATGGCTTTATTTAAAACTTCAATATATCATCTTTATTTCATTAATTTTAAAAGGTTTCAAGATTAGATAAGTATTTTTAGTGATATATTCTAAAATATTATAGATAGATGGAAAAATGTTTATTAAGAATTAAATTAAACGAAAGCTTATCTTTATTTATTTTAGATAAAGATTTTATGTTATAGTGAATTTCATATAATAAGAAAGTTATTAATGATAAACTTAGTTTTTTTTAATTTACATAATAAAAACAAATTGATTATTTAATTAATTTTACAAAATTTATAAATTTTTATTTTCTCTTTTAATATAAATCTTCAATATTTATCTTTCAATACTAATTTTTTAAAAAAATATATAAAATCTCTAATAAAATCTTTCAAATATTATCTATGAAATTTTTTATTGGTATTTAAGAGTATTGACTATTATAGTATTAATGAAGTTAATAAATAATTATCATAAAAGCTATTCAGACTATTGGAATTTGATTAACTTAATAAGTATTATTAATAAATTATTTAAACATATCAATTTAAAGGTCATTAAATTTAACTCATTTTTCTAAAATTAAAACTTACATATATTATCGGAGGATTCTTCTATTTTTTCTTGCTAATTCTAGTAGCAATAATTAATTGGAATTTCTTTTAAATCCCTCATAAAATTTTTCTTGACTGAATTAGATCTTGTTTTTAGATAATTTTTTGGAGAGCCTTCTTTTTAATCTTTTTGCTTGATTGTGGCTATTGAAATCGTTTTTTTATTTTCAATATTCTTGCGAAATGTAAGTGACTTGGTTTCTATATCTTCTACTAATTTTGAATCTTAAGATTTTAAGGTATTAGCTTCGTTTATTTAAGGTAATAAATTAACACTTTTATTTTTTTTAATTTCCTTGATTTAGTTGTGGGATATAGAATCTATAAAGAACTTAATATTTTTAGAAGATGGCTATTTAATTCCATTTGATTCTTAAATATTTTAATTTTATGGATTCTATTCTTTGCTTATTAAAAATGTTTCTGGAATACTTTCTTGACTTCTTCTAACAGATGATATTTATTTTCTTAATTTACTGAATTAAAGAGAATCAACTGATTCTATTTGTTGCTTAATTGAAAATTTTGTAGTTAGAGTATTGTGTCTCTACTTTGAATTTTTATTTAAATCCTTTTTGATCATCATTTCCTCATTTAATTACTTCTTTATTTATAAATCTGGTTTTTCTGCTTTAGGAGTCGACGAGTATAAAATTTTTGGTGACTGTAAATTAGCATTTTGTTAAAGAGATTCTGTCATTTCTTAAAATCTGACAGATTTGATTACCTTTTTCTTATTGTTAGAATTATCTTGCTCTGTGTTTTATTTGTCTTCGATTTACTATTATTAAATAGCCAACAAATCTTTTTTAAAAATCTTTAGTTCTCCCAACTATTGTGGACTATTAAGTTTTTTATTCTTTTCAAAAGGAGAAACAAAATTATTATTATAACTTTATAAATCTTCCTTCTAGTCGTTTTAGGTAATCAATCAAAGGTCGTTAATACTTTTAGTTAGAGATCTAATTTTAGATATTTTAGGTTAAACTAGCTCTTAATAATCTTATTCAATTTAATCATTTATTTAGTCTCTTTAAGTATTTAATTAAAAACTAATCTTCTTTTTAAAACTCTTCTTTAATTAAATCTTTTTTAGTTTAAGATTTTCTACTCCTTTTGCTTATTTTTATTCATTAATTTCTTTCTAAGACTTAATAGTCCTTTTAGATAGGTTAGGTGCAAAACTTTCTTTCAATTTATTTCAACCAAGTTATCTTTGCTAGTTATTTGGTTCTGCTTTAGTTTCTTATTAATTCTCATTTGTTCTATTGCTTATTTTTTTATTATTCAAACTTTCACTTTTCATAAACCAATTTTAAGAGTTGTTTTTTTCACCTTTCTTATGATTATTCTAATGATCAGTTAAGAAATTTTTAATAATATCTTAGTCAGTAGGCGTTAACAGCTCCTCATCGGAGTGTTACTATAAATTCATACTTCCCTACTTTTCCTTCAATAAATTGCTATCAAGATCTAATCTCTATTTTAGCATGTTTCCATAAAGTATGCTAGATAGCTTGCTCTTATACTAGTTAATAATCTTATCAACTCTCTTTATAGACATATTTACTCTTATAACTAATATTAAATTTACCAATTTCATGAGATTAAGGTTTAAATTTAAAGTAGCCTTTTTATAAAGCCTTTAATAATACTAGAGATATACTACTAAGATATTCCTAAATTATTTAATTTCATTTAATACTTACCTTGCCAATTAAATAAAGCACTTCTCTTATAATACTATGTACCAACCTCTCTAGAATTAATATTTTTATTTGATTAGGTTAGGAAAATAATGCATTTTGTACTTTAATAAAGTTACATTACTATTAGGCCTTCATTCTTCTTTTATCTCTAGTAATATTTTACTATTCATTTAATGTTCAAACTTAACCAATTTTCCTCTTAATCCTCTCAAGATTAACTATATTATTATAATTCTGCCTTCTATTTATATTTATTCTTCGCATTATTTCTTATACTAAATATAGAGAGCTAAAAGAAGTAGGATTTTTAAAATAATATAAGAAAGGAAATTTTAATATAGATAGTTAGTTAATACTCTCAAAATAAAAGACTTAGCACTAAGGAATAAGATTAGCTTGGAATTTACTAGTAATAGCAATATGAGATAACATTTAAAAGCTATTATATACACATAGTTTAATAATTGATATAATATCTACATTACATTATAAGAATTTAAATATACAAATCACCTAAATTATATAGAGATATAGTAATCTTTATTATAAGCAGTTAAGACAAAATATGGATACACTCTGTTTGCTTTATGTATGATCTATAGTACTTTTTATTTCTTTAACCTTTAGTACTCTAATATACGTTTCATTCTTTACCTTTATTAACTTAATGAGAATGTACTCTAGATATAGAGAACTTTTGAAGACTTTTAATTACTTCTTACATGTTTTAATACTTTAGTAGAAGATAATTTTTACTTGGTAAAATGCTACTAAGATTTAACAGGGTAAAGAAATGAAATTAATATAGCCAATTGAAAGCAGAATGTTCAGTTTTAAACAGCTAATGGAACTGAACATGAAGTATATAATATTAATTAGCTATTTGCTTATTATAAATAATGAGAATGTATAATGAATAATTTACATATAAGCATAGTTATTATATAGTTAGCATTATACTAAATATTAAAGTCACTCTATTCTTAGTAAATTTAATATAAAAGAATCTTAATAAAATTAATAAGATAAGCATATGAAATAATTCAAGCTCTGATTTATATCACTAATTCAAATCTGTATCTTAAATATTTTTCCATTAAGATATCAACTTATTTAATAATCAAGTAATATACTCTAACCATATTAAAAAGAAAGTTTGCTTGCAATAAATAGGGAACTTAAGGAAGTTAAATAGGATGAAATATTCATTTACACTAGCAAGCATTTTAATAAAAAGCCAAATATCATTTTAGTCAACTTTAGCTAATAATTTATAGTATTTTCCTTTTTCAAATTTGCAAGCTCAAAAATAACATGATTATAAAGTTATAGATTAAAGATGAGCTTAGTAATAAAAGTTTTAGATTAATTGTTTCTTAAAATATCTAATATAATAACAAAAGAAATACTCTTTGCATAAAGAAATATCCTAGTTTAAACTCTCTTATAAGCTATAACTTATCAATATCTGCTGAATTAGTGCCTTTTTTTTAAATATATACCTAGTCAGAATTTAGCATTCTCCTATATCTGTGAAAAAAAGAGAGGAATGAAGTAAAGCAAAAAATAAAATAAATAAAACGAAGCAGATCCTAGCATATGCTATATATCCAGAAATTAAATATTTTTAGTAAGTTCAAAATGTAATATATTTCTATTATTTACAATTTGCAGGTAATAATTCACTGATATTTTATATTTTAAACTAGTAAATCAAAAAAAGATATTGCTATTAATGTCTCTTTTGCTTAAATCTTTTAAAAAAATAAAAACATTTTATAATTAAACTAAAGAAGTTTAGATATAAAAAGTTGGTTTTATACCAATCATTAAAGAATATAACAACATAAAAAGACGGCAAACTTTTAATTTATTTTAATGATTTGATAAATAAAACTTATTTTCCTAAATCTTAACATTTAATAGTTTTAATATAATCTCTTGGATATTAAATAATTATTGTTCAAAAGCTAAATTTAATTTATTCGAAATAGCTGATATCATTAGATAAAGGTTAATAAATATTGATACTTTTTTATTAGTAAATAACAAATTTAATTATCTAAACAAAAATATTACGAGCATTATGTATTTTTGCTCCTGCTTGATCCTTTTAAACAGTTTGTTATTCAACTTTTATATAGGATTATTTAGATAAATAGTTATAAAGATTAATGAAATCAGACTTTTGTGAAATGAAAAAATAAAAGAAGCTTTAGGATAGAAATATAGAAGAAAGTAATTTATGACTATCCAATATAATTTCTTTTCAGTTACTTAATTTAAATGTTTAAGATGTTGTTCATAAGACCTTAGCGATTTTCAAATCATTACAGAATTCTTGGAAAGGTGATTTCATGAATAGGGTAGGAGCCCAAAGATCAGGAGTTAAATACTGATAAGTTTTAGTTAAAGCGTTAAAAGTTGCTTTAATAAAGTTTCCCATTGTTTTAGTGTGACCTTCACTACTTGTGTAACAATCTGCTACACCGGCAAACTACAAAATCTTTTTAGATGCAGGAGCGGCTACAATACCCGTGCCTCTTGGAGCTGGAATTAATCTTACTCTGACTGATCCCGATTTTCCTTTTACTTTCATTGGTAAAGTATGAGGAAGTCCGATTTTGTTTCCCCAATATCCTCTTCTAACTGGAATTATTGAGAGTTTTGCATTAATCATTGCACCCTTAATAGCTATTTATACTTCTTTTCCAGTTTTCCAGCCTAAACCTACATGTCCATTGCAATCTCCAATAGCAATAAATGCTTTGAATCTAGTTCTTTATCCAGATGGAGTCTGCTTTTGGACTGGCTTTATTTTCATGACTTCGTCTTTAAGTTCTTCCTTGAGAAAATGATCGACAATTTGATACTCCTTGATTGCTAAACTATGTAAGAAAATCTCTTCGATTTTTTATATTTTTCCAAGCTTTACAAGTCTTCCAAGTTTTGTTACTGGAATCCAATCAGGTTCTTATCTGGGAGCCTATCCTTGTCGACCTCCAGCAGCTGGTCTAGCACCAGGACCTCCTTTAAAGCCGCCACGTTCTTCAGCCATAATTAAATTTATATTTCTAAATACCTTAAACTTCTTTTTAAACTGCTTTAAGTTTAATATAAAAGCCAACCATTTATAATTTCCCTTACTTTATCAAATCCTTCCTGCTTATATAAAAGCTTCCTATAAAAGGTTATATACAACAAATAGCTACTTTCTAATACTAATATCAATAATCAAATACCTTAAAAAGTATTATGAAAGCTTTATAAGAGATCTGCAATAATAACTATAATTAATAGCTTTTACTACTTCCTTAAAATTATAAAGCTATGATAAATATGGTCATTCTAAAAGGATAGCAAGCTGCTTACTAGATGATTATAGAATAGTAAAATAGCTATTAGCAATAGTCTACTATTTATTAAATAAAGTTATTTCTAAGAATATTAATAAAGAGGGAAATTAATCATTTATATAAATCTAGCTTTAAATATATTAATTACCTTTTTATTCTACCTTAATTAGCTTTAGTCTATTTAGAAATTATTATCTGCTTTTTGGTTATTTTAGTTACCTTTATAACAGGAATTACCATTTAATATAGCAAGTAATCATGTTAATAACAAAAATAAACTTAAGGAGTATAAGAATGAGTCTTTTAATAGTAAGCAAGAAAGTTAGAACAGATTAAAGATTTAAATAAGATTTAGCAAAATATATCCTTATAAATTAAAAATTAGGTAGTATTTGTAGCTATAAAGCTGCTTACTTTGATATACTATTAAAATAATTCGCAAAGGTAAAGCTAAAGAAGTTAAATATATAAAAGTTATTTGTGAATATAGAAGATTTTAGAGGTTCATTTGACTTTATTAAATAAAAGAAAGGCAAATTACTTAATTAATGAGCTTTTAATTTATACACTAAAAATGGAAGAGGTGTAAATGCAACCCATGTTCAATATAAAAGATTAAAAATTAGATCCTCTTTTGGAAGAGAGTGAAACACTTGAGATAGATAATTCTCAAGATAGAGAAAGAAGTAATTCATGAAGACATCATGTCTTATAAAAGATTAAAGATAACAGGAAAGATAAAAATATTAAAAAAGTTGAAAATGAGTAAATTTCTACAAATTTGATTGCCTTTTTTTAAGCTTGACAGGAATTAAGGAAAGATTACTAAGATTATCAGCCTGATTAGTAATAGACATGCTGGGAATTTCTAATTTCTTGTTTAAATTGTGGAAAATCTAAATTAAATGAAGAGTTAAAACCTGAGAAATATTTAGTTCTTCAGTTAGCTAATACTAAATTCGATCAACATAATACAATTCATTATTTGATTCTTTAAACTGTGTATAAGACACTGACAAATACAAACTAAGATTGTCCTCGTTATGGAAGTCATTGAGCTGATATCGGTTTTTAAAGTATTGATCCTGCAAATGATATTATAAACATGTTTATGCCTTTGCAGCTTTTAGCTTTTGTAGAATCTGATATTCTAAGAGCAAGAACTGTTAAAATGCAGATCCCACTTCCTTTCATATACGCATGCTTTAGCTTTACTGAATTAACAATCGCTCACTTTAACGAGGGATTTCTAACTGTTCACTGCAACAGTTAAAATTCAGTTTTCACAACAGTAATTTTTTAATTATAGTTGAACACTTATTTCATAGGGATGATTCTATACTGATTTACAAATATAAAGCAATTTAAAGAATTTAAAGACGCGTACAACACAATTAATGCTTTTGCTAAGAAAAATGTTGATATGATTCTGTCTTATGCAGATACAAAAATAAGCACCTTTTAGTGATTATTTAATTTAATTATTAATTTTTGGTTAAAGTAATTAAATTGTTATATAAGCACTTATACTTGCTAAGTTTTTTCATAATGTTTATTAATTATTGACATATCTACCTCCTCTCTCTTCTTCCTCATCCTGTAGCCAAGCTGGAATGCTTTTGAACTTTTATGTGTTGCTCTTATTTCCAAGACTTGTGTATCCTTGAGCATATAATGTGCAAAAAGGAAGTTCGTTTTCTAGTAAAAACATTCAAACATCTTTGTAACTTCAGTAGATAATTGGCATAACTCTTAGAAACTTAGGCCATCCAGGGCTACTTTCATTTATTAGTCCTAGATTACCAGAGTCAGGATCTGTAGATCTATTTCCCATGAAAATCGCTTTGTAACCTTAATCGACAAGTTGCTGCATTCCTTATTTATAGTTTTAAGAGTCAAACTTTATCATTTTAAGCTTGAATCTTTTAATTGTGTATTCTACAAATTATTCAATCTCCAAAAAGTTATCAGATGAACCAAATCAGACCAAATCACATTTATAGCCTAAAATGATAATTAAATAAAGAATCACAGTGCAGTCTTTTCCTCCATTGAATGAAAGAATGATATTTTTTTCTTCAAATCTAGAGAATATGTCTACTATAATCTAAGCTGACTAAGTTATCTTCTATTTCATGTTCTCTTAATCAACTTAAATCTTTTAGTTAAAGACTTCCATTTCTAAAGCTTAGCTCAAAAATTAATTAATCTTAGTTATTCTTCAAAAGTTTATTTTTTATGTCTTTTAAGTTTAAGAAATATATTTGTTTAAGTCTTCAAATAGAGCAAAAGAAAGTATTTTCACAAAAAGAAATAAAGAAAGTTTGTAGTATTAGTAATTGCTTACTTTTTAAGCAATAGGGACAAAATTAAATTAAAACTTAATTTTCATGAGCATGCTATTTATAAATGTCATAGCATTATAATACGAAGATTCAATCCAGATTATAATAAAATCTTAGTTCATTATTTTGGAATGCTTTTTACATAAATCTTGGCTATTTCATAAATCAGATAAATAAAGTTATTTCTATTAAATATAAGCTAGTATTTTAATGTAAATACCTCTTTCTACTAAAATAAAAAAAGTAGTTTGGTTTAATCAAAATAATAAAATAGATAAATAGATATCTACTAATATTTAATTAAGTGTAAACACATCTAATTATATATATCTTTAAATATTTATTTGCCCTATTATTTATAAATAAATGGTACTATATAGTTAAGATATTGTAAAGCAATATCAATAGTTAGTTTATATAATAACTATGAAAATAATATGAAATTATTACTTTTTCGTAATTAAATGAGATGTATGAGATATATGTAATTTAAATGCTATGAAATTAAATTTTCTTGGCATGTTTTTCTAAAATTGTTAATAATGATTATTTATTAATTAATGCCAAAGTCTATTAAAGCATCTACTTACACTTTAATATTTGTCTATATCTAAATAGTTGCCTATCTTTATAAATTATGCAACATCTAATTCTTTCTTTTCTTTGCTAAAACTTACTTGGCTTATATTAAATAAGTGAATATTAAAAATTTAAAAGATTCATAAGTATAAAAAATGATTTAATTAAATATTTTATGTGCTTTGATATTTAAACTTAGATCCATAAAGTATTTTATACTTATTTCTTATTCTCATTCTATTGTAGAAGTATTAGTAACTTTTAGTCATAAACATAATTATAAATAATAACTTTAAAGCATTTATAGTTATCATTAGTGATATGAAGAATTACTACATTTAAAATAATAAATATAGTAGTTTGGCTGTTTTATTAGTGAAAAGCAGGTATTTTTGAATAAAGACAACTAATTTTCTAAGTGTGAATCATATAGTAATCTATTTATCATTATTTAAATCTTTGGTATTATCATCTAAAATTTTTTAAGTGTGCTTTTCTATTACTCATTAAGCTTAATTTCCTCTTATTCTCTATAGATATTTAAAGAAAATTTTAATGTAAACTAACTTCTTAAATAAAATTAGATATTTTATAAGCCTTATCTTATAAAAGATAAAATTTTAAAGTCATATAATTTAGAAAACGTAATGTTTTGCAAGCGGAAAGGAAATTAAATAAATTATAATTGTTATATAATTGTTCAAAATCTAAAGTCTAACTAATTTCTGGATTAAGTACTAAGTAATTTGGTAAAAATATAAAATTAAATTGAAATAAAGGAGCAAACTAATTGGAGTCACTCATATATACTTAAATATAATTATAATTAAAAATATAGCTTTAACATAGTTATAGATAATCTAACTATTGATATAACTTAATAGATGCATTGCTAATAACTACTTAGTCTAATTTCAATTAATGTTATCACATTTACTATTATATTTATATAACTATAACAACTTTTAAGGTTGTAAAAAGAATCTGAAATAGATATTCTCAATAAATTAAAATTAGAATTGCTTTTATTATGATAAAAGCAAGCTTATTTACTAATCTAAATAATTCCAAAGCTTTCAAAGTTATAAAAATAATGGGTTTCTTTCATATCTTAAAGTTATAATTACTTAAGCAAAAATTATTTTAGCTTAGTTATAAATACTCTACAATAAACTCTTAGTAAATCTTAAATACATTTTCTTAGAAACTAAACATTCTAAATATCTATTAATACAATTCCTTATGAAGGTATCAAATCCCAGAATTATAAGCATTATATATGGTAAAAGCGATAAAATTAGCACTATATATCTAAAAGAAATTAAACATATCAAAAGTAATAATTTTAGCAAAGGAAAGGAAAGCTTATTATTTAGCATTTTATTATTATACTTTAGTTTTTTAATATTTCGTTTGAAGTTTTATTAGAGTTATTAGTTATCTTTTATATTATTAAATCTACCTTAAATTATCCTGTATTAAAATGAATAAAGAAATTAGCTAGAGATTATCTATTTTTTATGGAGATCTAAGAAACTAATAGTATAAAGAAAAATATTTAAATAATTTACATTTTTTAAGTGCTATTAAGTTATTTTTTCTTATATGATGCTAATGTAATTTCAATCTTAGATATTATTACATTAAAGCATATCAAAACTTAGTATGAGATTCCTTTTTCAATAAGCTTTAGATAAATATGAAAATAATTAAATTAATTACCTTCTTTTCTTTAAAATATAAAGATACAACTAAACTCTACTTATAACTCTTTTATTAATTATTAATTTAATTTCAAACATCTAAATCCTTATTTATAGATAAAGCAATTGAAATTGCACAAGGTTAGAAGCTTTAAAGTAATATATTAATTATAAAATAAGATAATTGAAATGCTAATAGAATAGGTAGAATATTAGTTAGCAAGCTTCTAGAGTCATAAACTTATTTTCTAAATTTATTTAATAAATATAGCAAATTGGATAGGAATCAATTCTCTAACAATATAATTTCCTTCTTCTTAACTTATTATAATTTTTTAAATTTAAATTTCAAGCATCATTCGTTTTAGTCTTATAAAGTTCATGGAAGATAAAATATTAGCTACTTTTTTTATAAAGAATAATAAGATGTTACCAGATTAAATTCTTAAGTTTTCAAATAATTTCAGAGAAACATTCTTAAGAGATTATTTAAATAACTATATATATTTTCTTTTGCTTTAACGCATGCTTAAATTTAAATATCTCTAACTATCTTTCATTACGAAATATACTTTTACTTTATTATTTAATCTTCTTTAGAGAGCAATCAACTATCTTAGAGTAAAGTGCCTTTTAAAAATAGATATAAAATAATTAATTAAATCTAAATTAAAACTATTTCTACAGATTTATTCAGATATACATATATCTTCAGTTATTTAAGGTAAATCCTTAATGTTAAAGAAAACAGGCTTTACTCTACTATTATTAATTAAAAAGTTAAAACTAACTTTTTCAAACGCTTAAAATAGTTATAGTTAAGCATTGCTTTATTAAGCAGTTATAATTTTATTGAACTATTGCAAGAAAATTATTATCTGCTTTTACTTTGCTAATTCCAAACTTTATATGTTTATGCATTCTATATATAGCAAAGATGTATTCATCCTTTATTATTTTAAGAATTAAAGTTATCATTATTATTCCATCAGTTAAGCTTATAAAGAATATTCGATATTGTATATGCAAATCACCTAAATAACTTAATGCTTATTCATCATTTCATAACTAGTTAATACTAAGAGACCTTTAATTAGTTATTTATTATGAACTTAGTTCTATCTAAACAGCATGCTTAGAAACAGAAAGAAATAAAGAAATAATTAAATTTGATATTTAAAAAAGAGTATATAGCAGATAAATAACAATTGTATAGCTAAAATATAATATGAAAATATATTAATTCCTCACTACAATTAAATGCTTTATCTAAAAAGCTAAATTCATTAATCTGGATTATTAAATTTCACTTTTTTTGCTAACTAAACCAAAACCACTAAAAGTAAAAACTTTACTTAAATTAGCATTTAACTTTTAACTAATATTCTTAATAGAAATGAAGAGGAATTCTGCTCTCCACAGAATGAAAACTAAAATTAAAGCAGAAGAAAGATAAATATTGAATGTATTTGATGGTTTTTCATTAGCAATATATAGAATAATCAGCTATTTGATAGGCCTATAAAAGTATAAAAACTAGAATTTTATTTTGTTTCTTAATATAAAGCTTAGATTTTGTTAAATTCATTCTAGCTTTATAAAATGAAATTACGATTTAATTCTTTAATTTAGTCTAGTTATCTTAGATAATTCTATATATTCTTAAAATAGTAAAACATATTAAAGGATAATAATTATAAAACCGGCTCGCTATTTTAGATTTTTCTATAATAAAAGATCTTAAAATTTGAGTATTTATATAGCTAAAGAGGTCATAAAAAGGAGCTTAATTATGTTTTTTACTATATTTAATAGAGAAAGTAACTAATTCAAATTAAAGAGTCAAAAATTAAAAAAATAATAATTCTTAAATAAATAATGATTATTCACTAACTAACAATTGTATGCTAACCAAGTAAAACTAATTCACATTTTCTATTTTATTTATAGTAAAATTCTCATTTTAAGTTTACTTATGTTAACCAGTCAAAATGCTACATTTTCTCTTCTAATATTTGAATATAACTATTAGTTTTGATCGCTAAAAAGAGTAGAGAGAATTTTTGCCTTTGGATTGTGATAGTTGAATTAATAGATTAAAGCTTAAATTAGAAGTTTATTTTAGATTTAATCAAAGTTCAGTTTTAAAAGGATGATCTTCTTCAAATTCTTGAGAGTTTTTCAAACATTCGGAAAAATATGAGTTTATAGAATTCATATGCTTGTCAAAATCAGAAGGAGAAAGTAGATCGTCAAGTAAATCCTCGAACTTGAGATTAAGTTAATAGTAGCAATAGGGACTTACTTCTTTAAAGGCTTCCAAATTGATATAATTCTAACTTGAGCCTAATGATTTCTCCGTTTCTTTTCTTGTACATGCTAAAAAAGCCTTTTTTCTCCATTCTCTATCTTCTTCTTCTGCTTAAGGTGAAGTATAAATAGGATCCATTTTATCAATATCAGAGTAAATTTCATTGTAACAATCTTTAGAAACGCATTTATGCAAACACATTTCTTTTTACAATTTCTTCGTTTTATCTATAAAAGCGCATCTATTTTATGCACAATTAGATCTTCTCACTTAGAAAGGTTTCTAAACTTCTGGTATATTTTTTGTTACTTCTTACTGTAGCAATCCTTATACACATTCCATAAAAGTATTTTTCTTCTTCTTTCTATCTGCTTCTTTATATTTTAGATCTTAGAAAGTAGGAACATTTTCAGATTCGTAAATTTTATTAAAGCAAGTTTTACTGACACACTTATGAGTGCAAATATCTAGCTCGTATTTTTTTTCACTTGGGATACGATCACATTTGAACTCGATACACTCTTGTCTCCTTTCAATATAAGATCTTTAAGACCATGGAATTTCCTTTTCTACACATTTCATATATGCACTTTTTCTAGTTTGTCTATCCCTTTCTTCTTTTTCCTAAGAAGGAAAACTTAGTAATTTTCCATCAACATCTCCATAATGTTTGAAGTAGCATTATTCAGAAATGCATTTATGAATACAAATATCTCTGGCATATCTATTATTTTTGTCAATATGCAAACATGATCTTGAAGCACACTCACTTCTTCTCTATCCATATGATCTATCTTTCTAGATCAAACCTTTTTCAGCACATTACATGAATTCATCTTTTCTTTACATTCGGTCTTGTTCTGCTTCTTGAGTATTAGGAGATGAAACTATCTTTCCATCAAGATCTCCATAAACTGCTAAATAGCAATTTTTATCAATACATTTATGGATACACATATCTTTTTAAAGAGGTCTATTTTTCTAAATATGTTTACATCTCTTTGAACTACATTCACTTCTCTTTTCTGCATAAGTTTTCTGCTCAAAATTGATTTCAGGCTTTTGCTTGCTAATTCCAGCTTCTTCTTAATAGCACTCAACAAATTCTTTCTTTCTAGATTTTCTCTGAGATTCTTTTTCTTTGTCTGTTAAAAATGAGAGTTGCTTTACTTAAATATCACCATAAACTAGCTTTCAACATTTTTCGGAAACACATTTATGTAAGCAAATATCTCTCTCAAATAGAAGCTCTTTAGCAATGTTTTAGCATTCTTTTTCTGCGCATTGGCTTCTTTTGTTAGAATATTAAGGTTTCTTTTTAGGTGTTCCCTTATTGAAGCAATCTAAAAACTTTTATTTTCTTTATTCTCGTTATTAGTCATATGTTTTAATATTTATATGTGTAAGTGAAGTAATATCTCCATATGCCTCTTGAAAGCACTCTTTAGATATACAATTATGGATACAAAAGTCTCTTTAGAACTTATCAGATTTTGGAATATGTTAGCAACTATCTTTGCTGCAGGAACTACGTAGATCATCATAGCCTTTTGGCTAAGATTGTTTTAAGAAATATTAATTTACACACTCTATAAATTATTCCTTTTTTTCAGCTCTTTGTGATTCTTCAATACCTCTATTTTTCAACTGTCCTACATTTTCTAAGTCAACATCTCCATAAATTTAGTTAAAACATTTTTTATTAACACAAGCATGAAGACATAAGTCTCTCTAAAACTTTTGACTTCTATCGATATGGTTGCAAAAGCGATTTGAACAGTCAGCTCGTAGTTCATTGTAGTTACCTCCTTAAGGTGGTATTTCATTAGGGCGATCTTCAAGACAACCAATAAATTATGCTTTTCTGATTTCTCGATCTCTTTTTTCGACATCTTAATTCTAATAAGTTGGAATTCCATTAACTTAAATATCATTATATATTTTGGTATAGCAATCAGGACTGATACACTTGTGAATGCATATATCACGTCTAAGAGCTTCTTCTTTGGGAATATCATTACAACTTGGACTACATACTGACCTTTTATCTCCATAATTCTTTTTTTTCTTTGGCATATCTTTTTCTACACAATTTATAAATAATTTTTTTCTTTCTTCTCTTTCATTATTTTCATGTTCTATATTTTGAAAACGTTTTGGTAAACTTGAATAAACTTCATTGTAGCAAGATTAACTTATACATTTATGAAGGCATATATCTCTATTTAGTAGTTATTCTTTAGGAATTTGTTTGCATCTAAATTCAGAGCAATGGCCTCTAAGTTTCGAATAATGATCCTTTGAACTTTTTAAAACTCCAGATCTAGCTTCGTAACAATCTATAAAAGACTCCTTTCGTTCTAATTGATCAATATCCATATCTTATTAGCTCTCATATTTAGGAAGCTGGTATTGAATGTCTGTATAAACTTAAACAAAGCATTTTTTACTTATGCATTAATGTAAACAAATATCCCTTTCAAACTTGAACTTTTTATCAACATCTTTACATTTTCTAGCACTACAATGAGATCTCATATCAGCATAGCTCAAATCTTCAAATTCTTATTCTACTGGCTCATCTCCTTAGTAGCAATCAATAAAAGCTCTCTTTCTAAATCTTTTTTCCTATTCTTCTTGCTCCACATTTTCGAAATAAATATTTTCAGTTTCTATATCAGAAAAAACTTCATTATAGCAGTCTTCATCAATGCAACGATGTAAACATATTTCTCTCTTCATTACTTAATTTTGCTCTATATCTTTACAAGCTTTCTAACTGCAAGATGATCTTTTAGAGTCATAATTTTTTTTAGTGGATGGAAATTATTTTTCCAAGCATTCTTTAAATTAATCCTTTTTATCAACTCTTATTTTTTCTCTAAGATCTAGACTTTCATAATCATCAGCCTCACTTGATAAGTCAATATCTGAGTACACATCTCTGAAGCATTTTTGATTTACACACTAATGTAAGCACATATCTCTTTCTAATTTCTGTTCTTTAGGAATTTCTTTACAAAAGTTTGCACTACATTCGCTTCTAAGTTCAGAATATCCCTTTGCTTATTCAGTATCTAATTACAAGCACTACTAGAATGCGCTTTTCAATTATTTTCTGGTTATCTTTTCTTATTCTGAAGAATCGAAAGTTATATTTTCTTTACCATCATAATAAGAATAAATTTGCTAATAGCAGTTTTCATCAATACAAGAATGGATGCATAAGTCTCTTTCAAAGAAATTATCTTTTGGAATATGTTTACAAGATAAACTGCAGTAACTTCTAAGTTCTGCATAGGTTCTTGATTTTTAAGGTAGATTTTTTTCTACGCATTAAATAAACATTTTTTTTCTGTTTTATCTATCTTCTTCATGTTGAGGAGTATCTTATTCTAACTCGTCTGAATCAAATGTCAAATCTGCATAAAATTCATCAAAGCAAGAATGGCTTATGCATTTATGGAGGCAAAAATCTCTGGCATATTTCTATTCTTTGGGAATATCTTTACAAAGTATTAAACTGCATTTCTATCTTAACTAAGTATATCCTTGCTGTCTTTCTGGAGTTATAAATCTTTCATAACATTAAACAAACTTTAATTTTAAAAATTCTCTTTAATCTAAAGGAATAGAATCATCTTTATCAAGATAAGGAGTATATACTTCCTAGAAGCAATCATAATGCATGAACTCATGAATGCAAATATCTCTTTATACTTTATCTTCTACACTAATTTGTTTGCATAGTAAGTTACTTATTTCACTTCTTTTTTATGAGTATGTTTTTTATTTTTTTGTGACGTTTTGCTCAACACATTCAATAAATAGTTTTTTCTTCACATATCTTTCCTATTCTTCTTCCTCTTAGTTATCAAATTCCTACACTTCTGTCTCGTATATTTAATTGAAACATTCTTAAGACACGCATTTATGCAAACAAATATCTCTATTCAAACTTTCATTTTTTGGAATATCTTTACAGTGGCTATTAGCGCAAGTACTTCTTTTTTGAGCATAAGTTTTATAAACTTTAGGATTATCTCTTTCTACACACTAGACAAATTCTAACTTTTTTATTTCCCTAAAAGCATCTTCATCTTCTTTAGTTTAGAATTACTCTGAATCATATTCAAAAGGTCCATAGATTTCTGAGTAGCATTCATCATTTATGCATTTATGTATACATAAATCTCTTTCAATCTTTTGATCCTTTTCAATTTCTTTGCAAAATTACTAGGAGCATTCTGATCTTAATTCTTTATAAGACTTTGGCTTTTTATCAGTTAGATATTCTTAAAAACAGTTCAAGAAAATTTTTTTTCTTTAAATTCTATCCGTTTCTTTAGCCTGCTAGTTTTAATATTTTTGATGATTTCCTTAATCAATATCAGCGTAGCCTAGAAAATAGCACTCATTTGACATGCATTTATGTAAACATTTATCACGCTCAAATTTATCAGAACGATCAATTTCGTGGCAATAATAATAAGCACATTCGCTTCTTGCTTATTGATAGCTTTTTTCTTTTTTATTTTGTTTTTGCTTTTATAGTTAATCTGCTGGTAAAGTTGCTTCATAGCATTTTATAAATCTTTATTTGCGAGTTTCTTTCTCCCATTCATATTCATCGGCTTCCTTGAAGAAAGATTAGAGAATCATACCTTACAAATCAGCATATACTGTATCAAAGCATCCTTTATGAATACAAGTGTGTAAACATAAGTCACGTTCAAAAGTCATTTCTCTTGGTATTTCTTAACATTTTTTGCTACTGCATTCTGATCTCTTTTCAGGATAAGTTTTAAGCTCACCAACTACTTAAACACTGTGAGAATTTTAGTAGCACATTATAAACTACTCTTTATAGTTTTCTCTTTCATCATTTATATCTTCTAGTTAATTTTCATCTAACTTTGTAATGTCGAAGTTGTATATTTTTTAGAAGCATTCTAAATCAGCACATTTATGAATACAAATATCTCTAGCAAGTTTGTCTCCTTTAGGAATATTTTTACAAAATTTGTCACTGCAGTAAGATCTTTGCTCTGCATAATTTTTTACTACAGATGTTGTTCCATTTCCTTCAACACAAATTACAAAAGCCATTTTTTTCTGTTCAATCATAAGTAAAACTGTATCTTCATCATCTTCTTCTTCTATTATTTCTTAGAAAACATTCTAATAGCAAGAGCTTGATATACATTCATGAAGGCAGATTTCTCTTTGGTAATTATCATCCTTAGATATATGATTACATCTTTTACTGCTACATTCTCCTCTTTTATTAATATAGCTTACTCCTTCTTTTGGCATTTCTTTTTCAATACAAGCAATAAAATCGTTTCTTCTGGATACTCTTTCTAGTTCCTATTGATCTTAATCTTAAAATTGATCTTATAAGTTTTATTCATCAATTTCTTCATACACTTAGTTAAAGCAGGTAATATTGACGCATCTATGAATACAGATATCACGAACAAATTTCTCCTCTTTTGGTATATTCTAGCATCTTCACTCTGCACAATCTGATCTTTTCTAAGCGTAGGTTTTTGAGGCTTTGTAAGAATCACCTTCATAACATTGGATAAACTCTCCTTTAAGGCTTTATCGGTAGAGTTCTTTCTAGGTTTCTTCATTTAAATCTTGAATATTTTCTATTTTATCAGAAGTATATGTTGTTTCGTAACAACTTCAAGATATGCAACGATGAATGCACAATTCTTTCTCCCAACTCTAAGATTTATCATAATGGTCGCAGTCATGCTCTGAGCATTTTCCTCTTTCATCCGCGTAGTTTTTTGGTTTTTCTTTTTCTCCTTATAAGTACTATTTACTGCAATCAATGAATTAAGATTTTAATTTTTGTCTTTTTATTTCAGTATCTTAGTTATTTGGAAAGCTCTTAAGTTGTTTTTCGATATCTTTATAAACTTATTCAAAGCAGTCATATTATATACACTTATGGATGCAGATGTCTCTTTGGAATTTATTTTTCTTTTCAATTTCTTTACATGAAGAAGCACATTCTGATCTTTTTGAAGAATAAGTCAATTATTTCTTCATTTCGATATCACCCCCTTCGTAGCAGGTTTTAAAGTCACTTTTTCTTATTTCTCTTTCCTTTTCTTGCTCTTTAGCACTGGAAAAAGCATAATCTTAATCTTCAAGATCGTAGTAAATTTTATCGTAGCAATCTTTATCAATGCATTTGTGAATGCACATGTCACGTTCAAGTTTCATAGTTTTCGATATTTCTTTGCATCTATTAGAGCTGCATTCGGATCTTTTATCTTAATAAGATTTCTTCTTCTATGTAATTGTTCCCTTTTCGAAGCATTCTACAAAATTTGTTTTTAGTTAGATACGATGAGCTTCTTCCTCTTCTTTAGAAGTATACTCTCTATTTAGTAAATCGATTTGACTATAAACTTTGTTTCAGCAATCATAACTAATGCATTTATGGATACATAAATCTCTTGCTAATTTATCATCTTTATCGATATCCTTGCATAATTTTCCTGCACACTCAGATCTGCGAGTGGTATAGCTTTTTTCCTTTTATACTTGTTCAGGAGTAGTTTGACCTTTATGACAGTCTACAAATTAAATTTTTTTCAGTTCTCTCATAGATTTTTCCTCTTCTTCGCTTTTAAAAATAGGAATATTGTTATGAACGTCTCCATAAACTTAATAATAGCAAACACCGTTAATACATTCATGAATGCAAAGATCTCTTTCAAACAAATTTTGTTTCTCAACATCTTTGCACTTCCATTTTGAGCAATCAGATCTCAATTCAGAATAACTTTTTTTAGCTTTAGGACCTTCAATGCATTCTACGAATTTTTATTTTCTTTTTTCTCTTTCAATCAATTCATCTATTTAATTTGCAAAATTTGGGGATAATCCTTCTATATCTCCATATACTAGCTCATAGCATTCAGGAGAGGCACATTAATGAAGACACTGATCTCGCTCTAGAATGCTTTCTTTCGCGATATCTTTACATTTTCAACCAGCACATAAACTCCTTCTTTCTGCGTAAGAACCTCCCTTCTATTTAGGAGGCTAAGAGTTAACGCTAATTACAAGGTAAAGCGAGATAATTAGTATCACACTTAAACCCATTTTAAATAAAGCTAAGGGGAATAAAATAAAAGTTAAATTTACTAATTAATTAGTATGTAACTTAATTCTCCTTTCTAATAAACTAGCTTATTATTACCCTTCCTTACTTTTAAACATAATCAATTGCTATGTAACTTAGAGATTAATTAAACCCTAACTATCTTTACTTAAAATATCAGCTATTAACTGCTAAGAAAGTTAGCTGAAACGCTTTGTAATAGTCATAGTAAGGATAATAATTTTTTCTATTAAATCTGAATAGGCATTTACATGCTAGTTGAAAAGGAATATGATTTATCTGGAGACTAATATAAGCAGCATCAGATTTAAATAAATATATTTAATTTCCTTTGCTCTAATATCTTATAGCTAAGATTATTTTTTATTGTATGTTGACATAGAGTAAATAAATCCTATTTGCTAGTTAAACTATAAAATAATTAAAATTTACAGAATAATAGTTTGAGAAAATGGCAACATTTTCATACATTTTAGATATTTTTACATTGTTACATTCAAGCAATTATTCTAATTAATATTACCTAATACCTTAACACTTATTATACTATGTATTTATTCTCTATTTTCTATTTTTTAAGTTATAGATTAATTGCTAAATACATATGCAATCGTAATTTTATTTATTTTAGTTTGCAACTATTAATTATGCATTTCTCTAGATTAATGAAGTATATTTCTATTTTAATCCTTACTTTTTCATTTGAAGAATGGCCTCATCGAGAATCGAACTCGAAGTCAGGTTTTAGCGTCCTATTGCTTTCTCTCCTAGACGATGAGGATTTTTTCATTTTTATAGTTGAAATAAAAAATTAGTATAATGAGAATGCAAATGTCTAGCTATTTAAATAGCTATTTTAATTTAATTATACTTTGATTAATTATATCTTAGAAGAAAATATTAGGGCTTATTCATACTTTAAACTAATCATCTTTTTATTTAAAAGTATTAACTTTAGTATAATTTAAAAAGCCTAGTAAAGTCATCTTTATCTTCTAAAGAAGCTTTAATTTCCTTTTATAGGAACACTTTCCATAGGATAATTTTATTGATATAGTTTCTAGTTATCTAATATAAATTAAAGGAAAGATTTAAATTTAATACAGCTTCTATAATAATTAATAAAAATGCTTATTTTATCCTTTTAGATAAATCTGAATTAAGCAAGCTTTAAAATATATAAGAATAAAAGTTTTAAATTAAAAAGAAAAGGATTAAAAGCTAGTTTTGAATCAAAACTTAGATTAAGCTTACAATTAGAAATGTAAGCTATATGGCTTATTTTGCTGATGGTTTCAATTTAAATCTAAATCTTTTATTAATTTATCTAGAAGTAGAATGGTAAGAATATTAAAGTTTTAAATTAGGATCATTTGCTATAGCATATCCTTAATTATACTCACTCTTTCATTTTATTAAGAAAATTATCTTATAAATCCATAAAGGAAAAGGGATTAAAATTAAGTAAATAAAAATAATAAATTTAAGTACTAATCATGAATAACAATATACCTACATATTGTTAAGAAGAATAGTTCTTTCAGTGTATTTATCGTTAGAGTAATTTAACACTTTTGATTCTAAAATTAATTAAAAGAAATTTTAGTAAATTAAAAATTGTAATTAACCTACTATATTCAAAATCAGAAAATACCTGATTAACAAAGAGCTATAAGGTAAGCGAATGATATAGTTAACTATATACTTGATAGAAGTAATACTAATTAGTATTAAAAATTATTATTAATTACTCTTAAAGCACCATTATGGATTCTAAGCTTTTCTGTTTTTTATAAAATACCATTATAGGTAATTATTAGAAAAAATTGTCCCATCTAAAAGCTAAAAAGCTAAAAAGATAAAAAGATAAATACACTATATTTACATAAATTCAAGATAATAGGCTCTTTTAAATATTTTTGGTTTAAGTTTCTTTTCAATTTTAATAAAAAATAAGCCTATTCATCAGCCTAAAGAAAAAAAGATTCATCGAGAAAATTCAAAGCAATCTAAATTAAATTTTATTAATATTTTAATTCATATTTACAAGTCTAGCAACTTGAAAAATGTAAGAATCATAATGAAAAGAGAAAATATAAAAGATAATATTAATTCTGTGTTTATTTAAAATAATTGCATTTTATAAATTAATTAATGAAAGAAACAAGAAAAATTTAATTTATTTAAAAAAGTCTTTAACTTGAAGATACTCAATTATAAATTTATTATATAACGGTGGTAGTTTATCCAATAAAGATAGCTACTTGATAAAAGTTTTAGCTCGCTGACTACTACTTTTTCATAATGATAAAAAGTGAAGAGCTTAGTTTAGAATAATTTTAATTTTTAGATGATTTGACTTTAGATAGTTCAATAAAGAAAAAACTAAGTTTGACTAAATAAGTTTTAAATGTAGTTTACTTAGATTAAATAAATCATGGTTAAATTTAAGCAATATCAGTTTGGTTGAGGAGCATCGAAGTCATTCCAGTTATCTTCTTTTCCCTTACATCTCAAACAGGCACTGTAAATTATCATTCCATATATCAGTATGAATATTAGGGGCATAAGAAGTAATAAAAGCAGGAATACTGGAAAAACAATAATTAAAAATCTCAAGCATTTTCGATTTTCCATAAATTTCTTTTAATTTAGATGTTAGTTGAATTCAAGAGCTAATGCAAATGGAGAAATTATTGCCGCTAGAATAGGGAAAAATAATATCAGACAAATGAAGATGCAAATTTTACCACACAAATTCATTTTTCCTACATTATTCGAGGTTAAACCTGTGCAATCCATAAAATGCAAAATATCAGCGTGTTTCATTGGCTTTCTACAAAGCCAGCATCATTCAGCTTTGCATTTAGGACACTTCAGATGATCGCAACCAGCTACTCTTTGAATGTGCCGTTTGCATCTAGGACACTATTATACTCCATTTGATTTTGTTCATGTTTCAAATTATTTATCCTTTACATCAGCACATTATTTCTCAGGTAAATGTCATAAATTTCCACAGTTTTTGCAAATTGCTTATTAACACTTGAGACATATAATTTTTTCAGATGTTGAACTATCTACAGTTAGAGCTGTGCTACAATCAGGTGTAGGACATCATATAATATTATTTTTGGTTTCCAATTAAGCATTCACTAAAAATCTTTTATACTTTTCAAACAATTGATTGTCTATTATTTCGCTAATTTCTTTCTCCAATAATATATTCAAACATTCGTACTAAGGACATCTAATCTTCAAAACTCTACCTTCATTAATTTCTGTTGCCAAATATTACTGAAGACAATTGCAACAAAACATATGTCCACATTAAAGGACTACTTTTTTCATTCCTTAAAAAGAGTTGAAGCACATCGGGCAAGTCAAATTTTCAAACACGATTGCGACATCAGTAACTTACTCGTTCATTTTTTCGTAAGATTACATTAAAGCAATATTAACCATAATTCTTAGTTAATAATTTAATTTTTAAAATAATTATAAAAAGAATGAGAACAAGCACTCTGCATATCAGATTTAATTATTAGATGTTACTTTATATCCATTTAGTTATTTTTATATTCATTTTATTTATTAAAGCTTTAAAGAAAATTTTCCTAATTAAGAAAACTTCTATTTTATCTTGAAAAGCTTTAGTCTGAATTATAAATTACTTGAATAATAAAATATACTTATCAAATACTTCATTAAGTAAATCATTTAGCATTTTTCATGTTTGCAACTAAGATATTTTAATAAAGCTTCTTGCTTATTTCCACTTAGTCCATCTAGATAATTTTAGGATTATAAGGACTGCTGATAAACTTTGGTCTAATAAATATTCTAATATATTAAACATAAATAACCTCGATAAAGTGATGCTATTACTTAGCAAGTACTTTAGTTTTTAAAGGTATTATTTAATAGATATAGATATTGAATTTTAATAAAATTAAATATTTAAGTTTATCTAGTTAATTATTAGACAAGTATTGCTAGCTTAATAATAGCTATTGCCTTATTAACATTTATATGAAATAAACTTTTAAATTTAAAATCTATTATCTCTCTTGTTTTCTTTCCCATCAAATTAAAGCAATTATGTATGGAGACTAAACTCTTGGGTAAACGATTACATAATTTAGCTTTCAACTTTATAAAAATTTGCACTTATTTTTATAAGATTATTTTCTATGAACTATTAAGGATTAATAGCTCCTTAAGACTAAGTTAATATTCCTAAAAAAAACTAGTAGTTATAAGAGAGAACAGGATAGAATTAAATTGATTATATAGATATTAATTTAAATAAGCTAGAACAGTATATGGATTTAAATATGACTAAGCATTATTTATAACTATCTTTACTATAAATTAATTACCTCTATATCAATACATTTATATCATTCAATATATCTGCTCTAGATTGCTTTGGTATACACACTTAATTCAGTTATCAAGGATGAAATTAGAAATTTACTTTGTAAGTAGAAAAATAAGATAAATATAAAGTAAAATTGCTAGACTGTTGATGCTATTTTATTTTATATTAAAACCTAAAGCTTATAATTATTCTATTTTCAAGTCTCTTTGTAAATCTTTAAAGTGTTATATATAAAATTTAAAGTAGTCAAATGAATAGATTATCAGAAGATGCTAAATTTAATTATATTTTCTAAATCTTAGAATTAGTTAATAATTAGTGATTTAAACACTCTAAATTGATAGTAAAATAAGTTCAATGCTTTTGTAATTTTTATTAATGCTTTCATTAAGTTATAAATATGTAATCTAATTTTAAAACCATTCAAGATTAAACTAGAAGGATGGGGGTTTGGCATTTTTAATGCCTGTGCATGAAATTCACTTCTATTCTATACCAAATAATTAAACTAAAGGCATTTTATAAATAGCTTAAAATTATATTAGTTCAAGAAACTAAGTTTATAGATAAATAGATAATCCAAAGGAAATGATAAATCTTTTAAGTGATAGATTTAACTTTCTTAAAGTTATAATTAAAAGACATTAAGAGTTATTAAGAATAGTAAGTGTGCTTTATATACATTTTTTAATAAATGAGATTTACAATATTAAAGAATTTTAAAATTGCAAAAACTTAAAGCTACTAATATGGTAATTTATTCAAAGCTTCTTTTATGAAGACGATAAGCTTTAATTGAAAATGCACAGTTTTATTTTATTTTTTATCCATTAGATATATGCTTTATCCTGAATATAATAACAAAGAAGCAGAAAGAAAATAATTTAAAGGATTATTATAAATGTAGAAAGTATTTAGATTGTAGATGCATAATTATCATATTGTTTTCTCTGTATACTTTATTAATAAGTTGTAATTTTACTTTTATGAGATTAGTTAGATACTATATCTATGATATGTGAATCTACATCTACATGAAATTGCTATTCCCTTAGATTCAATTTGCCCAATTTAAAAAATTATCTAAATATCAACACACTTATGTTTGGGCTTTCCCCCTCTTTCTTTATAATTAAAGTATGAGGAAATAAGGAAATTAATAATATTTTAAGAAGGAAATTGTATTTAAAAGGGGAAAGAAATAAATATTTAAAGCAATAAATAGATATTAAACAATGATGATTAAGACTATTCAAATTACCTGAATTTTCACTATTTCTACACTCTTATATATTTCATACATTAATAATTCTTAATTCTAAAGGTTAATTTCCTAATTTAACTATTATATTGTTTGTATCTGGTGTATGATGTGCTCAATATATTTACTACCAAGTCTTTAGCATAAATATATTAGCTTCTTTTCATTACTTTATCTGCATATTTTTATCTTAGATTCGGAAGCTTTTAACTACAGTTTAGCAATCTTTCAATTTTTTGTATTAGTGCTAATTACTAAAAGAGATGATAAATAACGAAAGAAGACTAAATAATATGTTCCTATATTTAGGTTTATAAGATAGCTTTTAAATCCTATTTAGATAAATTAGTTTATTCAATTAAATCTTGTAAAGCTATGTGCTTCAAATATTCAATGAAGTTTTAAAGAAAGTACCTTATCTTAAATTTAAACCACTATGGTTTAATAAATTTATCTGAAAAATGTCCTCTAAAGAAAACAAAACATAGTAAAAAGCCAAACCTGATTTATTAACTAGGTTATTTACAGTTGGAACTTTCGTTATATGTGGATTTGGACTCTATTTGGTGTGCTTAATACATCAAGAAAATGAATAAAGGAAAGAATAGAATCCTAATTACGACCATCCAGAGTGGAGTTAACTCTTTTGAATACTTCCTTTTTGTACAATTCATTGAATGCTAAAGAAATTATTTTCAATTTTACTTTATAAGCCCGCATTCTAATTAGTTAAATGAATCAAAGATCCTGAAATTATTGAGAAAAAAGTTAAGAAAGTAGTTATATGCACCTATAAGCTATTTTATTTTATCTGCTCAACAATTTTTGGCTATTATTTACTATGAAACGAAAATTATATGCCTCCTCTATTAGGTTTTGATAAGTAGAATGAAACTTACAAATAATATGAAGGTTATCCATGGTTTACAAATCTTTAACCTGCTAGAATCTATATAATTTTTGAATCCACCTATCACTTGTTTTCCTTTTTAGACTTGACATTTTTCTAAGAAAATAGAGCGGATAAAATTCAAATGCAATATCATCACGTGATAACCATATCTCTCATTGTATGCAGTTATATATATAATTGTGTAAGAACTGCTGCATTAGTACTTTTAAGTCATGCAATAGCAGATGTTGGAATTTATACAATTAAAATATTCGTTGAATTTGAAAGTAGAACTTTAATAATAATCATTTGGGCTTCTTCGCTTTTTATATATGCTTGAACCAGATTTTTGGTTTTTGGAAAAGATGTGATATATAATGCTATCTTAAAGTGTATTAGCACACCAGATATGAAAGGTTCATAAATTTTCGTAATTTTGTTATTTGCATTACTTAGTTTCCATATATGCGGGTTTTTGATGTTAGCTTAATCTGGAATAAGAGTCATTTAAGGAAAGCATGCCTCAGCGGATTTACAACATAATTACTATGAAGAAAAGAAACAAAAATGAACTTAATTTAGAGAACTCTTTAATAAGTTATTCAAACTATTAATAAATATTCTTTCTTAAACTACTGATCAAACCCTCTTAATCCTATTTTAACTTCTCTACTTTTAATCCTAATTAAATATTCATTATTATTAATGCTCTTTCTCCAAAAAAACAGTAAGAGTATCTTAATAAAGTTAATAAAGAAAGACTAACATTTGAAGAGAAGAAATTTAATAGATCTCTTCATTGTTAAGATAATTTTATTAAACTAGAGCTATATTTAAATCTACTCTTTAGAATAAAATTAATCTCCTTTATTAAAAAATCTCTACTAATATAAATTTAAAATAATAGTATTATTTAAGTTATCATTATAAAGTTCCATCTTATTTTGCTTGACTCCTTTTAATTAATAAATGTACATTTAGGAAACTAAGTTAGTTTATTTGGCTACTTATAAAGTAAAATGCTCTACATCTTTATTATTATTTAATAAAGTCAATATAAGGATAAATTGCTGCTATATTTAGCTTATCTAAGGCATTTATATTAGAGTTATAGAATTTACCCAAATAAATATTTACCAATACTTTGATATTTTAGCTAACTTTATATTGTTATTATTCCATTCTTTTAAAACCTTGCTTCTTTTAATCCATACAATTTTGACTATTAATTACTATTATCCTGCTTAAAGTTCTCTTAAGAAATAACAAAGTAATGATATAAATGAGTTAATTAATTAAAATTTGCTTATAAAGTATAGTGAAAAGGAGATAAGTATGAAATATTAAATTAGCTTTTAATTTTAATAAATGCTTAGAAGTATAATTATCAGCAGTCAATGCTTATTAGCATTTGCTCTTATGTACTTTTTTATAATTATTCTACCTTACTTTATTGTTATTCTATATAGGAAAAAATGTGGCAAATAAAACTTGGAAAATACGCGGAATATTATGATTTGAATAATGAGAAAGCAAGCCTTTCTGATATATCTTAATAATATAAATG
The DNA here is from genome assembly GCA_946699065.1 of Loxodes magnus. Lineage (NCBI taxonomy): Eukaryota > Ciliophora > Karyorelictea > Loxodida > Loxodidae > Loxodes > Loxodes magnus. The sequence continues at coordinate 721,349 of CAMPDV010000094.1, forward strand.
AGATAGATATTTTGTCTTTATTTAGTTAATTTGAACGGTATTTATGATTACAATATTTATTATACCTTATAACACGTATGTACTTATTTACTCTTCAATAAATGCCTAAGACATTTCCTCATAACTAAAGGCAACTATTTCTATTTCATGCTATAGCATATATTAGACTAAACTATGAATTATTAAATATTAAGTTAGAATTGATGAGATGCTAAATGGTAAGATTATAATAGTAAATGGAAAAAGGAATGAAGGAATTGTAGGTAAAGCAGATAAATGTGAAATATACATAGCAATAAATAGATTCCATCAATAAGTTTGTTAGGAAAATCCTAAAATAAAAGGATTAATAAGCACTATAAAATGTTAAATTGTTTAATTTAATTTATTTATAGTTTATATAACAAAGAAGTTTATTCATCCTATAATTAAACGCTCAAGAACTAATTTAATAAGAATATATTTTGAGCAAGTATTTACAATCAAAATAATATGGAAGTCAAACCTAAGAGAAGTCGGTAGCAAATCAAGTGAACGGAAGAAGAAGATGAAGTAATGATAGGTATTATGAAACAATTTCCTATCATTAAATGAAACAAAGCCGCTAAAAGAATCAATCAAAAATATCATGAAAGCCGCAAAGTTAGGGATAGCAAATAATGCAGATAGCGCTGGACAGAAAAACTACTGCCCATTTTGGAATTAAGTTGGCAAGGAAACGATTTGGAAGAATTCAATCATCTTTTCAAAGATCAACCTCATTTAAAAGGACATTAACTTTGGAAAATTTTCGAGTCAAAATTTCAATAATACAATATTGAAGCGCTAAAGCTACTATGAAAAAGAAAAGCAGACTCATTTAAAACTTAAAATAAGTAAGTTAATTAACCAAAATCATAAGAAACTTACGAATGTCAAAAATAAAGAAAAATTGAAAGATAATCATAGGAGCCTCTGGACAGATCTTTGAATTCTCTTGTTCTATATTTAGGAGACCATAAAGCAAAGAGAGATGAAAACTAACAATATAATTATTCAGTTTAATTTCAGTATTAATACTTCAAATATTCGGATTAAGTAATTTTGAGATTTTATGCTTTTAAAATACTCTCATGTAGAATAAATAAATTTCCAAATAAATTAAATATTTTTTATTAACAAACTCCTCATATTTAAATTGTCTTTCCCAAAAAAATTCACTCTTTAATTTTTTTAGCTTTAGATTGGTGGTTTCTAAAGGAAAATATAAAAATCTAAATAAATACGATTAATAAATAATATAGCTTTTAATTTATCTAGCTATTATTAAGGAACAACGAAAAGAAAAAAAAGTTAATGTTTTAACTTATTTTTAACATATTTTATTGTTTGTAAACATTTCAATGCCTCAAATCATTTGGCATATTAATGTGAACACATCTTTAGTTGCAACTTTTATTACTTAATCAATTTATAGTGTAATTAAAAAGGAAAATAAAAAATTTGGCTTTTAGAGATAATTTTAAAAACTATAATGATACTAGAGAATGCTAAAACAAATAGATTAATTTATTATAGTTGTAAGTTTATTTACTTGAATCATACAAACTTAACACATTCAGTAGGCTAATAAAACTAAGTAATTATTTTATCTTTACTTTTGAAGTAGCTTTGTAAATGTTTAGTTTTACATTTGTTCAAAGAATATCAAATAAAATAAATTCTATGTAAAACAAATTTTTAGCTATCTTAGTAGTATTTAGCAATAATTATCTTGACTGAATTTTTTATCACTTATGAAATTAGAATAACTTTCTTAAAAAATCAGAGTAAATTGTTTTGGATATGATTTGCTTGACCTATTTTAAGTAAATGGTAACTATGAAGTATCTCATAATGACGATAATTTTCTTAAATAAAGACTAATAATAAAATATTATTCTATGAGGAGTTATATTAATTAATAAATATAGGCTATAAAAATTAAATTCTTATTTTTTCTTTATAAATGAGCCTGGAAAAATTCATAACTATTCAATTTTTTTTAATGTATCAGCTAAAAAATTTAGATTGCTCTACAAACCGGATAAATAATTTCTAACTATTAATAAAGATAAAGTTATTATGTCTTTAGATTATACTTATTAAAATTTTTCTTTAATATGATGAATAAACACTAATATGTTTTCTTTTAAAAATAAGATAACTTAATTTCATAAGCATCTTTTTATGCCTGTTGTATTTAAATTCATTTTTTTTCCTATCTCCCTTTCTTTAACTGTTCTAGTTAAAAATAATATTTTTGCTAGAACAATAATGCTTCTATATTAAAATTTATCATAACTTATAAAACCTAAAACCCATTACTATCTCTTTTTAATTTTTCCTTAAATATTTCTAATGGTAGATAAAATAATTACTTTTTCTTAAGAAGATTTAAGATTTTTAAGATATATTAATCTTAGTTTAGTTGGTTTTACATAAACTAGAGATTAACAATAATAGCTAATTATATTATTGATTCTATAACTTTTAATTTTAACTAATACATTTAGTTAAATAAAACCTCTTAATATCCTTAGTTTTTAGTTATTATATTATTATCATTTTAGTTTTCACTTTCTATTAATGCTTTTTAATTTAATCCTTCTGATTATTGAACTTTCCTTTATTATATACACTAGATTAAATAAATTGCTTTATTAATATGCATTTAAAGTTTGATTCTTAGAAAAATTAGAAGACTATTTGAGAAGAACTATCTTCTTTTGCTTTAAACTAAAGCTAGATAAATGGAAGAATATAAAAGGGAATTAATAAATCTTATATCTATAAAATAGCAGTTTCTAATATTTTTAAGCACATGCAATTAGCTAAAAGTCCTTATAAAATTAATTAGTAAATAGTTCTCATTCTATAACATACCTAATTCCAAGGCATAGCACAGGATTAACTATTTTCAACCGATATAAAATAATAGTCATATAAGTAAATTAAATTTGCTAACTATATCTAGTTTACGTAAGTATCTATCCTGGTTATTTAAGTGATGGTATAATTTATCCTAATAAAACTTTAGCAAACTATAATAATATAAGTTTAAAAATTCCAAGAGTGATAGTACAATTAAATAAGGCTCTTTTTAGTAAGTAAGAAATTAGGAATAGCTCATATTAAATATTTATTAAAAGGAACTTTTAATTAAAATATTGCTTTAATTTTTACAAGCTATAAGCTTTACTTCACTCAAATTATAAATTTGTTATACATTTCCTCTATAATAATTTAAATAAATCAGTTCTTGGTATTTAAGAATAAATAAAAGCAGATTAATTATAAGATTAAAGCATACTAAATAAAATAAATAATAAATAGGAAAAGTTTATATAAGATATATTACCATTTAATCATCTTAATTTATAGTAATAGCTTTCTAAAGCAAAGTAATACAATCAATCTATCTAACTGCCTGAAAACGTAATTATTAAATAAATAAAAAATAGTAATCAAGAATTGATATTAAATAAATCCCAAAAATATATTGTTATTATGTTTTAATAGATATCTAATTTAAATAGAAAAGGGTTTATTTGACATTAGGATATTTATTTTATTATAAAATAATATTTAATTAAGTGTTAATTAGTTCTAAGAATTATGCTTGCTAGTATTCCTTTAGGAGGATTAAATTAATTATATCGAGTTTCAAATATTAACAAGATTCTATTCTATCATTTTTATATTAAAGCATTTAACTCCCTAAGTGAAAGGTAATAAATTGTAGAAGTATTGTATCGTTAATATACCATTGTAAAATTACCCTGATATAGAATAGATGCAATAAAATTTGGATCTTATGCAAACTTTATTAAAATAAAAAATAATTTTACTTCTATAGCGTTAAGTTAGTCCATTCATTGCTATATGCACTATTAGTAGCATTTATTCTAATCCTATTAGTGTATTTCTTAGGCTTTAGATTAAAATTCATTTGGTTGTTTGAAACTAGATAATTTTATTCGAATATATTTATTTCAAATATATAATTATAGGATTAATGTAGATATTCGACTAATTAGCAAAACAATTATCAATACTAATCAATAAGATAATTTAACTAGAATTAATAAATTGATGCAGCATGAAATGCTAATAAAAAAGCATTAGAATTAGCTTTAGTAATAACTAAGTAATATATTAATCTATCTAACTAAAACAAGCTATAAATAAAGTTTATAACTAATTTAAAAGTATCCTAAAATTATCTAATTTATTAAATCTTTTCTTTATTTTTAAAGTTTTAAAACTATACTCCTCCTTTAAAAATTATTAAGACTTATTTAAATAAGCTTCAGGTTATTTTTTATTGATTTTTTAATTTCTAGTCTGAGCTTAATTTTAGTATAGCTGAATAAATAAATCTACTTTAGCCTTAGACTGTTAATTGTTGAAAGAATACAATGTGTAAGCAATATAATTTATTAAGGTTAATTAAATGGAGTAATTATAAAATTGGTTCTTAAAAGGCTCATGTTTTATCATTTGTGCTTTCTAATTATATAATTATATAGCAAATAATAATTTTATTTGCTTATTCAATATAAAGACTATAGTGAAGAATTCTAATAAATTAGAAATTTTTCAAATACCTAAATGTTTTTAAATTCAAAAGATAAGAAATAAATTAAATGGACTCAATCTAAATTAATTTCCATATCACTTTATAAATATTATTCTAAAAAATTATTATTATAAATGCTCTTAAATTTTATGTTAGATAAGGTGGAATATTTTTATATCCAAAATTTAAATTTTTGTAATGCTTTTCCTTTTAATAATCTAAATTGTAAGTAGAAGTGAGAGATTTAGATTAATGAGAGGAGATAGTGTAAGTTGAGGAATCATTTTAAATTTATTTTAAAGTTTATGCAATTTATAACTCAGAAGTCATCTCCTTTTGAAACAATCTCTTTACAAGTAGGTCTTAAAATTATAGTATGTTCCCATTAAGCAACGTATGATCCTTTTATATCGCATAGAGGAGGATAAGCTTCAATAATTCCAGCATCTTGCAAGCTTTTAAGTTCCATAATGTGACGAGTAAATCCAGCTCGGTGTAAATCTCTTCGACTCCATGCTAAAGAGCTGTGATTATTTTTAATATGCTATAGAATTGGCTTTGCTTTTTAATTTCTAATTGGTACTTATGAATCGAACATGTCAAATTTAATCATATAATGAGAAGTTTCTCCATCTTCTTGAACATATCCTCTAAAAATAAAATAAAGTTTACTTTCCTGTTGATCCAAATGTTTCAATAGCGTAATATTCTCCTTCTTCCATTTTCGTTGTATCTTCATTTTTTACAATTGGGACTGATTTTCCAGCATGTATTCGGTATTAACTTACTAGATGACCGTTTAAATTTCTTATTGGTTTTACTTTTTATGTTTTATTTCCTATAGTAACTTCATAGCTTTCCATTACTTCTTAAATTTAAGCTCCTACATCACATAATCTTTCGTCTACTCCACAAGCTTTAAGCCCTGTATAAGTAGCATCCTTTACCGCTTCTAATAGACTGTCATAAATTGGATTTCATGCTGCAGTGAAAGCGCAATCCACAATTCTACCATCAACATGAGTACCAAAATCAAACTTTACAACATCGTTATAATCTACTATTATATTCCTATCCATTGGATTCGGAGTAAAATGTGCTGCTTAATAATTCACTGAACATCCACATGGAAAAGCAAGTCCACTCTCACTTCCCTTTGATTTTAGTAGTTTTCTGACATATTCTTCAGTTTGTTCACATAAATCAAAAAGATTTACGCCTGGTTTTAGTTGAGTCATTGCCCATTTGCGCACCTATCTATGAACCTCTGCTGCTTTTCTTATGTTTTCATAATCCAAAGAATATAATCTTTCTTTTTCCCTCATCTCCTCAGAAGTAGTTCTAAAAGCATGCCTAAAAGTTTAAAAAAATACTTTTCGGAAGTATAATTTTGAATGAGTCCTGGCTTATATTCATTATTAGGAAACTAATCTTAAATTGGAATTGATGGAGGATTACTAAACGATAAAAGAATTACGTTTGCTTGTAATTAGGATTTTCTTCGTGATTTTTCATCGTTCTAAGGTGTGAGTTATCTTAGAAAGAACTTTAATTTTAAACTTGAGATTTTATCTCAATTTTAGCTTCTTCTTATACCGGTAAATTTGGCTAGGCTTACTGAGTTTAAGCAGGTTAAGCTTCATTTGCTTATTCGTTTTTGTTTTCTGTAATAAAGAAGTTACTTTTCTTTTTATTCCTTTTCTTTTATCCTTTAGATTGTGTTTATGGTTAGGAAGTTCCCTCAATTTCAGCAACTAGTTTATCAATTTCACTTTCCATTTTTTAAATTATTTACATGCTCAGAAGAAATATTCGTCTCAGGAAAGAATACCTATACAAGAAGTAGCAGGAAAAGCAAGTAAAAGAAGAATTCAATCAAAAATAAAAACTTAAAAAAGCTTTAGAAGAGGATAAACCTCTCTCTGCTGATATTCGGAAAGAAGCTTACAAACTAAGAGATAAAATTGAATTAGAAGATGAAAACACAATGATTCCAAGATCTCACATTGATGACGAGTATTAGTTTGCAGGACTTAATCCTCCCAAAATTCTCCTAACAACTTGCAGAAATCCAAGCTCAAGATTGTCACAGTTCGCAAAGGAGCTTAAATTAATATTTCCTAATTCTTTAAGAATAAATAGAGGAAGTTATTACGTAAAGAAACTAGTAGAAGTATGCAACTAGCATGATTTCTCAGATCTAATTATAGTGCATGAGCATAGAGGAGTTCCTGATGGATTAATCGTTAGTCATCTTCCAACAGGACCTACAGCTTACTTCGCTCTTCATAATGTTGTTTTGCGTCATGATTTGTCTGAGAAGCCAGATAATTTATCCCTTTAGTATCCACATCTAATTTTTGAAGGATTTTAAAGTCGACTTGGTGATCGTGTTTGTGATATACTAAAATATCTTTTCCCTGTACCTAAATCAGATAGCAAGCGAGTTATAACTTTTCATAATTAGAATGATGTTATATAGTTTAGGCATCATTTATGAAATAAGTCAGATTATAAAACAGTAGAATTAACTGAATAAGGACCTCGATTCGAACTTAAATTATTCTAAATATAATTGGGCACAATTGATATTCAGCATGCTCAATTAGAATGGGTTTTGAGACCATATATGAATACAGCTAAGAAGAGAAAAGCGTTGTGATCAACTTTAATTAACTATTAATTAATTAATAACATAACTATAAGAAGCTTCTACTAATTAAAGTCTGCATGCTTCAATATGATTCTATATTTTATTGTACTTAGTATTTTGGTTTAGTAAATTAATTACTTTTTTTAACTAAATTCATTAATAAAAGATATTAGCAACATCAATTTTTTTAATTCCTGCATCGTTAGCCTTTCCCTTTATTTCTAAACAAATAAAATTTAATTTTTGAATTATTAAATATTAAGCTAAGAAATTTCATACATTCATTAGTTTATGATGAAATTATATGATAATTCTCTTTATTGCATAATATTTAGCACTAGTCAGAAATTATTCTGCCATTTATAATAAATGTACAATAAAAAATAGATTTAGTCTGCTAAACCAATTTTAAAATAGTTAAATATAAAAAGTAAAATCATTAAATACATGAAAGAATAACCAAAATTTACTATATCCTCTTAATTTAAAAACAATCATTTTTCTTTCTTATGTCCTTAATTTATAATGTATACAACACTAATAATTACAAAAATCTATGTAAGGAAGATAAAATAGAGGTTATAAGTGCTATAAACATAAAATAAAAGTATGATGGCTAATCAATCTACAAAAATTATAATTTCCTTGCATTATTTAGTAAGATAAAAGCCTTTATTTCAATTTTATAAGTATTAAAGTCTTCTATTACTTATTTTTAATTTTATAATTATATCTAATTTTTTAATAAGTTTAATAGATTTTAAATAAAAAATTAAAGCTAATAGATAATTGTTTAAATTAAATTCTATTGTTTCTAAAAATTTTATAAGTAAATACTCTAAATTTCTAAGATATTTTCACTATTTCGTTTAAAAATATTGTTAAGATTATAAATGGATTTATACTTTCAAGTAGTTATATAAAAAGAAAAGTCTATGTCTAGAATAATTAAATTAAATTAAATTAAACTAAACTAAATTTAATTGAGATTTATTACTTTTAATTTAATACTAAAGAGATTTATATAAGTAGCTATCTCTATACAGATATTAAAAATAAATAAGATATTTTATTTTTACTCTTTGAATAAGGATTTTATATTAAGTTTAAAATTCCAAACCCATCATCAAAAAGACATTAAGCTATTAATTTTTATAAATGGTCTTAATCTTGATTAATTATTACTATTAATTAATAAAACTGCAAAATTTTAAATTAAGATTTAGAAATATAAGTCTGCTTTATTCTGCTTTAGTCTTTTATGTAAAGCTTTTAGTTTTTTTCTAAAATTCTTTATTTTCTTCAAAATTTATTAATTTCCTCAAAATCTGCAACTCTTATTTTAAGCAAGATTATTTTAATTTCTTCATTAATATATTTTGATAGTATGAATAATTATCTATTGAAAAATGAAATAAGAATGAATTCTATTTATCACTATTTAAATAAGTTACTAGATGAATTATAATACTTATTTATTATAATACCATAATACAATTTGCTAAGTATATATAAAATGTTAATGATATTAAATCTTTTCTTTAGATTATTTATAAATAGTAATATTTTTTAATTTAATTATTCCGAAGACTTTAATAAATAAGAAAGCCTTTAATTGCCTAAATAATATCCTAGTTAACTATTTTACTCTTTCTGTTTTAGCAAAATTAATTTTCTAAATATTTTTATTAAGATTTTATATGCTTAGCCTAAAAAGCTTGATACTTTTAGTATAATGATTAAAATAATTATATTAAGTATAGATTTTATAATTCTATATATTCTATTATTGATTTAGCATTCTTAATAGCTTTATAAGTTCAATCATGTGTTATGATATTCAAATTTTTATCTTCTATTTTTAAACAGCTAGTTGCATAAAGATATAGCTCCCATTTATCTTATAAGAGAAAAGGTATTTAAATTATGTTCTTTTATTAATTTTTAAATAAGTTAAATAATACTGTAAGTCTCAAATTAGTGATTATCTTTTAAAAAGCTGATACATTATGGAGTTTTTAAAATAAAGAGTATTATTTTTGATTAAATAGAAGGAAAAGTATTATTTAAGATATATTTGGCCTTCTAAAATTGAAGCTTAATTTATGATTATTTATTATTTTCATTATAATTAAAATTATATCTGCACAGGTCTTTAAATAGTTTGCTTTAGTCGTTAAATACACATAAAATTAAAAAATAATCTAAAGAAAAATAAAATTTAGAATTATATCCAAAATAAGCCTAAATACTAAAGATAAAGTTATGATTATAGCGAACAAAGCATATCGTTTTAAATAACTAGCCTATAGTTATAAAATATTAAATAATCTAAGTATTAAGTATAAACATCTAAATATTATAGCATTTATAAGTAATGCTAAAGAAGATAAATTTATGCTTTAAACTAAATAAAATAAAAGTATCATAAAGCTATATTCATAAATAGTTAATATTTTCTGCTTTACTCTTTAAAAATAAATTAATTTTATCAAAACTAAAATAATATAGAATCAACTTTTCACTTGTATGATTAAGTCTAAACGATTGCTTAATTTAATTGTATTATAAAATTACATATATGTGCTAAAATTTAAATTATAAAAGTAAAATCTAAAGTAAAGAATAAATTACTCTTAATTAAATTTTTACTGTTAACTTTAAAATAATTCCTTTCTTTTTTAATCTACCGTAATTACTCAAGTTTCTTAATATGATTTTGTATCTGGCACTTATAAAATTAAAATTTCCACCTATTTTTACAAATTAGGTATAAAATTTATTTTTTAAAGACTTAGTAGACATTTACTTAAAAAAGGATAAACTTCTTATATGTTGATTAAATATCTTGTTAATCTAAAATATCTTAAGAAAAAAATTCTGAAATTAATAGAAGAAAAATTAACTGAGAAATTAGGTTAAAATGTAAAAATTAAAAATTTCAACCAATCAATAGCTAAGAAATTTTTACATAAAAAATCACTAAGAGTAAATGATATTAGATCAATAGTCATATTTATAAATTAAGAAAAATTCTGACAAAATTAAAGAACAAAGAAAAAAATAAAAGAATTACAATTATAATTATATTAAGTAAAATACATATACAATTAATTATAGAATTAAGTTATAAAAGATCAAAGGAAATTGTCTTTTTATAAAATATTTTTACATAAAAATACTTGTTTTCTACAAAAAAATGTAAAAAAGATAAATAATTTTACTTTAAAATACATTTATAATCAAAAAAATTTAAATTTTAAGTAAATAAATAACCAATAGCAAAGTAATTTTGGAAGTGTTTCTATAATTATTTTTCTTGCTGAAAAAATAATTTTTCCTAAAATACATAATTAAATAGTTCATTAAGTAAATAAAATTATAATAGAAAGTTTATTTATTTATAGGATATTTTAAAATTGAGTAAAACCAATTAATTACAAGGATTAAAAAAACTAAATAATTAATTTTATCTATATTGCTATCTATCAAATATTTAAAATTAAATAATAGAAAAAAACTATTATCATAAATGCATTATAATATTTTCCCAACTTAATTTATTAATTTTTAAGGCCTTTCAAATTTAATAGCATCACTTACTATTAATTCCTTCTTTTAGTAAAAAATTTATTTAAAAATCAGAAGTTTTATTCAAACATGAACAAATTTAATAATCTCCTAAAAAGATTAATAATGTAAAAAATTTATTTGTTTAGCATCTTTTATATTTCGTCTTAGATTAAATCTTTACATGATTTTGAACTGTTCGTTATTAATAAAAAAAATTTAGTAAAATTTACCAAAAAATTAAATTAAAAAAGTTCCAAAAAATTTAACAAGATCGCTAAATTTTGAAAACTTACTAAAAATCTACTACTATACATTAAAATTGAATATGAAAAGTTAAATTTTTAGAAAAAATAAAGCAAAAATTTGAATTAAGATGATAAATAAATGTTTATGATTCTATTTGAATAAGTAAAATAATAGAATAAATTAAATAAAAAATATTGAAAATTTGTATAAATAATTTAAAATTAGAAAAATTAAAGAAATGAAGATACATTTAAAAGTGGATTAAAAATGTAATTTAATATAATCTCTTAATAGATAAAATTTAAATAGAAATTATACTATATGAGGTTAATTTTATAATTATGTATTCAGGATTAAATAAAAAGCCCTTTTAAATTCTAACTTATATAACTGTTTATAAGGATTTAAGTTAAATGATTCATCGATAAATTATTCGCTTTATTTTTAATTATAGAATAATATATTTTGTCTATAGATAAAAATTAATAAAAATTAATATAAATTCACTTAAATATTTTTAAACATACAAAGCGAAAAATATAATATTTTTAAATAGTAAATTTTTGGATAAAAATTATATTTGACTAGAATTAAAATAATTTTCTTAAATAAAATTATATAAATCAATTATCGTAGTACATGATTAAAAAAGTTTTATCTTTAAAAAAATATTTAATTTCTAAGAAATATCAAGTCATATAAAAATTGATTCAGATTAAAAATACTCTTGTAATAATAATTTTGTATCCATTTAGATCATTTGCAATTCAAAAATCATCTTCTGTGAATGTATTAAGTTAATTTATGAAAATGTCCAGATTAAAAAGAATTCAAAATTCATTTAATTTAATTTTTTTATTAGCTATACTTAAATAACTTAAAATCATTAAAATTTTTTTGCAAACATAAAAAAATAGTATTGTGCTTTTATGGTTTATACATAATTATCTGAAGTTTCTTTAATTTATTTAGGTTGCGATACTATGCATTACAACTTAATAAATGACTACATTCTGCGCTTTTTTCAATTTTTTTTATACTTTTTATATAGATTCAAAAATGCTAGTTACATTTTTAATAATTGATTATATTTAGTTAAAGCAAAATTTAATAAATTTATGAAAATTGATTTGCTTTATTTATTTAGCCTTTAACTTTTAAGAAAGATGACTATATCTATTAAAGCATAAAAATAACTCATCTTATATTTGTTATTTCTAACTCTTCGTTGATATTTTAATATTTTATAAATATTAATTTCAAGTAGCATATTCAAAGTTACTCCCATATAGTTCTATTTATTTCTTCACTTTATATATAAATTAAAAAATATCTAAACTAAGCTTTTAAAATAAAGCTAAAATGTATGCATTTTGCTTATATGAAGTTAAATATAAAGTTTTATTTAATAAAATATACATAAAGCAAGCTACTTATTAGCTAATTTAATTTTTTAAAACAATAATTTAAATATTTTAAGCCTTTATCATCTATAGGCTTATACATTCTACATAATCATTTTATTATGGAATCTAAGATAATTATTTAATGCTAGCTAAGTAAATTTTTTCGTTAAAGCTTTACTATCAACTAACTAAACTGTTTTAATAGAAAAGATATTTTGCCTAGTTATTTTTATTATATCATAATATAAAAAATTAATTTGGCAGAAAACAAAATAAACTACTATTATCTGCTTAAATGAAAAAACAAAGAGATAAAATTTAAGCAATGTCTAGTTTTAAAGTTAGTAGTATATTAATATTTATGCTTGCTACTAAATTACGCTTATACATTTAATAATTTAATTATTTTCTTATAGCATTGACTAATCTACTTACGCTTATAGAAATTTTACAGTTTATTCACTTTGTCTTGCAATAGTTGTGTTTTGTGTCATTTAGCATAAAATGAAGCAACTTAAATAATAAAATTTTAATTTCCTTTTTGAAATAGACTAATTAATAGCATTTTATATTATATAGCATAATTAAGCAGAGTCTGAAATCTATCAATTCATTGTAAATTATACTTGATTGATAGCTGCAAAATAAATATTTAAAATGAATGTTTACATTTAATAATTATTTAAATATATTCTAACTAGTAAGGATTATTAATTTTAAATCATTATACATAATTATTATTTTACCATAATTAGCATTTTATATTCTAAACTTTAGCAAGTTATGTCTGGAATAAAGATTTAATTTTAAATTATTATTGCCTTAATATTTCTTTGATTAATCATAATAATGAAACTATTTATTGTTTTTATCTATAACTAATTTCTGGTATCTTTAACAATAAAAGTTAGAAGGAAATTGGAGCTCAATCTTAAATATCAAGCACTAGTTTCAATGGTGAGTCTTAATTTTTTATATACAATTCTAGAGAAAAATAACTTTTAGAGTTAAAAACTATAAAAAAAGGGCCTTTTCTTTACCATATTATTTGGAAAACTTAAAAAAGAATAATGATAAAGTCAAACTAGGATTTTATAAATAACTTAGTATTAAATTAGTGCAAATTAATTTCGATTTTATTTATCTATCACATTAAATAAATACAAATCATAGCAACCAAACTTATTTTTAGCCCTTACTTTTTAAATAAAAAGATTAATTTCAACTGAAATACATCTAATTTAGCTAATATGCTTATTTACTATTTAATTACGTTGAATCATAAATAAACGATATAAATGAAGCATATTTATTTGTCATCATCTTAGTTCCAAAATTTATATTATTTTAATTTCTAAAGCATTATGAAGCTAATAAAGTCTTAGTTTTCTTTAGTATTTTAATTATAATATTGATTGAAATAAAATTTTATCACTTGAATTCATTTGATGTTAACTACAAATTTTAATATCAAATATATTTTTTTAAAGTTAAAAATAACTAAATTAAATACTTCGATTCTACTTTTGAAACTAGCAGAAATTTCATAAGTAAATTATTTGCAAATTTTCATTAAAAAGATAGTTATAAAATTATAAGTTTGGAAAATCGAAGAAAAATACCAAATATAAAAAAATTGTTTGCGAAATAATAATATTCTTAATAGAAAATTAGATAGCAAATCTTAATTTTAAAAATTGAATTGAGTTGGATTTGCTGCTTCTTATAGAGTGTTTATTTTAAAGATTGCATTCAAATTTAAAAATAAAAAAACTAAATTTTAGAAACTAGAATTTAGTTAAATTGCTCATAAAACTATTTAAAGTTAGTTAATTTAATCAAATATTTAGCTTAATAACTCTTGCATTTTTTTATAATTATACATCAACGACTTGCTAATAGATCTATAATAATAAAGGGATAATAATTAAATTCGAAATAAAACTAATTATTAAATTTATATTTACTTTCTTTATTTAAATCATATACTAAAATTTTTTATCCTTACTGTAAGTTTTATCCTTTATTAGGTAATAATTTAAGTCCTACGCATCAGTATTAATTCAAGTTAAAAATAAAGTTGATAATTAAGATGGAATGTTAAGAACTAATAAAACTTTCATTTTAATAATATTGAGATTAATCCAAATAAAATATTAAATCACTATTATCTTAGTTCATTTTTAACGCTTTCCCAACTATTGAACAAGAATACTCATAGCATTACCAAGATAACCTTATTACTAATTTTCTACTTTTCTATACTTTTACAACCCATTAGTTTCTTGACGCTTTTATTAATTTGTCTGCTTGTTTAAATCTTTATATTATTCAACTTTCCTTTTCCAAAGTAACTTTAGAGCCTCAATGCTATACTGTTAAAATTTTGACTCGAAGACTTTCCAAAGTTCGTGACCTTTTAGATGAGGTTAGTCTAAGCAAAGTTGATTAAACTACTCCAAGTCATTTTCTTGCCAGTTTAAATCCACGATGGGAAGCAATTTTTCAGTTCAGCGTTATCTACACTACTTGCTATCTCTCACTTTACGAGCTTCGTGATATCTTTGGTTAATTCGTTTGGCAGCTTTATTTCATTTAATAATAGGAAACTCTTTCATGATACTAACCAATATTTCATCTTCCTCTTACGTCCACTTCACTTGCAGTCTGCTTCTCTTAGGCCTAGCTTCCATATTATTATTGATTCAAAAAGCATAAGTTAAAGTATATTCTTATTTAAATGCAAAAGTTGCAAGTTTAATTTAACGTATAAAAATAACCTTTTAACTTCAACTAAGCAAATCAAAAAATACTTTTTTATTACTAAGCTCTACAGCTAAATTTGCATAAGCACCTAGTAATTATATGCTTAACTCATATTATTCATACAATTACTAAATTACAGCATAAATTTTTAAAAAATTAAAACTCCTTTATTTATCAGTTTGATTTGACTTTAAGTTATTTAACTCAATCCAAAAGCATTCTTCATAAGCAAAGCATTCAGAACTTTACAAACATTTCTAATAAATTTAATTAGTTTATCTCTAAAATCCTAACTTACTCCGTTTTAGGTTTCTTTAATAAAACTGAAATTAGAATATCTTAATTTTATCTTGATGCTGAACAAAATTATAAAATACTTTGGTCGAATATTTTAAAAACAATTTTCGAATGAAATATAACAAGTTAAATAAAGCTTGATATTGCATTAAAAGGGTATTTTTAATGTAAGTTTATATATTTACTAAGTTTTACTTTACTAAAAATATACTAAAAGCTAATATGACTATAAAATCCTAAGAAGCTTTTATCTACAATTTTTTAAGTTGTCTTATATCTTATTTTATGCAATCAACCAAAAAAATTATGATGCTATCATCCTTAAATCATTAAAATTATCTTAATCCAGCCAAAATGTTCTAAGCAATTATATACGTGTTAATTTTAAATGAAGCAGCTTTCATCATTTTCTATGATTCCAAATTTCTTTATTATAAAACTCTAATAATGGTTGATGATAACAAGTACCATATTTTTAATAAATATCTCTACATATCTGCTATTTATTGGTAAGAATATGATTATTAAGCTTAATAGTTATTTCTACTATTTTATGAATATTGCATTATAAGAAACAATTAAATAACTAATTTATTAATTTTATTTATATTACAATCTCAAATCATACAGTCATTAACTGTAATTCTTCTTTTCTATTATTTAGAACATGAAATATAAATATAATCACCTACAGCAAGGCAAAAATAAATGGTGATAATTCTAGAAGTTATAGTTTTGTTTATCTACTTTATCTTTATGACTAATTGATTGGATAATTATTTAGTTTTAAAATGAACAGCTTATATACTTGTCAAATGTCTTATTTATTTCTTTTCCAAAAATATTGTTAGCTAAACTCTTTATATCACATATTAACAAATCCTTATTAATACTTCCTTATAATAATACAATCATAATTATTAAATAAAAATAATCTTATATATAAGATTATATAAATAACTATGAATTGCTTAGCATTTTTACTTTTAAAAGGCAGCTATTAAGGATTTTTATACTTATTTTTATTTTTATATTTATGCAAACTTTCATTTCTATCAAGAAAATTTTGCTGTTATTTGATTTTAATTCCATTCTTTTTAAGAAAAATCTGCTTTTTCAGGTTAAAAATATGGCTTATAATTTAGCCTTTCTCTTTTTCCTTTTTAAGCTTAAATTATTACTAATTAGCTTTTTACTTATACTTTAATTTTGGAATTAGAGAACAACTATTCTAAAATTATAACTAAATCAGTCTAATAATGAATTATATTGTTTTATTCTTATATTAAGGTAGATATGCTTAAAAGAAAAAATTAATAAAGCTTAATCATGATACAATATCTTAGAATATTATACTCTAAAACTAAACTTAACTCTAAGCTTTGTGAGATAATCCATTTCCCATATTAGCAAGATGCTTAAGCGATCTCATATTATGAAAATTTAACATCATTAAGCATAAATGCCTTTGTTCTTCTATGTTGCAAATTATAGTTAAATTTACTATCTGTAAAAAATAACTTAGAATTAATAAAATAAAAGTGAATAATTTAAACTAAAGGCAATAAATAGAAAAGACTCTATAATCATATAGTAAATAAAGTGAAAGACTAAATTTAATTTAAATTGAGTATCTTTTCACTTAAACTTTAAATTTCTTTTAATAATAAAAATATAATAAATAGCTAATTTTAAAGTAGTTAATTAATATTATCTACTTCAAGTTGTATAGAAATATTATAATAATCTGCTTTAGAGATATAATATTTAGTAACTAATTTATTTACTATTTCTTACATTTAGCATTCCTACTAGATTTATATATAAATGGCTATAATTTTAATTAAGACTAAAATAATACAATTAGATAAAGATGAATGATAATATTGTATGCCCTAAATATTTTAGCTAACTATAGTGATTAAGAATTAATTCTTATTCTAAGCCTGATTTTTATTAGGCTTTTTATCTAAATATATCTAATTTGTATGCTTAATTACTTATATTAAATGGAGATATTAAGCTCTAACTAAAGTGTTATAAAATAATTTACTGGGGAGCCTATAAAATTTATTTAGCAGCCTTATGAATATTCTAAATAAGAACGCTTAACTAAAATTTTATCTTTAAGAAGCAAAAAGTTAAAAAGCGGATCTGAAAACTACTGCTTAAGCTTATTTAGAAAGATACCTATCTTATTGGGAAAGTATGAAATTTGAACTAATTTATGCCATCCAAAGTTATTATCATTGCCTCAAATAAGAGAAAACAAATTTTTATACTTAAACCCTTAAAATCATAGCTATTGATCTCTTGATTTAGACACCACTGAAGATTTCTGATCCTCTCCCTCTGTTACTTTGAATAACTCTATCTGATTTATAAGAAATAGTGGTTCATTTTTTAAACAGAGTTAAGCCTTATGCTAAATTTCGCTTGAAGGGGAAATTCTTAAAGAAGGTTCCATTTAAAATAAAAGATTAGATGGGTGGTTGCTGGTATGCATGAAGAATAAAATTTATGTGATAGGAGGACATAATGAAGAAAAGTATTTAAAATCAGTCGAATGCTTTAATACTACTTAAGAACTTAATAGTATTAAAATAGCTGACCTAAATGAAGAAAGAAGTGACTGCAAAGGATTTTCTTATCTTAATAAAATGTGAGTATTTGGAGGCTATGCCTCCATGACTGAGCGTAATTATTCTTCTGAAATGTATGATCCAGCATATGATAGCTGAACTCTTACAGACTTTAAAATTCCAACCTTTTTGAGAGGCTTTAAAATAAACGCCAATCCTTTTATTTTTTTTGGAGAAGATGATTTAAAAAATGTAGTGGTTATTTATGACAAATTTATGGGAAATATTATCAAAACTTCTAAGTTAGATGTTAATTTTTTCTTCTTCTGAAGCGATCCAATTCAATATGGGAATCATATATATATATTAGGATAAGGAGAAAAAAGAAAGTATGCAATCTTTGTTTACAAAATAAAAGAGTAAGAATTTTAAATTTTTACAACTAGAATAATAATACCTTTAGTATATAGCTGAGCTTGTTATCATAAATAGTTTAATAAATAATTTATTTTTAGATAGTTTCTAAATTAATTTTATTAAGTAAATCATTATACCTAGATTATCTAAATTTTATATTTCTTTATTTTTAATCACTAACTTTATCTGCCTTAAATTATTTTAAGGTTGAAATATTTAAATTTACAATACTAGTAGCTTACTATAAATAATAGTTGGAATGAAACTAGGAAAATATTACTGAATCTGTTTTAATTAAAAATAGCAGGACTATTAATAAAGAGATTAGCTTATTTATTTCTATATCTAGCATTTATATTTTGCAAAGGTTAATAAGTTCTTTGCTTGAAGAAGAATATTAAAAGGTTAATATTTCTAAGTGAGAACTAATTTTAAAATAGCTTAATTTCTATTAAGGTTTATCTTAGTTAAGTTTCTATGCTTAAGATACCTTTGGGTTTCTATAAAAGTATTATACTTAATGAAGTTGAAAATTAGATATATAATGATATAATTAGTAATGATATATAAGGATTAAAATAATTCTTAAAATATAAATTATTTATCAATATTGATAAAGTGTTTGCTTCCAATAAATATATCTAGTTAATCAAGAAGTCATATAAAGACATTAAGGATTTATAGTCATCGATTTGCATGGAATATGCCTCTTGTCCATCTAATGCTTTCATAGTATTTTATTACTATAATTTGTATTATAGATAGAAAGTAACTGCTTATTAGAAATATTTTAAAATAGGATTTAAAGATATTTCTGCATTAATTATTATTAATAATATCTCTTTTACCTTATAATTTTCATTTAACTTATAAATTTTAGGGCTACTATCTTTAAATTAATCTCTCATTTCTATAGGATCTGCACATTCAGACATAATTTAAATCTAAAATCCCTCTATATCTTATAAAACCTTAAGAGGACTATCATCTTTTGAAATGTATTTCTTGAAAACAAAGAGCTGAAAAGTATGTATAAATTTGTTATTTAAAGGTAATTTAAGTAATTTGACAGTTAAGAACATAATAAATTATTTGAGATGCAAAGTATTTAAAATTTAATTAAAAGCTTTTAAATATAAAATAAAAGTTAGTTTATCTTTTATATTAACTCTTTTAGATTTACTTAGTAATCAATTAATTTTATCTATTTCTGATATTTATTACCTTATTCCTTTTGTATTAAATGCACATACATTCTGCACATTTGCCTTATCAAAATTTTATAAAGCTTTATTTGAAATTTGTAAGTGCATAAATAGATTAAAACTAACTGCTAATTTTGCTTTCGAATTTAAGCAAGGAATTAAAATTTATATAATTTAATTTTTTTTATTTTACAGTTAAGTGTAGAAAATATAAATGGACCTTAATTAAATTTTTTAATATAGCAACAGGTAATTTAAATATAAAGAAGTTAATTTAAATAAGTCTATTGCTAAAACTTTTACATATTATATCAAAATTCTATTACATAAATACAAATTATATAAGAAATGTAATTTTTCAACTAACTCTTTTGACAACTTTCATTCCTTCTTTCATTTCAATCTTCTCTCTTCTTTGTAAATTCACAATTGCATTCTCTACTACCATCATATTACCACAGCGATTTAGCATTTCTTCAACTAACCTATCTCTTGGTAGCTTGCCTCCAACTGGAATTCTCTTCAAAATTAATTCCTCTATATTCTAGATTTGCTAAGTCATTTCAGCTGAAAAAATTACTTATTAACCTTTATTCTTTTCATTGAACTTTGCAAAGTTTAAAGTTGAGACCGAAAAAATTCGATGAGCTTCTTCAACATGCTATTAGACTACTTAATCCAAGAGATGCATTTTGGCAATTGCTTCAGATAATCTTATAATTGCTTCTAGTTGTCTAACAGTGATTGGGATTTTAGTCTTTTTTTCGGCTCTATCTTTTATATAGTAATTTTATAAGAGATTAGCAGCCTCTTGACTTAGTCTTGGCTTTTTCTAAGCTCTACAAAATGCTATATACTTTCTGAATAGATCTGGATCAATGATATTTTCTCTTTCCTTATTGTTTTATTATTATTAATTTTCGGCAGAGATGAATAAATCCATTATATGCTTGGCTAATTATTTATCTCTTTCTTCATCTCTAATATCTCTTACCATAAAAATGCAATCAAATCTAGAAAGTATCGTACTTTAAAAATCAATTTAATCTTCACTTGACATTGACTCTTAATAGCTTCCAAATATAGGATTTGCAGCTGCAAGTACACTGCATCTTGAGTTTAGAATGGTTGTAATGCCTGCTTTAGCAATTGAAATTGTCTATTACTCCATGGCTTCATGAATAGCAACTCTATCTTAGGGATTCATTTTATCAAACTCGTCAATACAAACTAACCCATTATCTGCTAAAACCATAGCTCCTCCTTCTAATTAAAACTAGCCTCCTTAATCTTTAATAACAGATGCAGTAAGACCGGCAGCACTTGATCCTTTACCAGAAGTATAGATTGAGATTGGGGCTAACTAAGAAGCTATCTTAAGGAACTAAGATTTACCAGTTGAAGGATCTCCAAGTAATAGGATATTTATATCACCTCTAAGTTTAGTTTTATCAGGCAAAAGTTTCCTTGACCCCCCAAAAAGTTAGCAAGCAATAGCTTTTTTAATATCATCATTTCCAAAAATACTAGAACCAACAGATTTCCAAATTAATTCATATAAATTAGGTTACCTTGCTAATTAATGGAATTTTTCAATTTCTTGCTCATTGAATGATAAGCATTGCTTGCTTAAAAGATTCTAGTCTTAGTTCATTATGCCTAGTACTTATATATATGCGCTTTTTATATTTTAGTTCTTTACTCCTTTGGTATAATTACCATAAATTCCTATTACTTTTACACGAGTTCCTGGACAAACTCTGTCACACAAGTATCTATCACATCATAGTTATATTGTTCTAGGCATTTCTCCTGTGGGAATATTTTCTGGTAATTCTTAAAGTTTTAATAATTAGGTATTGATGCATTAAGAATTCATAGGAATTATTATATAAGGATCTAGTGGACAAGAACTTTCTTAGTTAGAGCTTTAGCATCTTCTTGGGATGGTTACTCCACTTATGCCTTTTGGAACGTTTAGAAATTGAACATTCTCGCAATTTTTGCATTTGATACAAACTACTTGAGCTTTTACTCCAGGTTTTGAAGATGATAGAATAATTCCTTCTACTATTACCAGCTATCCCTATAGCTTAGCTTCCAATTCTCTTATTTGCTATGGATGCTATTCAGACAAAAGCTCTATTTAGAAATCATTAGGCAAAATGCAGTTAAAGCTTTGTAATACGATTTTTATTGCTGATTCGAAAAGAGGCATTATTTTTGATGGATTTTACATTAATTTGTCTTTAATCTAGTAGATATCAACAACTGCTAAATCTTCTATCCATAGCTAAAGGAAAAATCTTGCATTCTAGTAATTTCCTAAAAGCTAGTTTTTATATTTAAAATTTTCAGCTGAATATGATCTTATGAACTCGATGAAAATGTTCTATATTTCCTATATTTCATTAACTTATGATGATAACTCATTAACTTATTATTACTAAGCCTGTACAGTATGAACTTGCTAGCCAGATAATCCACTTAGAGACATTTGCCGCTAAACTTTATTAAAATTATAAAATGGCTTTAAATTCTAAATTTCAAAATCTAAACTTCATTTCAAATTAAAACTACTAAATTTATTCCCTTTAGTAAATACTATTAATATAGTCTCAATCCTATTTATCGCTTATATCCCTTTTTATTTATAAATAATAACTTAAACTAAATAAAAAAGGCAATAAGTTGAATATGAACCTAAATGTTTAGGATAAAGAGATCATCTCTTAAAATATTAACTTTAATCCCTAATAGATTAGAGAATAATAAGTATTTAAATTATTAATTCTTAATTCATTTAATTCAAATTTAACTTTTAAAAGGATAGCAACATTTAATTACACATATTAGGCATAAAGTTGATAGATATAATGCTTCTCAATATACTATTAACAGGAACCTCTGGTTGATAACAAATTTCTTAGTTATCAATTTTTCACTTGCAAATAATTTTGAGAGATATGCTAATTTTAAGTTAGAAAAGCAAAGAATGAAGAAAAATAAGCAAGATAAGATATATGTGAGTTAGTTAAATTAGATGACTTGAAAGAAAGATAAATAGTTATATTTTATGTTATTAGGAAAACTAATCTTGCTAAGGAGATATTTTACAATTTATAACTCCACTCTGAGATTCACTCTCTTCTTGTTCTAATATTTTATCTTAGTCCATTATATTTCATTTGCTTAATGTTAATTCATTAGATATATTTTCATTAGTCTTTGAGTCAATTTATAGGCTTTTTTAGTTATCTTAATCTTTGGATTCTTCGGATAAAAATTTCAATTGCTAATCAGATTAATTCACTAAATTAAAAAATTACCTAAAAGTCTAGATGAAGTAATTTACGCATTGGTTCTTTCACTTATATTAAAGTTTGGAACTTCAATTTAAGTCTCATTTTCTAATGTTGTAAAAGTTTAATTTTTATTAAGCAAAGACTGTTTGAAAACCGATCTCCTACCAAAAAATGATTTGACAGTTATTGACTATAAATTACCTGAATTTGATTGTAAATTTTTAATTTATTGCTATCAATCTCTCATACTTTGCATTATAGCTGAATAATATGGGTTTCTCTCTATATCATAACTAACTAACTCCTTTCTCTCCACTTTTTTTATGATTTTATCAAAGTTTTTGTCTTAATGCTCTATTGTGCTTATTTAGTTTTACTTGAATTTGAAGAAGTAATACTTCCAAATCTACGCGTTTATAAAGAAGACAGCCAAAGAAAGTATTATCAGTACTAGATATCAAGGTCCATGGTATGACATGAGTCTTTCTTTTGGGCTGTTTTCTTTATCACATCTAAAGATCAAATAAGTTGATTATTTCTCTATAAACTCAAAGCAATTTTCAAAGCCACTTGGAAATAAATTTTCACTTCCTAGCATGTAAATACTAAATATGGAATGTAGAATAACACTCAAAGGTAGATATTAAAGTATCTTTCTATGAACTGTTCATGAGAACGAAGGAGGCTTCTTATAGTACTTGAACAGAAGAATTTTATCTGATCAAAAGCGAAATAAGGAAGCAAGAAAAACACATGGTATGAGAATAGGCATTCCAGTGCTATAAATCATAGCTGTGTAAATTAGCATTACTTCTCTTGCATATCTATGAGAAATATAAAAATCAGGCCCTATGTAAATGTTATTCAAGTCTTATTAAGTTTTAGCTTTTTTGGCACGAATAGTTCTAGTAATAAGATGATAAGGATATAAAAGCAAGTTCAGAAAAGTAGGAAAAGCAATAGCAATAATTATTGTATAAGTAATTTACTTACCAATATCTGCAAACCACATTCTATCAAAGTCTTAATAACTCTGCTTTCCTTTGTTTTCTTAGTGGGTAAACCAATAAGGTAATCTTGAGCTAATAATCACGGTTGAGAATGCAGTGTTAAAGACATAATTCCAAAATATTTTAATCATCAAGCTTAGCTATTACTTAGATTAAGTATATTACCTTTAAAACTAATTAATTATTGATAGAATTTATCTAGATATTATATTAAAAAAAGCTATTGCAAAACTAATTGCAATCCTTATTTAGTAAACTTCTTACGCCTTTTCTATATATTCTAGGCAAAAATCTTATACTTCTTTGATACTTAAGTCTTTTTAATGAGAGCATCAACAATAATATTCTGAAGGAGTTTTGTTAGAGTCATAAAAATGTTTTGCGTAGTTTATCATTAGTGAAAAATCAAATTATCTAGCTTTTCATAATTAAATACATTCATTTTCGTTAGGAAGATTTGGCTCTTAAGATTTTATTATATAAACGAAAAAAATAACACTTCCTATAACTAAAGCACTACTAATTGTAACCAGAATCATTCTTAAAGTTCTCTCACTTTTAGAAACTTCAAGATTTTCATAGATGATGGAATTAGGATTTGAAGCATAATCTACATGTAGTCTAATTTTACCATCTCACTTCAACTCTTTTTGAGTGAATATTCCAGTGCTATAATTATAAGCAAATATACAGTCTTTTTTAGATTATTTTCTATTGAAGATAATATATACTTTTGCTATTTCAAGTTCACTTTAACTTTTTATATATTCGCCTCATTTATGAAAGAGTAATTTATCAAGTTCCCCAATTTACTAATCTATTTTCTAAATTTTCTTATTATTTTCTATTTCCTACTCATTTAAATTCATTTCTTCCTTACCTCTTTTCATTTATAATTTAGCTCTTTTAGTATATATGCTAAGTAATCCTTAATATTTCCTTGCAAATGAAACTTCGTAAACTTAACCAAATTTTTCTTCGAAGAATTCTTTTACTTATTGTTTAGTAATTCCTCTAGTAGGTAAATTACTGACTTCAACAGCATAAGCTTCGGTACTATTTTGAATACTAAAATAGTCAGCTATGATCTTATTAGACAATATATTATAAACTATTATCATAACAAGAAACACAATACAGATAGAAAAATCCGATCAGACAACCTTTTAGAGTATTTGTTCATTCAAATTTAAAAATTATTGCTCTCTTTTTATTTAAATTTAACTAGGCTAATATTGCTTATATTAAGTTTTATTGAATAAACTAGTTTGAGTCAGAAACTTTTATCATAAATCCTACTAATCTTCAGTTGTTCAAAACAGCTCATTTCCAGTTGTATAAAGATTAGCAATAGTTAATGAATCTAATTTATCCATATTGTATTTATTTAGTCACCCTCCATTATCATTTCCTCCTCTACTATTAATTATTATCATAGATACGCTCAAAATTGATAAAATAGCAAAGATTATAGTCATCCATTTCATAAAATGGAAATATAGATAAAGACCTATTTCATTCCGCAAAATTGAAATAGGAGTTGTGATTACATTATATGACTATGGAATTATTTTGGTTTAGTCTTTAATTCTATTTTCGTTTAAAAAGCGCTTAGCTAAAGATAGTCTAGGCGCTTTTATTGTATCTTCAAGCTTTATTTAATTAGCAGATTGAACTAGCTTTTAAAATACAAGTTTTAAGATTTATTGATTTACTTACTTATCTTAAATATTTCTGATAGATCTTCTTTTGTGAGCTTATAAAAAGGAAAAAGATTTCTAGGTAGCCATGATTATGGAACTTTTCCTTACATTGCTTCTTTTATGCTATTCTTCACCTATATCTTAGCTATGCTCCTCTCTTCGTTTATATTCCTCTTTAAGATGGCTTTGTTATATAACTTAGATTGGACTTAATTCTAACTTTTTTTGTTAATTCAATATCTTATCTTTATCTTATAGCTTCATAAAGAGGAAGAAAGAAAGTATTAGTATTGCTAAAAAGGCAAGTCAGAGAAAAATGAAGTAGATAGCTTAGCTAGGAATGAGTTTTTAGTAAATTTAATTTCCTTTGAAATTATTTTAAAAGAATTGGCTAAATGATTAGCTCATCATCGTGACTAATAAAGTAGAATTTCCACATGCACCATTATCTCAATTACATCCTTTTTTATAGCAAAAAAAGTCACAAATATTATTATTAAGTAAGCTATCTCCACAAGGACAAGCATCTATACAATCTCCATCGTCTCACTTGCATTCAAAGGAGTCACACAGCTGATCACAATATCCATCTCCCATCAGATAGCCTATACCTCATTAAATGCAAAAGCAACTGTTATGCATGCAATCTAATCCATCAAATTAGCATTTTGGAACATTACATTAAATATTGCATTGTCCATCATCAATCATATCTAAAAAGCAGCCTGAATCAACAAAGCACTGCTCTTAACAATCACCAAAATCAAAATTGCATTAAGATACGTTACATTCTAATTAGCAAAAGCCATCTTAAAGTCAACTTAATGAGCATCTTTAATCGCAAAATTAATCACAATCACCAGAATCATAATTGCAATATGAATTATTACAACTTTTATCGCAGTACGAATCTTCAACTCATCTATTAGGACAATTTTAATAGCAATACGAACATTTTTCTTTGTCTCTACATCAGCAGTCTCCATTATCAAGCTGACATTTTTCATTATAGCATTACTCTTAACATTCTCCATTTCCTATATTATCAAGATTACAACCAAAATCTTCACAAGAGTCATAACAATCACCTTAATCAAAATCGCATTCTGTATTATTACATTCTTGATTGCATTTTCCATTCTTTAGCAATGATTTTAAGCAGTTAGTAGCACAAGGATTACAATCTTACTAATCAAAAAGACACATATAGTTATAGCAATTAGGATTACATTAATCATCGCCAATAAAAGATTTTTAGCATAATGGAGCACATTAATTTTAGTAAGAAATTTCTATTTCAGCTTTCATTCGTACTAATACAAATAAGCTTAAGTAAAAGCTTCAATATATTATTCTTTAAATCCCCATTTATTTGATATTTTTAAATAGATTGATTTAACTAAAAGGTATCTTTTCTTTATCATTTTTCATAAAATCTGCTAGTCTAAATATCTTTAAAATTTTTTAAGAGCCTATTAAAATAAATTTTTTCTATTTGTATTTTGTAGATACAGGCTATAATAAAGTGAAATATCAAGGTACTTCTTTTAAAATATTAAATATTAAATCTTAAGAAATAACTTTACAGTATCATTTACTTTTATAAAATTGCTTCTTTTTATAGTTTTTGCATATATTAATTAATTCTAAGCAAGAAGTCATTTTTTTATTTTTGACTTGGAAATAAAAATAAGCAAAATATTAGATTCTATCAACTTTTTAATCTCTTTAAGAGAAGTTTTTATATAACTTCTTTTTATTAAATTAAATCTATTTATAACATATTCATATAGCTCTTCAAAAAGGAAATTTAATCTTAATCAAAATATTATATTTTTTTCTTACTTATTTAAATATTTAGATTCAATTAGGAAATTAAATAGATTTAGTAAATTTTAAATATAAGAATGAAAAAATTAAATAAAAGTATGCTGGATAATCATTAATCAGCATGGTTATTATTAGGATATATCTTATAGATTCTATAATTTACTTATTAATATTAAATAAGGATAATATCTATCATTTAGAAAATATTTAAATATAAACCATTTTAAATAAAATTGGTTAATGAAATGCCTTTAATTTCATCACAATACTCTATATGGAATATAGAGTATATTATTTTATTTAAAAAAGAAGCTTTTTTATAATATATTTCAATGTATATTTATAAATTGTTTCTACTTTTATAGATAGATTAACTCTTTAATTAAACTTTATTATGAATGCTTATGCAATTTTCTAAAAGATTGCTTACTCTTATTTTTAATAGACTTCTCTAAAAATATAAAAATATTTATTTAATGTTTATTAAAATGATTTCTAGCTTATCTCTTATTTAGGGTATATTCACAAAATTCTTATTGCTTATCTTCTGAAAATTAAATACTTATTAATTTAAGATGAGAGTGTTCTTTTATATTTAGAAAATTTAATAATATCTCTTTTATATTAGCAACGATTCACTGTCTAAAAATTTTCTAAAGAATATATAATAGTAGATAGCTAACTATATTACAAAATAATAGCTAGTTATATAATTCGTTAAAGTATGAATATATTATTTTGTAACCAATGTATTTATGATTTATATTATTTTCTATGCTATTTTATTTATTTTCAGTAGCTTTTTTGCTAATGCTCATTTTATTCCAAATTATCTTTCTATTTCCTTAATTACAGCTAAAATCCTTTCTCATTTTATTTGCTTTCTTAATTTATTTAGCATCCAGTTTAAATTCTATTCTGTTTAAAACCTTTTATGAAACAAAGGAATTTATTTAAATTTTATCTATTTAGAGATTTAAATGATTATTATAAAATTCTTATTTTTCTCTAATTATTTTAAATTTAGTAAGTTAGTTTATAGTTAAATTTAAACTTGTAATAGATATTCTCTTTTTGCTAAAATTTTCACTTATTAATGCTTTTATTAAATGATCTTAATTATCACTTAAACACATACTAAAATAAATTAAAAAAATTTAATTAATTTCAGTTATTTCTTGATACCAATTTTAAATATTCTCCATACTCCTTTTGATTCAATCAGTTTTCTTTTGCTTCTTTATTTGCTAATATTTTTCTATTTATTTATATTTAACTAGTTTTAGATGTATTTTAATAAAGTGTTATAATTGCTAATATAATATAAAGCTTTTTATAGTATCTTTAGATAAAACATCTAATTAGATAAATTGCAAATACTTGGCTTAAGTGCTTCTAAGTTATCTATTTTAATATATTGCTGCTTTATTAAAATTTTCTATTTATGCATCATTTCTTTTTCCTATCTTATTATTTGTTTAGTAACATTTTTTAGATATAAGAATCATGCTAAATGTTTCGGCGAAATTTGCTTTCTACATTATATGCATAGTTAAAAAAGATAGATCTACAGAAGAGGAAGAATTAGCATTTCGTATATAATACAAGAAGCTATTCAGCTTAAAGAAATAAATAAGCCATAAATAATTATTTAACGCTTTAATCATTACTCACATCAATTTAGCTTCATTATTATTTGCGCTTATTTTAAAATTATTATAAAATCTAAGAGTAATAAATAAAAGCTTCACAAGATAAAAAAATTAAAAAGCAGTTATGCTTTGAAGTTAATTACATTCTATTTGAAAGTTCTTATTAAAAATGTTTGCAATTCGAAATAAAAGTGCTAAGAACAAGTATTTTGCTATATTGTTACTCTCCCTTCTTAGCAATAAAGGTATATTTTTACTTAATAATTTAATGCTTAGAAAGTATGCACTTATTAATTAAAAGGCTAAATGTATTTATTTAATATAAAAGTTACTTATATTGATTATGATTTATCTTTTATTTATCTTAATTGGTATATCTTCTAATTGTTTAAATTCTAAATTTTCAACATTATATCTACTAAAAGACTAAGATAGGTTCTTAGTAAACTAAGAGAGTTATGATATTTTAATATTATTTCATCTTCTTTTGGTTTAAACATTTAGATTAGAATTTATATAAATTAGCTCATATATAGCTATCCATTTAAAATAGCCTTTTAGTGATTTGCTTATATAATGCTTAGAAGCATTTATTCTATTTCTATTATCATTTTAATTCTTCTCACTATAAAAGTGTTAAATAAACATTTATTCTTTGATTCATCAAAATGAGGCTTATTTTTAATTAATTTTAATTCCTTTAAATCCTTTTTGAACATTTTAGAAAAACAGTATATAATCAATTAGCATAAATATTTCCTATTCTAGCGATTTCTTAGGAGTTGTTAGATTTATCAACTATATTACTGCTAATGAGCATAAAATCCAACCTAAATTATTAAGCATCTCTCTTTAATAGAACCAAAACTAGATATAACGAAATTTTAATGCCAGTCAGTTTAATAATTTTAGCAGCTATATTTATTAAATAGCTTGAAATTAAAACTTGATAGCTAGAGTAAACTTAAATACTTATCTCTATATTAAGCTCATAATTTGCATTTAGTAAGATATTAATGTAGAATATTAGAGCTAATAAATTAAGCATTCCATTTCTAAATGTTATAATATAAAAGAACTTAAATTATCTCCTTCTATCTTTTATTAGTTGCTCTAAGAAGTTACTTGTTTAATTTTCAATCACTTAATACTCTATTTCAGAAGTTAATGTAAGAATATTTCTTAAGTTAATGAGTCATTAGTTAAAGATATAAAGATATAGAGCATTTTGCTTAACATTATTATAACATTCCAAAGTTAAATTTAGATATGATGAAGAAGATGCTTAATATGAAAATATTTTAAGCTTATATTAGCAGATCCATCAAAAATGAATATATTAATCTAATGATATTGCTTATAGGTAGAAATTATCAAGAATTTATAAATTATAGCCAAACCATTTGGTCTTGCATTACTAAAAATAAACTAAAAATTCTAAGTTATTTATTAATAAAGAGCTCGTTTTAAAATAGATAATAATCTTGCTTCTATAAGAACATTTTTTTATTGATTTGATCTTTATTGCAATGAGAAGCATTTAGGTATAAGTTAGTTAAAGATAAAACATCTTAAATTTAGTAGTTTAGTAAAAGTAAATAAAATAGCATAGACAAGTAAATTAGATTACTTACTTCATCATTTTTAAAATATTACGCAAATTTTATCCATCTTATTTAAATCATGGCTATTGCTGCAAAGATCGGAAAAAAGTAGTCTTAGATTAAAAAATTCCATCTAGAAACCTAAAAGAGTATTTCTTATTAATTAAACAATAAAAGCAAAAGTATTTATAATATTGTCTTTTTATTAAGATCTTACAGTATATTAGCTATTTAGTAATCAGGAAATACCTTTGTTTATTAGTTTTCATGGATAAACTACTACATCACATTACAACGCAATATGACTCTTATCATTTTCTTTAAGATTCAGAAGTATTTATAAGTTATGGTAAAGATAAATAGCATTACTAGAAAAATTTACTATCTGGAACTCAGACTTTGAATTAGAAAAAGTACTTAGCTATAAAAAGACTTTCTTTTAAGTAATTAAGAATGTAGTTTGATCTTTTCCTAAAAGCATAGTTAAATGCAATTAAAGCTCTTGGCTTTAATAAATGAATTTGATTAAATAACAATATATATCTTTTTTTATAGGCTATATTTCTCTTTTATTTATTGTAAATATCTCTCATTAAAATTATAACACATAATAAAGTTTTAATGCTTAAAAAGAATAATTTATTACCTATCATAGTTGGTTAACTTAATAACAATCAAAGTAAAGGAGGAGAAAATAACGAAGAATGAAAGAGAAGAGTAAGCATCACTGTAGATGAATGATTTAAAAATAAAGAGTAAAATATTATTTAAAGTACTTTTTATTCCATTTATGCTTAATTCTGAAATATGTACATTATAATAATAAAAATGAGAAAGCTTTCTAATTATTTGGAAAGTAAGATTCATAACTTATGCCTAAGAATTATTATAGCTAAGTAAAAAACATAAGAACTAGATAAACTTGACCAAGTTTTTATTTCGTAGCTTATTCACTTCTTTCAAGTAACTTATCTTATTATTTCCCTCTTTGAAATAAGAAACTACCTATGTTTGCTCTTCATAAAGTTACAAACTATTTTGGGTGGATTCGTATTAACTCCAATGTTTGAAGATAATTATTGAAAAATGATTTTTCTTTTTATAGCGGTAGTAGGTTATTTAGGGATAATTTTAATGCTTATAATAATTTCTTTTAATCATAGGAAATGCAAATTTACTATTAAGTTTTTACTCTTTAATTTCTAATACTTCAACCTTTTACTTTACATACCTATATGCAAAACTTTGATGATGATTATCTTGTTGCCTAAATATTTTCCTGATGATATAGAATGGTTTTCCTCAGTTTATTTTGGTTTAGTGACATTAAGTCTGCTATTTCTAGTAGTGGTTTAGTTGTACTCACTAGGAAATATTTATCTATTGATAGATCTTTCGTTAAAATCTATAATATCAAATGATTTTTTATACCATCAAGCATATGTACATAGAAATGACTTATTTGTTATTTTGGTTACTATTGCTTTAAACTGCTTTTAATTGAAAGAAGCTTAAACTATAGTGTTTGCAGTATTAGGAGTTTGAAATATGAGGAATATTTACGAAAGGGGCATGTATGTCAACTTCACTTTAGACTAAATAATGTTTAGCGTTAAGATTTATGAAATATGGTTAGCTTCCATAATGCTTATAGTTCTAACGTAGGATGATTTCGCAATAATACTGTTGATTACTTTTCCAATAGCCTGAGATTTGGGGAAGAAATTGTTCCTAAGGCGTTTGCATAAAGTATTTAACCACAACATCACTAAAGAGAAGAATGCTTTAGTGTCTCTAGAAATAATAAACACTGTTATTTAACTAGACATTAGCAACCAAAATTAATGCCTTCCAAAGCATTTACTGTTCTTCTTGATTGGATTCTTCACTAAAAACTTAATATCCCAAGATTTGAAAGAAAATCCCGACTTAGATGCTCTAGAGATATTAAGAGATTCTGATCAATTTAAAAAATTCATTGATCACCTAAGCACAAACTTAGTATAAGCCTGCATCGTTGATTCCTCTTATACTTACTTAGTCTTATTTACTCTTTTTCTAGACCTAGAAGAAGTAAAAGATATTCAGGAGAGCTTTAACATCATGATGCAAATTAGTAAAATTCACTAAAACTTCATTTCCAGATTTTACTTTACTCTAGCTAATGAAATCCTAAAAAAATAAATAAAGCTCACAAGGAAAAAATAACTCAGAAGCTTAAGATAAGAACACTCGCTTAAAGATTTTGATTAGTCAGAGATAGTAAAGAAAATAATAAATACAGAATAATTAGATTTGCATTAAATCTTAAAACTTTGGAGCTTATATCAAGATTTAGTTTCACTTAAGTAGCATATCTATAACTAGTATACATAGTTCTGAAGTCTTGTATCCTAGGCTCTTATCTAAGAAACTAAAATTTGAGATCTTAATCAGTAAATCTAGACTCTTATTTCATAATTCAATGATTTATATAACAAAATTAAGACTATCTAGCCCATTTTCTATTAAGCTGACATACTATATTCAGATTTCCTTGAAACAATTCTATCAGAAGAGTATTAATCTTAGATTATATAAAAATAAGCTGAGAAACAAAAAATGCTCTTAATGAATATCAAAAGATTAAGAAAAGTTGAAATGATAAGTGACTTAACATCAAATGATACTATGATTATTGTAGTAGAAGTAAATGAATGCTATAATATACGTTATGCTAATTTCTAAGCATCATAAATGCTCAACATAAGGTAAGAGGTGCTTCAAAACTTAGAGTTTGGACAGATTTGTGTACCTTAAGTATAGAAGAACTTAAATCAATACATTGAAGAATCCTAAAATAGTGAAATTAAGACAGGGCTAATCTCTAAAGACGATATCTTTCTTCCTTTACTTCAGATAGCTATGCCTAGGAAACATCAAAATTCTCTCCAAATTATATTTGGGTTCTAACCTCTTCCTCTATAGCATCAAAGGGCTTATTTACTTTTAAATGAAAATAAATAAATTCAGAATTTCTCACAAGAAGCTCATAATATTTTTGGGAAAGACATTAACGTTAAACTGCTGAAGGGTAATAAAATATAGAATGTATTTAACAGATATGATTAAGTGCTAAATAATAACGAACCTACTACTATATAACATTCTGATTTTTATGATAATTGAAGATCAAAAACTTTTGGTATAAATTTAAATTAAGCATCCTAAGATAATGAGAAAACTTATTCTCTTAGATGTGAAAACTTGTAATAAAACAAAAAATAGAACATTCCAACTTTCACTTCAACTGAAAATGTAAGTTTTTTAATCTAAATTAGGATTAATTCTAACTAATTTCAAGATACTACCTGAATCAAGTTTCGCATTTTTATCATCTTATTTAGGATAATTTGATTATTGTATCTTCCGATTTAAGAAATGAGAATATAATAGAAGATATCGAAAAAGATTAAGAATCTTCCACCGTTTAAGTTGATAAAGAATCTAACAGAAAATATTAATTGAATAGCAACAAAAAAATAAACCAAAGTAACGATAATTTTGATTTAGGATCAGTTTCAAATACAGTGTTCTCTGAAACCAAAAAATTATAGAACTTTTAAAATTAAAAGCTTAAGAAAATCTGACCAAAAATAAGTAAACGAGTCATACTATTTTTCTTTTTATTTCTTGGGTTATTTCTGATGTTTATTTTTGTAATTTAAAGCTAAACTCTCAATCATTACACTAAATTCCATTAAGTTGATAATATTTAAGACATACTTTTACAAATTAGCAATGAAACTTTATCATTAAGCTGGTAAATGAGACTTTTGCAGTGTTTACAAACAGATTAAGATTTTAGTTTAAATGATATAAGTGATAAAAACTTTCCAAGCCAAAACTAATCAGAGCAAATATAAATTCAATTCTAAGAAATTTAAGCAAATATAAAGGCTTAAATGTCCGAACTTAACTAATATTTATATTACTTGTAAGATTATTCTGACTTATCTCCATAAATTTACGAAGAATAATTAGAAATAGTTTAAGAAAGTTTATTAATAAGCAGTTAAATACATTTTACTTTTTATGATTAGTAATCATAATAAATTACTTTCCCTTAATTGGGATCACTTATCGTTAGAGATCTTTGCATTTTAAGTACTGTGACTTACAATGATTATGCCTAAATAGGTAAAAATTTTATAGACTCAACTTAGTCTTACTTATTAAATCAATTTTTAGAGGCCACAATAGATATGATTAATGATTCTGGTGACATTCCTGATAAGCATTACAACAAAGCTATACTAATCTTATAAATTATTCAAATATTAGCAGGCCTTACTACTATAGTAATGCTATCTGTTTTATTCATTTAAGTACGAATTATTAGCAAAAGTGAGGAAAGAATTGTTAATTTCTTCCTTCAAATCTCAACGTTTTTTGGGGACAAATACAAAAACAAGTTGAGAGATCATTGCTTGCATGAATAGTTAAAGGATCTGGCTAAAAATGAGCAGATCTAAATACTTGATCCATTAGAAGAAGAATAAAATAGCGAACTATAAGAAAAAAACGATATTCACTATAAAAAGGATGCTGAGAACTAGCTACTTGAAAATAAAACTGAAAACGTATCACAGATTAATTTAAATGATATTTCTTCTATCTAAATCGAGAAGAAAAAAGTTAAGAGAAAGAAATAACTAACCAAAAAACAGTTAAACTAAAAAATAAATAGAATAAGCAAATGAAATACATGGAAAAAGCAAATAATAATAATAACTATATTCCTAATTATAACTAATATATTCTTTATCGTTAACTTGGTCTTTCATTACCACTTTTTTAAAGCATTCAAAGTTAGAGCGAAAGGAATACAGCTAATCCTTTAAAGGTAAATATTTACCCAAATTTCAATGGCATCATTTATAGAACTCTTATTTAATCCAGATTCTTAAATAATTAATCTAGATACTTTAAATTATACTTTTGTATTTCTAGAGAACTTAGAAAAAATAGAAGGAGACTTCTATGATTTCTTTTAAAGTAACTAACAGTATATGAAAAAGTAATTCGTGAACTTTTATGAAGCAACCATTGATTCTGATGCTTGCATTATATTCGATAATTATGAAGAATGCTCTTATTGTCTAAATGGCATTTTAAAAAAAGGAAGTCATATTTCGACGTTGGACTACTTGGAAAATCTTAAAGAATTATATTTCTATTTCTTAGATTAAAAGTAAAATCCTAATATTAGATAGCAAATCTTATAGAGTGACAAATTTAGACAAGTTAAGAAATTAGAAATGGTTTATTTATTTTATATCAACGATCTGACATTTCATAAATTCTTCAAAGATGAAGATTCTTAATTCTAGCAAGCAAAGGATTTCTCCAATCATTTTTTGATTATAATTTCAGTTATTATAATCTTATTGTTTTCATTTGCTGGATTATACACGGTTAATTAGTTTAACAACAAGATCTGGATGAATTTCAGTATTTTAAAATTGCTACCAATAAGATTTGTAGTTCAGAGCAATTTGAAAAAGGAATTCTTTGAAGCCACTAAAGATATCTGATTTTCATTAAATTACTTAAGTTATTTCTAATTTTAATCCTCCTATTTTTAAATAATTCTAGAAGTAAATTTTTCCTTCAACTTAATTTAAGTAGTAATACACACTTAAGCATTCTTAATCTTTATTTTCATATATATGTTGAAAAATATGTATCTTTATAAATAAATATAGCAGGGTATTAAAAGAAGAATATCTAATAACCATCTAAGTTTATTTCTATAACAATATTGAGAATATAATAAAAACTAAATTTTTCCCACATAAGCATAAATGAAAAGCCCATTATATTAATAATAATTTAAATTTTTTTAATAAACAAGATCTATCCCAAACTTCAACTACCAAAAGTAAAACTTCATTAATCTAATCATCAAACTATAGCCTTTATTCATGCTTTGCTTTAAAATATCTCATTAAATTATTAAAAATTATATACAAATAAGTGATTAAATTATAAGGTTATCCTAATTAAAACCAAAATAGTTAATTTTATATCACAATATTTTTATTTTAGTTTTTAATGTTTATATCTAATTATAAAATTTATGAGTATACATTTATTAAAGGTATAATCTTTATACATATTCTATTTACTTTTTAAATATAACTTAATAAATTTGCACTATAATGTGATTAATTAATTACTACCTTGGTTTAAAATAAAAGGGATAAACAAATAAATGCATTAATAGTCTTTAATTCTTGCACCTTTGCATAGCCTTGAAAATCTATAGGGATAAGAATTATTCTTTAAATTCTAGATTATATGTTTAAAGTTGCTGTTAATATCCATAATCTTTCTCTCAGTTAGAAAATTTTATCGAAGAGGAATATGTTTTTATTAACAATTTAAGACTTAGTTTTGAGAAATTTTTCGATTTTAAAGATTTTATCTTTCATTTGCTCACATTCGTTAATTAGCAATCTTTTGTTAAACTGTCATAACTCTGATATCTTTCTTTAGAAATTCTCTATATTTCTAAACATTTTCTACATTCTTCTTTAAACAGTTTGGGCTTTACTTTGATTATGGTGATCTAACTATAAATTTTCCATTTTTAAAGTTAGAATCATTTCCATAATTTTCAAGCTTCTCTAAAAGTTTTTTCACATTTTCATCAGACAAAAGTCTTAATCTTCTTTCTTTAGATAGAAGTTGCTTATTTCGAGGCTCTATTTACTCTAGAGCTTTTTGCTTAATAGCTAAAAAATCAAAAGATGGACTATTGATCCTCAACTAAGATGTCTTAATTTATCTATCTGTTAAGTTATATCTTTACTCCTCTAAAGGAGTTTCATTAAAATTATCAGAAATTTCTGAGTTTTCTATATTATTAATAAGAGAATGAATGTTTTCATTTTAGCTTGTTATGGTTATTTAGTTTATAGTTGAAAATAAATCTTAATCTGTCATTTAAATTTAATTTTTCACCTTATTTTAGCCCTTATAATTAGCACTCGAAATTACTTTTATCTGATTAAAACCCAATTAAGTTGCTCTATGTTTATGTATTTTAGGCAATTCATTATATTATTTCTAGAACTTTGTTCAGCAAACAGAGGATTTTCAGAGATCTGTTAGAATTTCCTGAACTAGTTCTGGATCAGATTGATTTTTTATTTGTCTTTCAGTTTCCATATTTTAGTAGTTTATTCTGTTTAGAATTTGCTTTTTAACTTGTGGTGAAGCTCCTTATAAGAACTATTTCTAGAGTATTTGTAAATGTTCGTACTCTAGCTAATCTTTCTATATTACTTAAGAATCTAACTCTATTCTACTTGATTCTTATTAATTCCTCACTTATTTATTTTGCTAATAGCGCTTTAAAACGTTTGATATTATTTCTTGACCTACTTTAGGGAAAGCTAATTTGTCTACAAAAAAGAAGCTTAATTTTTTGCTACTAACTTAAACTGTGTATGGTTCTAATTCATTAAATAAGCAAGTTTATTCACCAAAAAAGCAACCTTCACCTATAATATGAGATGCTCTAAGATTACTTATGCAAGTGGATTAACTTGGCCTCATTAATTTGCATTCTCCTTTATGGATAAACCAAATTCCTTCAGAATATTAATTGTAGTTAACTAAGATTTTACCCTTTGACTCCTTTCCTTCTGTAAATCAATAAACTGTTTTTGTGATTTATTGCTTGGTAAGATATTTAGCTCCTGGAATTAATTTCTAGACTTTTTTAATTTTGGAGTTAAATAATTTAATGACTCCATCTTTGAGGACATTCAAAAAATCCTTTCTGCTGATAAACAGTAGTTCAGTCATTCCAATACTCGAAGCACTACATGCACGACCTTCGTTTAAAATTAGGGATCTTTCACCAAATACACAGCCAGATTTAAGATAAGTGAGTACATGCTCTTCATAAATATTGAAGGTTTTGTTTTTATTATGTTCTCATAGTTTAATTTTTCCACTAAGAATTAAATACAGACAGTCTCCAAAGTCATCCTTTCTAAAAATAACTGTATCTTTTTCTACCTTTCTATAAGAAAGCAATCCAACTAAAATCTGAATTTTATTCTATATTTCTATTTCCTTTGCTCAGCTTCAAAATTCTTTGAATTTCTTTATATAGAGACACAGTCAAGATAAATCAAGCGAGCTTTTCTCTTATTTCTTAATAATCTGGATAGTATATTGCTTAGCTAATTTGCTTTAAGTTTGTAGCCCTTTAAATTTCTTGAATATCACTCATTTGAGATATAACTTAAGAATTTGCATGCTTTCAATTTGTATCTTCATAATCTAACAGTTAATTTATTTATAATTATAACTCTAAATTTCAAATACAATCAATATTACTTCTTAGCATTCTAACTATACAGTAAAAATCACTTTAGGTTAATTACCAGAATGATATATTTTGTATTATTATAAGACTTTATGTATACTTCTTTTAAGCTTATGAAGAACCTCTAGTCTTTTATATCATTTTCCTACCTTTTAATTATATTTACACTATAAGATTTTATCTAGTTGTATATATAGTCTTTTAATTACCTACTATATCCCTATTTCTTATAGTTTTCTAGCAATACCTATCTTTTTAAAATAAGTTTATTTATTTTCATTGAAAGATATAAAGACAAAAGCAATGAGTTATTAAGAACTAGAAATGAACTTAGCATTCTAAGGATAGAAGTGAAGATAGCTAGACATAAATAAAATATTAGTTAATCAGTATTCTTGATATCTATTCAATATTTAAATGCTACACTTTAACTAAATCGTACACTTTCATTTATCTATTTGTTCTTAATATATTGCTTTATGCCTTGCATGCTTAATATAAACTACACTGCTTAAATAGTAGAAAGTATAAATGATAAGTAGATTTTGTATATTAGAATATTATAAAGTAGGTAGTTATTAAATATAAATATCAATTCAACTTTAGAAATTTAATTATCAGTAGAGAAAAGGCAAAGCTTATTAAGGTTGAAGTATAAATTAGTTTAAACCATTTTAAATCCAGTATAATGGAATCTGACTCTAACACAACAAAAAATTATAAATAAAAACTAAGCAATTTATGATTAAGCTACATAATAGATATTTTACATTTATTTGGTACCATAATTCCATATCCTTCATATAACTAGAATAGCAATTAGTTATTTAATTTGCTTTATTTTATCTTACACATATAAAAATAGGAAAGAATGCTTATATAACGAATTAATGAATAAATAGCTATATAATTTATTTAACTATTTACTATTAACTAATACACTTATATTAGTGTAACTTATTTCCATATCTACCAAACTTTAGTAAAATAGCTTTTCTTATAGTTTAATAGAGCTTGTCTGCTTATATCAGTGACTCTATTATTAGTCTTAGTAAAATTAATTTCTAACTATTTTGGCTTTTCTTTATCCTAAAGAGTAGATAATTAATAAGTTTTAAAATTAATAGAATTAGATTAAAGCAAAGGATATTAGCAGATTAATATCTATTGGTATGCTTTGTACTTATTTTCTTTCGTTGGATTAAGAAGAAAGATAAAACATAATCAGCTTTAAATTAGTTTCCTTCATATATAATGCAGTTGCTATAAGTAATAAGAGTAGAACTAGTATTGATAGGAATAGAAGGGAGATTTAAAGATCTAAAGATATATATTAATTAAAATAAAATGAGTATTAATAACTAAAATTCTAATAATCATAGTATACTTTCTTAAGATTTAAACCAGAAAGAAGAGGAAAAAAAACTAGAAGTTTAATAAGAATCCTAACGAAGAAGCTCTAAAATTATAGAATTGATATTTCAACAAAACAACTCCGATTCAGAAAACGAAAACTCTCAAGAAATCCAAGAATCTGAAGAAAATTTTAGTTAAGATACAAGAAAATTAAAAGGTATTAATTCAAATATGTCAAAATAGGAGTCTTTTGTTTAGAAAAATCTTATAGTAGAAAAGTATATCAAAATTTTAAATGAATTGGAAAATGAAACTCAAGTGTAATTTGTAGTTTTGAATGAAGATAAGAATAAAAACTTTTTAAAAAGGTGATCCAACAAATGGAAGTCAAGCTGAATATGATCAGATAAAAAAATAAGTAATTTTTAATTTAGAAATGAACTTCTATAAGAGATTGCTCTTAAAATGCTTCAGACTTTATAAGTCAGAAACTGAATTTTCCAATCCAATTCTTATAAAGGGATCTCCCTTTTTTATTGTATGAAAAATTTATATTGCAATAGTTTCATTTGCAAT
Source organism: Loxodes magnus (assembly GCA_946699065.1). Taxonomy (NCBI): domain Eukaryota; phylum Ciliophora; class Karyorelictea; order Loxodida; family Loxodidae; genus Loxodes; species Loxodes magnus. The sequence continues at coordinate 762,516 of CAMPDV010000094.1, forward strand.
GATAGTTTAAATGCCATACTTTATAGCATGGGGATATAGTTCAATATATCAAGAAATTATTTATCTTGTTAGTAGTTTGCTAGATATATTTTTATAATTCCGAACCACTATTACAGAAAGAGGGAGCTAAGTTGTAGACACCAAAAAGATTAAAGCAAAGTATTTAAAGATTAAAAGATTTTACATAGATCTAATTGGCTCGTTTCCTATAATTTTTGAAATTAAAGATTATCACTTTAGACTGATTCTTCTGTATTGACTATTGAGATTACCTAGACCTATACGTAACTATAGAACTTTAAGTAAAAACTCTGATGTTAGACCTTAGATTTTAAGAATATTTAAGTTTAGTCTTTTGATGCTTATTCTAATACATTATTTCAGCTGCTTTTATTGGTATATTTCCTAAGTAGACGATTTTGCTACCTATCCTTTTTTGAATATTGTTCCTTTTGAAATCTAGAAATAGCCTGCTAGAGTTCAGTATGCATATATGTGATTTTTTTCAGTGGGATTGATAATTGGAACTGGAACCAACGTAGTTCCCTAGACTAAATTGGAGCTTATTTGATGCATTATGATAATAATGATCGGGTCAGTCATGTGGCTTTTTATATCAGGAGTAATATTTTAGATCTTATAAGAATGAGATGCAGGGAAAGCTGAAAAGAATAAGCAAATTTAAACTCTCACTAACTTCATGAAGGCTAATAAAGTATCCAAGCATCTACAGAAAGCTATAACACAGAACATTGAATATCTCTATTTATCCTAAATAGGTTTAAAAGTGAGACTGAAGTAGCTGTTGGATGATGTTCATCCAATTCTTAAAGTAGAACTGATAATGGAAATTAACTATAGCTTCTTATTTAATATCAAGATATTCTCATATCTAAGTATTGAATGCAAAGTCTTCCTTGTAAATAGTCTCAAAAGCAAAGTATATCTTCCCAATGAATGAGTAGTGTGCAAAGATGGACCTGGAGATGAAATGTTTTTTATAACAAATGGATCAGTTCAAGTAATCACTAGTTAATGGTAAAGGAAAACTCTTAGAACTGGAGATTATGTTGGAGAATAAAGTCTTATTGCAGGAGAAAAGCATCAATATAGCATAATTGCTGTTCATTAGTCTGAAATTGCGATTCTTACAAGAGAAATGAGCTAAACCTTAATAGAAAAATTTATGGAATTTGGAGCGGTTCTCACAGTTTTCGCAAAAAAGCGTTATTCAGAATTTTTAGCAAATGTAAGTCCATGAACTAAAATTAAAACAATGTTTTGAGTAGCAAGAGGTTTAAGAAATTTAGGTTGCTGTGTAAAATTTTTAGAAATGTTTCCTTTAGATACAGAAAACTCCTTTGAATAAGAGGATCTAAAAAGTGTAAATTTTTATACAGGAAATCGAAAAAGAACTTTAAAACCAAATTTAATTAAAGAAAACTTAAAATTTTTATAAGGGTGAGAAGATATGACATGCAGTTAATTAGATATTGGCATAAAAGGATTCAATTAAAATCATGCTCTAAAGTTTAGGTATAGATCTAGATTAAGACTAACTACTTGCCATCAAAAGGAGTTTTTATAATAAAATTGCAGAAAGTCGTTCATGAGGAATATGATTGCTCATATAAATTTTTATTCATTTATTATCTTTAACTGGCAGATAGATTTTATATAGCTTTGACTTTTATCATCATCACACTTTTTAAATTCAAACATTGTAATATATAAATATCTATTCCTGCTAAAAGAAATTAACAGCAACTATTAACTCATCTATAAGTAATATAATACTTATATAGAATATATGCACAAATAACTGCAAAAGCATCTTACTAAGCTATAAAGTTAATTACTTCAATTATATCTTAATTTCTTAGGTAAGGAATAGATTTTTGTTTCTGCATAGAATATAGTAAATATCTCAAAAAGATAGTAAAGTATTAAAAGTGAATTAACATTTTTCTACAATAATTAAAATCACTATCATGTAACAATATCTTATTTCCAATATTCCTATATCTTACTCTATTTTGAGGGAGAAATAATATATCTTATATTTATAATATATTTAGATTTCAATGTCTATCAAGATAGAAGCTACGCGGCTACACATTTTTAGATAATGACAAAATTAAATATTCTTTATTTTACTTATTTTAACGTGGAAATGATTATATCTTTGAAAATTGTAGCAAATCTATGAAATATACACATCCTATTAGGTAAAAACCTATTTAGCATTTAAATATTAAGTAATGCTTATATTTAAGAACCAAAAAAAACAACAGTAATAAAAATGAAAATCCTACGTCTTTTAATAACTTTGGCAGGCGTCTTTTTAGCTCAATCGCAGCAATTTGAAATGGGAACTGGCTATTACATTCCAAATGCTAATCTGCTTGCTTAAATGACAGGAGGTGCTTAGATTTTGAAAGAGATTCCAGATTCTTGCATTTAGAAAACATAAGATTATAAAACTTACTCTAAGACTATTCTAACTTTGAACACTCAAAGTTTCTATTCCTATATTTCATCCGAAACTGATCTTTCATTAGATTTGCAAAGTGCATTTTCAATGGGATTTACACTTACTACTGCATATTCATAGACAGAGTTAAAAGAATATTAAATTAAAGGAATAAGCTTTGATTTTGCTGCAATAACTGCAATTTATACTTTAAAGCAAGACTGTATTACAAGTTTAGAGCTTGACTCAGATGTTCTTAATGATTTTAATAATTTACAATTGAAAGTTCCAGATCCAAGTTACAAAGGAAATTGGGTTGATTATGATACCTTCTTAAGAAAGTATGGATCTCATTTCACTACAAGCATTGATTTTGGTAGCAGACTTTAATAATGGACTTTAGCTGAGGAGTCGACTGACTACAATGAAAATTAATTCTCAATAAGAGCATGTCTTAATTTCGAAGGACTTGAAAGCTTTGGAAAAATAACAGCTGGATTATGTGAAAATTTCTCTAAAGATTAGAAGTAAAATTCAACTTCTTATTCTATGTAAAATTCTATTTTCGCTCGTGGAGGAAAATCAACTACAAGATCACAAATTGTTTTGAATAGAACAGCTGAATTAGTTTAGCAGTTTTTGAACGAAGCTAATACTACACTTGCTCCAATAGATTACAGATATATGTCAATTTGGGATCTCTTTAAATTAAGATATGGCAATGATGCAGACAATTATAGAAGAGCTATCAATTTAGCTGCTTACTATAATGGTTTCCTAAACTTCTCTTGCGCTAGAACTTTTGACGGTACCACACTTTTGTAAAAGTTTGATCTAATTGATGAAAGTGTGTATTAGTATCCAGTCTATGCATGCACAAGACCAGTAATGGGATGTGAATCAACCAATGATTGCCACATTGAAGCTAGCTGTTTCTGGGCTTGCTGCTATTGTTATGGTAGTACTTGCGTTGATGAAGCTGGAAACGGACGTGCTGTTGTTAGACATTCTAAAAGTGGAGGTATGTCGGATGGACCAAACGCTAGCTGCTACTACAAAGTAGGAGTCAAATGCGGATGCAATACTGAAGGTGCTCCTTGGGAAAATATTTGGGTTTCTAGAGATTACATGAATCCTAAAGAAAAGGAGCTATTAGTAATAGAGTAATGACTTGAACTAAAAATTAATTGAATTTCAATATAACTATTACTTTTTATTATATACACAGCTATCAATTACTTTTATCATTTACTATATAATTATTATACATCACTCTTCTCTTTAAATAGTCCAATAACTTCCACCTTAAAGTAAAAATTAAAGAGCATATTATTCCTAATTATATATATATATTTTCTTAGCTACTCTTAAGATATGGAGTTACTATAAACGGCTAGCCACAGGTAAATGATTTGATTAAATTTAGTTATACAAATAATTTGACCTTAAATGCTAGCATCTAACTATACTTTAATTAGCAGCTAAATTTGATTGGAAGTATTTTATTTATCTATTAGATAACTATAGCTATTATATTTTTAAATCCTTTTAATTTAGTAATCTACACTTCTTACCTTACTAAATAACCTTTTAAGCTAAACAAATAATAAAAAATTGAGAATAAAGAAAAGTCATAAGCTAATGGAATCTTATATAGTAGAAGGTTAATTTTAATCCTATTACTTTCTTATTTTTTTGATTAATAAATGCTAAATTACTTTTCATTTCCTCTTCTTTGAAATTAGATAATTTGACTACAATCTGCATAAACTCTGTTCACATTATTGAATTAAAACAGATGGGAATATACTGACATTAGTTTAGATTGCTAATTAATTTATAACGTAAAACTAAAAGTATCAGAATAAATCAGGAGACGTGTATATTTTATTGCGTTGCTGCTATCTATTTTTAAATATGGAATCAAAAGTTAAAAGAACTTCCTAGAGAGTTGGAAATTTTCTCAAAAACTTAGTGAAGTAAGGAGATTAATGCTATCTTTGCACGAAAAAGTTTCACTTATTAAGAAATAAGCACACTTGCACTAAATGCAGAAATTTAGTTTGCAGCTCTTGCTCCAAAGATAGAGGAATAAATAGAGTATGCAATTCGTGTAAGGGTGTAATTATTAAACTTACTTCTTAATCAAATTACGAAATAAATACTAACAAGTCCTAAGAAACTACAAATGCTTCCAATTCTATTGAAGAAAAAAAAGAAGAATAATCTAACTAAAATGAAGATGAAGATGGATTTGGAATCGACTAAGAACTTGCTTAAAAACTAGGATTCAACGAGTAACAAGTTGACAATGTAGATATGTTTGATAATTATAGTTCTCTCCCTTAAAAGCTAAAAGAGTTGATAGAAAGCAGTGGAATAGATAAAAATGATGCTTAGTAAAATCCAGCAGCTGCATTTGGAGCAGTTTTGTTTGCTTTTCAGGAGCCTCCTTCTTAACAAATTGTATAAGACATCACAGAATATGTAGTTAACTTATAAAATTCAGATCCCTAAGAAAAATATGAATTACAAAAAATAATAGGAAAAGGTAGCTAAGGTATTGTTTACATATCATAAAAGAAAGGAACAGACGAAGTTTTCGCGATGAAAAAAATGACACCAAAAAATGAAGTGTCTGAAAATGATATGAAAAACGAAATTCAAATAATGATAATTTGCAATCATGAAAACATAGTAAACTGCTATGAAGCTTTTTATTATGATGGAGCTTACTGGCTTATTTAAGATTTAATGTGCGCTAACTTGACTTAATTAATATTCAAAACTAAGTTTACAGAAAATTATATTGCTTTTATAATAAGAGAATGTCTTAAATCACTTTCATATTTACATAAATAGTATAGAATTCATAGAGATCTCAAGTCTGATAATATTTTGATATCAAAACAAGGAGCAGTCAAATTGGGTGATTTTGGTTTTTCAGCTCAACTTACTTAAGAAGTTGCCTAACGAACTTCAGTCGTTGGAACTCCAAGTTGGATGGCCCCAGAACTTATTATGGGAAAGAAATATGACTAAAGTGTAGATATTTGGAGTTTAGGAATAGTAGTTTTAGAATTAGTTCAAGGAGAACCACCTTATTTGAGACTTCCTCCTACTCGTGCTTTATTTAATATAGCAACTAAAGATTCTCCAAGATTAAATTAGGGCAGTCCAGAAATAAGAAATTTTGTTGAGTGCTGTTTGAAAAAGAATCCTGCAGAGAGATTAAGTGCGGAATAATTATTAAGTCATGCTTTCATAAATTTCTCATCCACTCAAGAATAGTTTAGTTAGCAAGTTATTGCCCTTACTTGAACAAAAACAAATTCATTAAATTAAATATGATTACTTACAACTTTTATATACTATAAGTCCAATCCCTTATCTTATCACTACCAAAGCACTCTTTACATCAATGAAAATTAACTAGTAAATATGAATTTATAGCAACATTCATTAGAAATATAGCCAATCTTTCAATTTCTTTTTAGAGTAATTTGGAAAAAATATTCTTATTCCTTAAATTTATTACTCTAAATCCTTTAATAATTCGAGTATTAAAGTATAGCTTTTTAAGTAGCAATAGATCCCAAATTCAATCCATAAGATTTGATAGTTGATTAATGATTTAATTACGCTTTTCATTTAAACATGTATAAGCTAAATTAATAAGTTTTAAATGCTAATTATCATTGTTTAGTCTCACTTTAATAAACTCAATTAAATTTATAAAATTTGTTAATGCTCTTACAATTAAAATTTAGTTCAAGTGATGAATGATGAATGAGCTTTATAATATCTAGATACAATAAAAATTCATATGCATGTTTCTGTTTACAGTAAAATAGATTAATCTTAATAAAAGCTTAAAATTAAAATAGCATTAATATCCTTAATAAATGTTCTTAGATACTTGATTACTTTTAAATAGATAGTTTCCTATAATATGTAATTCTTATTTCTAACAAGCTAAATAAACTATAAATATAAATAAACTATTAAGAGCTAACTAAACGAAGGATTTATTGCTTTGCTCTAATAATTCCTTTTAGTCTGCTTTTATTAATAGATTCAATACATGTTTATATTTATTAGCTCTACTCTTCATTTCTAATTTCAATAATTAAATCACTATCTTATGTAAGCTTAATAGCTTTGCTATTGTCTAAAATGCTAGAAAAATTTTAGTGAATATTCAAATAAAACTCTTGAACGTTTAATTTAGAAGTGAGACTAAAGGTAAATTTAAGATTTGAAATAATTGACAATAATAGCATTTAAAATCTATTTCCCAAACATTCTTAAATAGCATTTAATTTTCTATATAACTGGATCACATTAAAAGATAGAGATACTATTAAAGCTACATTACTTACATCAAAAAATATTTACTATATTATAGCAAAATGCATATAGGAAACTAATGAATAAAATAAAAGAAATCATGAAAATGTTTAATTAAATCATTTATCTTAATTTTCTTTCACATCAAAGCTAAATTAGTGCAATTAAAGAAAATGACTTACTTGCCATATAATCAGGGTAAGAATATAGGAATATTTTTTTGCTATCATATTAATTTAATTATTTGCTAATAGAATGAATTATATATTTAAAATTATTTTGTAAATTAAAGAAATCATCTAATAAGCTAAATTTTCTTTAATTGACTCTGCTATCTTGCTATTTACTTATTTTTTTGCTTAAAATCTTGGATTTTATATTTATCATTCAAAATAAAGTTTCAAAAGTGAGTTTAGCTCTTTAATTAATTCCTTTAGGGCATTTATTTTAAAAAATTTAAGACTCTCATAACTTACTCTGTATGATTTTTTCATTATCTACTAAGTTACTTAATAAACAATTAATTATTCCAGAAGATCTTTGAGGTAATATAGTTATAATATAATAGAATTCATTTGATGTCATAAGTTGATCTTAAGCATAGGATATATAGCTCTTAGATGCTGTCTATGTTTAAAAATAGATGGCAATTTATAAAATATTGTGTACTTATTTTATTTTATTCTAGTTTTATTATTTTTAATTAATAGTCTAAATTTACTTTTATATAAAGCCCTTTTACAAAAATATAATCTTATTTTATGAGTTAGTTGAGATAAAACTAGAGAGAACTTAGTATACTTGACTAAAGGAGTATAAGAAGCAGTATTGCATTTAAGATACTTTTACTATTTAATTAGTTTAAATTTTCTAACTTATTTTTATTGATCTAACTATAATCAGATTTTAACTGACATTTCTGAATAAAAATTAATGAAGAATTCAGTATACTGACCAATATTGTTTTATTTAACTGAAGGATCGCTTGAATACAAGTTTATTCGTCTTATTTCAATCTTATTTTTGTATTTGAGGAGGAAAAGCCCAGAAGAAGCTTTGATTTCTCTTACATTGACAAGCGTTTTTACCGAGACTAACTAGTACGAGCCATATCTATTTGTTCTTTTTGTCCTGCTTCATACAATGAAACCTTACATTTGCGAATTTTTTTTATCCGTCTGAATTCTTTTATACTTAGTTCTTTACAAAGATCCTAAGCTGTTCGTTATCTAAATGGTTCTAAGTCCTTTTATTTACTAGCTGAATTTCGATGCTTACAAATTATCTAAACTGCATTACATAGAAGATGTAGGTGTCAAGCCTTATGCTACAGAATAAATTAATGAAAATGAAAAATCCCTTGATCTTAATACCACTCTATAGAACAAAAAGCTTCTAAATGTTTATGGTAAACTCAAAAAAATCTCTCTTATTAAATAAGCGTAAATGGGTACTGGCTCTATCTCTGCTTTTGATATTACAGGAAGAAGATTCAATGTCGAACCCCTAAGTTAAGTAAGTCAAATGAGTGATGCAAGCTATATGAGTGAAGAAAATGAAGAAAGAAGACATTCGAATGAAAAAGGGGATTATAATGCAGCAGATATTAGTGGTCAAAAGTACAATTAAGGATCTGGGTAAAATTCTTAAAATGATGTTTCTTGCTTAGAGTAGAGTGATGAAATTCTGACAGAAGATGATCTCCAAATGGTATTAAAACAGCTTATTAAAGGTTCTTTAAAAAACTAAAAGAAAAATTCAAGTAGATTAAAGAAACTAAATATAACCTCAAAAAACTTATGAGAATAGAATATAATACAGGCTATTCCTGAAGTAAAAGGTATGGTTAGACGCAGGATTATGAAAAGGAAAATGATAGAGCGCCTTCCTACAATATCAGAAGAATCATAAGCTGAAACTAAAAAGCTACTTCAGTTAGTAGGAACATGGAATTTCAATACAATACTACTTGAAAGAATGACCAATTATTCTCCTATTGTAATTTTAGTAAAACACATTTTCAAGAAAAGATCCTGATTTGAGGAGTTTAAAATTAAGAATGATATAGTTGAGAAGTTTTTATAAAGGGTAAACGATACATATGTAAGAGAAAATATGTATCACAACGCAACTCATGGAGCAGATGTTACTAATTCAGTGCTTTTCTTGATTGAAAGTGTTCTTTTTAAAATTGAAGAATTCTAAGAATTAGAATTATTCACTTTAATATTCGCAGCATTGGTCCATGATTTGGGACATAAAGGTGTAAATAATGCGTTCTTGATAGGTATATAAGACACATTAGCTTTGATTTATAATGATTAGTCAGTACTAGAAAATATGCATGTATCCAAGACATTCGATATTTTGCAAGAGTATAATGTCATTAATTTTATGAATGGAGATGAATATAAAATGTTTAGAAAGATTCTAATTAGATTAGTATTGGACACTGATCTATAGAAGCATTTTGTTATCATGAAGAACTTTGAAAAAAATGTTGTAGCTAATGAAGATTTTACTGACGAAGAAAAACGTATTTTCACTCTATCTATGTGCTTAAAAAGTTCTGACGTTGGACATGGAGCAAAAAAGACTGATTTACATAAAGTATGGTCAAGAAGGATAACTTTGGAGTTTTATAACTAAGGTGAACTAGAGCTCAAAAGAAACCTACCTTTATCTCCTGTCTGTAACAAAACCGGTGATTTAGCAAAGGGTTAAATATGATTTTTAGAGAAGTTAGTAATGCCAATGTACAAGGCTTTACACGAGACTATCAGTGAGTAAATTCTTGTTATATATTTAGAGAAGCGATAATTGTAAACTGTATCAATCAAATTGAAGAAAATAGAAAATTCTGGGAAAATGAAAGCATAAAGAAGGAAAATGGGTAGCCTTGCTTTGATGTTAATGAGAACCTTGAACATTTATTATGATTTTTATAAGCTTTGAAGCAATGTATTCTTATTAAATAGTAAGTAATACAATTTATATCTTTAATAGCTTAACTACTAAATACACCTTAGTAATACCTTATATTAACTTCCACTAATCAATACTAAATTCATTTAATCGTAATCACAGCTAAATATTTAATATTTCTTCCTTATTTATCACTTTAACGTTACTATTTATTAAAGAACAAGCTTTTATATTCACTGTAAGACGACAGAGAGAAATAAGGCTATTTTAAGAAGCAAAAAGGTAAAAAAGAGAGGATTAGTACAAGCTAGAATAAAATCATATAAGCAAAGTGAATTATTATTACATCATGCTACTTAAATATTAGATGCAACTTATTTGTAAGATCTTTTGTACCTTATAGTTTTTATCGTTACTTACTTATTTTCTTGCTATAGTTTCTGCTTTTAAAGAAGAATAGAAAAATAGTAATAAAAGTTTCAGTTAATTACTTAGCAAATAAAGAATTAAACTTGCTATAATTAAAGAGAATTATGAAAAGATATAGCTCTTATTAGGTTATTATTATTTAAATAAGTTTACTATATTCTTTTTAAATTTTCAGCATGTAAAGAACATCATATTATTACTTTGGCCTATAAAGAAGATTTAAACAGCACTCTGATTAAATATTCTTTAAAAGTAAAATAGCTAGAAAATTTAAGGATTGCTATTAGAGTGTTAGTGAAGTAAGAATAAATAAATAGAAGAATGCTAATTTAAAAAGCTAGTACGTTCATATAAGTAAGAAAAAGAATAGTTATAATTATTAAATTTAGATTTATAAATATGATGAAGGTATTATTATTATTCTCCTTTATTTTAACTTTCCAAAATCTTTGCTTAGGATAGCCTCAATATGCATCATAGATATCTTTCGACACTTTAAAATAAATCAATACACTAAGAGCGGAAAAAGGGATTTCATCATTATAATGAGGAACTGAGGAAGATTATTATAACTTATATATGCATAACTAGAATCAATTCTGGGAATTCAGTTTAAATCATGAAGGATTGGAAGTTCGCTGTAAGGAAAGAAAGATTTGCTAAGAAACAATTGGATATGCTGGGGTAGGAAGTAATGCACCAAATAAAATTGTAGAAACTTGGGCAAATGAAAGAGATAGTAGCAAAATTTTACTGAGTTCCAATGTAACTATTGCAACTGTAAACGCATATTGGGCTTCAGGAACAAAGGGCAAGGAAACTTACCTATTTAGTGCTCTTTATTATTAATGAAGATGATAGTTCTTAATAGAATAAGATTATTATCATTAATCTTTTAAAATGTTGTTATTTATAATAACACTATTATTCTCTATTATGCTCCTTATTTTCTAAATACATTTAGTAATTAAGCTTTATCTATCTTATTATGCTTATTACAATAAACAAAGGATATCTATAAATTATTTAAAAAAGCTAGTTCAGATGTTTTGCTATATATCCATTATTTAAAGAATAAAACTTTAAAGTAAAGTTTAGTAAAATAAATTTCTATATAATAAAGGATTTATTGTGAACATTATATCTAATTTTATTTATAGTATTTGTATTTTAGTCTAATATTTCTCCTATTTTTAGCAAATAGCTTTAAACATATCAATTATTCATTAAAAAATTAGATTTACGAAAATCATAAGCATCTTCATAATAAATAGGCTTTAATTATAAATTAAAATTAAGCTACTGATAACCAAGTAAATACATTTTAAATTTGAAGCTTCTTAATTTATGGATTTATTCTTAGAATAATAGACTAAGATGTATAATAAATATAAAAGTATGCTTCTTTATTATTATTTAATAATATCCTTAGTAACCTTTATAAAGTTAGCTAATTCTAAAACTTTATATTTGCTCTGATTACTCTTCATAATCATAAATCAAATACTAATTTTTTATCCTCGATGTCAAGTTTAATATTTTTCTAGCTATTTTAATAGTTTTATCTTAGCAAAAATAAAGGAATTAGATGCTTAAAGAATTATAAAAATTGATAATAAGAAGCATTATTTCTTTGATTTAAGGTATAAAGAATAAGAATATGATTACATAAATTTAAAGCTTTATAATAATAAGGATTATCTATTATTATACATACTCTATATATTTACCATACATTTATTAAGAGTTCACTCACTTCTTATTACATTTTAACTGCTTTCATTTTTGCTTTACACTTTTTTAACTTATCCTAAGTTTTCCAAAAAGCAAAAGAAGTGATGAACAACAATTTGATAGAAATTAAAAAAAATTTAAGAAATAAAAGAGATTTTTGATAAGATCAGCAATGGCAAGCAAACTTCATTATCATTTGAGGTTTTTATCATCATTAAAAGTTAGATTGATTTATATTCAGGAAGCGTTAACAAATTCATCAATCATTGAGAATATTTCATCATTTTTAATAACAATTAAAGCTTCCCTTATATAGTAGAAAGCGTTTAAGGAGTTTAATAAATTATCTTCAAATGCTCTAATATTCTAGCGATTTATTTATTTCCTTAAACTCTTAATCAAGTCTAACTCTAAATTTATCATATAGACTTAGAAAAATTCCTATTTTTGCCAAAAATTTATGAATACATTAACTTATAAATTCAAGCTGCTCGATATAAAAGAAGATATTCTTTAGATAGCTTTAACTGGATTTAAATTTATAGATATTAAAAAATAGTTTAAACAATCATGTAGCAAGATAATGAAATTAATAGATGGGAAATAAATAAATTCTATCACTAGCAACTAGTTCATTTTTATTTCAGTAATGATTAAATCAGATATAACTAGTTAAACTATTTGATTTTTTCTAGTTCCTAAGTAATAATAAGTAATTTTCAAAATATTTCATAAATATTCTTTTATATCAAAATACAATTCTCTTTTCAAATTTAAACTTAGCATTTCTTAAGATTGATATGCTGCTTAAAAGCAAAAGAAGTTGTATGATTTAAAAAAAGTGATTTAAATAAGATAGCTAGATATGAAAATAGATTTGAAATTATTTAAACTGAAATTAAAAAATATATTATGAAATTTGTGCAGCCACTACTAAAAGCCTATTTACTTTGCTTTATTTTTGCTTCTCATCTAGCTTAGCTGAAGAGTGATCTTCCATGTCCAAATTTATTATGAAATCCAAAAAATTTTCTAATAAGGTAAGTTTACTTTACACTTTAAACGAATTAGCTATAATTTATAATTTTTGACGATGTATCTAGATGCTCTTGATTAATCAATAATTCAATTTTTAGCTTTTTCTGGAGTTTTAGCCACTGTGGCAGAGAATTTGGTAATAGTTTATTTAGTAATATACGTTCCACTCAAAATTTATTTATAATATATGATTTAAGGAATCTATATAATGTGCTGTATTATAGGAGCTACTTTATTGCTAGTTTCTTGCTTCTATTTTTTTAGTTCAGAAAAGAAAATACAAATAGATGGTTTTTAAAATATCACATAAGAAGGCTAAGGTGATAACCTTAAAGATATGATAGAATTCTCATCCCAAATTATTGAGTTTATTCACACCGCACAAGATTTTTTAGGTGGATTTATATGAAATCTAATACTATTAAATTGTTATTTTATCTCTCTTAAATACTTTTGCTATCTCATTTCTAAATCACTCTTCTAATTTCATTTTCTATAAGAAAATAAAACTATTATTTAAAAAGCTTAAACTATATAAATCTAAAACACAGATATAGTCACTTATGATTAGCACAAGATGAATGCTTGTAATACTTATACTTTCACCACAAATTATACTTACATAATAATAGCTACCAAAACAAAATACTAAAACCTAAAATTCACCTAATGCATTCAAATGTAAACATAAACTTAAATGAATTTAATTTTTTATCCAACATTTTCAATAAAAGAAACTAAAAAGCAAGCAAAGTCTTAACTTAAGGAATTAATTTGCTATTAAATAGTATAAGGATATTAATTTTAAGTAAGCTAATATAAGTTTCTTTATTTAGTTACTATATACCAATTATTCATATTTGTTATATAAAATACTATAAGTTTGATATTATTAAAGTAATTTATCATTATTAGATATATCTATTTCAGTCTATTTTATATTATTTTATTTGCTATTGCTACACTGCTATTGATTTTACTATATTTTAAATTATCTTGTTACGAATTTTATTATTGAGTTTATATATTTGAATCTTGATGAAGTAAATAGATCAAAGAATTTAAGATATGCTAGTATAATAAAATATTATATAAAGACTGCTGATATTTAAATGCTAGAGTCATAGTAAGGAGATTCATTGTAATTACTAATTCGAGTGGTTCTAGAATTTAAGTTATGGTAATTATTTTTCTTCTGAAATGTCTTGTGATATTTAATAATGCTTATTAAATGATCTATATTGGTTAGTTTATATCCTAATTTTCTTTAACTTAGTAGCAATAAAGAATTATTTTTGAAGGTATTTATTAAAGAAATGTGATGAGCATAATTTAGAGGGTTTATCAAATAATAACTTATTAAATTTTTATTTTTACTATAAATGGAAGGAGGAGATGTTTATACCTGGGGATCAGGTGAAATGGGTTAATTAGGTTTTAGTCCTTAATGTATAGAAAAATTACCTAAAGATAATGATGGATTTCCTTTTTAGCCAATTCCTATGGAAGTATATCAATTAATGAATCTTCGTATTGTTTAAGTTGCAGGAGGAGATGGTCATACTGTAGCAATTACATAATCAGGAAGAGTTTATTCATGAGGAGCATCTGCATGTGGCTAGCTTGGCTTAAAAGAAATTAAAGATATGCCAACTGATGTAGAAGGATATCCTTATTAACCAGAACCAAAATTAATTGAAGCGTTACTTAATGTCTAAATAGTTCTTGTTGCTTGTGGTGATGCTCATACAGTAGCAGTTGATTTTAGTGGACTTATATATTCTTGAGGTGGCGGAGGATGTGGATAACTTGGACATCCAGATACTATTTCTATGCCAAAAGATGAAGATGGATGCCCCTATTAACCTACACCTCGACTTATTTCAGATTTAAAAGAAGTCAAAGTTAAACATGTTGCATGTGGAAAAGCGCATACAGTTGCGATAATAACAGAAGGAAAATTATATTCATGAGGAGCTGGTGCTTGTGGGTAATTAGGTCATCCAGATACTTCAACTTTCCCAGCAGATGAAGATGGATATCCTTTTTAACCCACTCCAAGAATCGCTTTAAGTTTAAGATAAGTTCATCTTGTTTAAGCTGCCTGTGGCGATGTTCATACTATGGTATTAAGTAACGAAGGAGAAATTTTTACTTTTGGCGGTGGATCTTTTGGGTAATTGGGTCTAGGTAATATTGCTTAAATGCCAGTAGATGCTGATAATTGTCCTTTTATGCCTGTGCCTAAGTTGGTTGAACATTTAAAAAATCGCAAAATCAAATAAATATCATGTGGAGATTCTCATTCTATGGCTTTAACTGATTAAGGAGAAGTTTATGGATGAGGCGCAGCGGCATGTGGATAATTAGGTTTTGAAGAGATTAGAAATCTTCCAACAGATCCAGAAGGGTCACCTTATGAGCCTTTACCTTAGATTGTAACAACATTAAAAGGTAAAGTGATTCTACAAATAAGCTGTGGTGAAGCTCATACTCTTTGCTTGACTGACAAAGGACATATTTATTCATTTGGAGCGTCCTCTTGTGGTTAATTAGGCCTAAATAATTAAGAAAGCAAATAATAGCACAGAAAGTTTTAACTTGATGGAAGGAGTTATACATTTAATACACGGCCTAAAATGATAATGTCACTAATTCATAAGAAAGTTATCTAAATTTCTAGTGGAGGAGTTCATAACATTGCTATAGTAGAGGCTTCTCCTAATTTTCTAGCTAAAGATCTATATAATGCATTTATGAACTAATAATACGTTGATATGTGCTTTATGCTGAACAGTAATGAAAAAATATATGCTCATAAAGTTGTAATAGCAAGTAAATCTCCACACTTTCGAGAAAAACTTTAACAACAAAGCTAGCAGTCCTTATAACCTCATGGAAGGCAGATTTCGCTTTAACCAGGGTTTCATAATGTATAAAGCAAAATGGTAGAAATAAAAATTCCCCATGATAAGAGACTTTTTTAGATAATGATTGATTACTTTTATTTGGAAAATGTTGACTAACTTGATTCAGTCATAAAATCCCCAATGGATGCAATATAAATGTTTCACTTAACCAAAACTTATGCTGCTCCTTATTTGAGAGACTATTGCTAGCAAGCTCTGGTTGATCTTATTTCCAGATAATTTTAAATTCCAAACTAAATAGCAGAACTTTAATTTAATTTAAAAGGAATTTTATTCCTTCCTGATGGAAGAGTTTTACTTCCTAATCCAGCTATTTATGAGGAAATACTTAGTAACTCAACTGTTTTAGATATGAATAAAAACTAAGAAATATGTCAAGAATGCTACTGTAATACTTCATCTAATATGGAAATTGAAGAATGTATTTGCAAATGTCATTTAGAGAATATTTCTACTAAAAAGCAGCTAAATATTGATTTATTGACTGCTTTAAATGATAGCAGCTTTTCTGATATCTAGCTGAAAATAGAAGAAAGAATAATTTACGCTCATAAAGTAATCCTTGGTAGTAGAAGCTAATACTTCTAAGCTTTGTTTTAGCATGATTTCAAAGAAAAGTTGCAGGGAGAGATAGAAATAAGTGGAGTTTAATATGAGGAAATGTATGATATGCTGAAAAGAATGTACTCTGACAATGAATAGCTATAATTCAATTCTACTAATTTCTAATCACTTCTTTCGCTTGCTGATCGATTTTCGTTCACTTCTCTAAAGCTACGATGTGAAATTTCACTAGCAAGTAACCTAAGTGTAGAAAATGCAGCTTTGCTTTACAAGCATGCTAAGACATTGAACTGTGAAAGATTATGTGAAGCAGCTAAAAGCTTTATAGAAGAGAATTTTGATAAAGTAGTAAAAACAAATTCATTTGAAGAGCTAGATAAAGAATATATTCTGGAATTTTTAAGGAATAATGTCAGATGATAAAATGATATGTACATTTATTTTCTTTAACTAAACCATTTAAATATTCGTTTACTCATTAAATATTTCCTTTCAATCTTTATAAAAGCTAGCATAAATCAAACTTTATTATTAAGTAATCTCTAAAAGTTCTATAGTAGTAGCTAGGAATAGATTTATGGATATATTTAGTAATAATTAACTAATAAACTAAATATGTCTTAATCAATATTTCACGACTTGAAGCAATCAGCCTTATAATAATGCTTATATGATATATCAATTTTATAATAAATGAAGCATTTATTTTAATTAAGCTACTATCAAATTTTAGAGGTTAATGATATATTTATTAGGCGAAATAAATGTTTGATGAAAATCATTATTTAATATATCTATTTTTATAGCTTAAGCAATATACCCTCTATTGATAGTTATTAATTCTAACTTTTTAGACTTTCTTCGTTTTATACTTTGCTACTCTATTATTGTTAAGATTATTTAAATTACAATATTGATATATTAAAAAAAGGGAAAAAAATAAAAGAAATAAAATTTGTAAAGTAGGAATTAAAGAAATAATTAGAATAAGACTAAATGAAACTAAATGTATGCTTTTCTTAGAAGTAGATATGAGCGCTGAATGCTTCTAATTTATAATAACTACTAAGCTGTTTATATATTCAATTAAGGAAATTAAATCTGACTAAATACTGAAATAATTAATAGTTACTCAGTCATACTTTATTTATTAGTAAAAGAGAAAGTAATTGAAAGTAACTTAATTGAATTATAAAGTTCAGCTATCAAAGCTTAAACTTTTTTCAATAAGTTTAATTTTTTATTAAAAATGGGTCAAGCTTGTTCAG
Source organism: Loxodes magnus (assembly GCA_946699065.1). Lineage (NCBI taxonomy): Eukaryota > Ciliophora > Karyorelictea > Loxodida > Loxodidae > Loxodes > Loxodes magnus. The sequence goes on from CAMPDV010000094.1 coordinate 780,227, forward strand.
ATTGCTGAAATAGTTTCTGTGCTGGAGTAGTAACTTGCTGCAAGGTAAGTATTAAGAAAGTATACTTATAGAGGCTGTTTAGCAGTGAAGAACTGCGTTAAGACTTGCTGTACAGCATGTTGGTATCCGATTAAAGAAAGATGTTGTACATGTTGCGATGATATTGATGCTTGCATGAATCCTCATAAAGATCCGACTTATTCTAATATTTGATTTTATATATATATAATATATTAAATTCCAGCTTCTTCCTTTAAGGTCATTCTATTAAGTATCTTTTACTAACCTGATTGTCATAAAATTCATATAATCCAAATTCTATACATCTTTTAAATAAAATGACTAAGATTTTTCTGTTCTTTCAAAAAATTAAAATCTTTTATCACAAACATATTTAATTTGATTACAAGCTAAAATTATCGTAATGTAAATGTACTAGATTCTTCAAGAATTTAATAATAAGAAACTATTATTTAAAATTAAATTAAATTAAATTAGTTCCTCAAAAGTAAAATTTATAATCATATTAAGCTTAGAATTTAAAAAAGTATTTTAGGTATAATTTACTCTATTAAAGTATTAAATTAATTATATAAGCATATTAGTCTATTTGTCCATGTCAATAATTATTATTTCATGTGGTTGTATTATTTTAATTGATGCTCTCATGAAATAATTGATTTATTCCATTATCACTAATACTTATATAGTTTATTATATACATGTATTGATAATTTTAAAGAAACTTAACTAAATATTATTAATCAATTTTTGAAAATGTAGCATCTATTATAAACCTAAGGACTATTAATTTAACTCTTTATTTCTATCTTTATTGCTCTAGCTTAAACTGAAGATAAAGTAATTAGTCAAAACTAATTTATTGCCAATCTTAAATTATCCAATTACGTGCAAACTTTAAATGATACAAAATATATTTAAAACATTATCCTTTAAGACTGTCATTTTTATTAGCTAGAATTAAGACTTTAGGTGATTTGATGTATTCAAAGACTTGAAGAAAATCTTAGATTATGATTAATTTTCAAAAGAAATGTGAAATAGATTTAAAAGGAAGTAGAACTAATAGAGGTATTAATGTACTAGCATATATAATAGCAGTAATTAATTATTTAATCTAATTTAATTTATTATTTGAAATGACTACTTATGTTGATTCAGGAAAGTAAGCAACTTTGTCTCTTACTCTGAAAAACTGCAAACTCCTACTAAAAGCAGGAAAGTCAGACGCTGCTCTCAAAAGTTTGATTAATATATCTGATATTTTGAAAAAACCTGGCTACTTTTAGTCAACCTAAGCTTTAAAACTAATTCTTAAGATTTGCATCAAAGATATTCCTTTGACCTGCACTAAAAAGATATAAATGCACCTAAAAATTCCGGAACTTTAGAAAACATGTGAATATGCAATTAATTGTTGAGAGATTCAGTGTGATAGCGATCTTGAAACTTTCTTAAGATATTCTTTATAAGCATATAACTACATATCTATGGCATGATTATCCATGAATATCTAATCAAATGCTGCTGATTCTTTAATGAAGGGATACAAATTAATCAAAAAGTTAACCTTAAAAAACATTCAAGATCCAGAAGTTTTATTACTTATTTCCAAGACAAAAGTAAATTTGGCAACTTTATCGATAAATTGAAAAGATCTTTCAGCTCCTAAGCGATTACTTGAAGAATCCCTTGTAACGATTTTTTAATTGATCCGCAAAAAAGGGAACGAAGAGTCAGTTATGTAATTACTAGTAATAAATTTATATAATCTTTCTGTGATAGACATGAGATAAAATAAACTTGAATAAGCTTTTCATACTATTAATAAAGCTATTCATTTTCTCTAAACTATGCAGCCGTCGGAATTTTATACTACTATGTAAAATAAACTGATAAATATATTAGACAAAATAGTAATCCCTCAAAGCTAACAATAAAATGCTAACCTTTAAAAGCATCAAACTATCTAATTATAGGATTTTAATGATGAACTAAGTTAATCTAACTGTTCTCCTGATATGCATAATTAGAACTCCTAGCATCTTTTTAAATTTTGAAATAAAACTATAAACTCAATATAAGAGCCAATGAAAACAAAATGCCAATCTTAAATAAATTCACCCTTGCTAAATATAAATCAAAATTAATTTTAAGATGAAATTATATAAAGTTTCAATACTACATGCTATCAGCTAAAAAAACCTATAAACGTAAATCTTACAGGAGATTAATATATTTTACAAATGAAACCTTATTATTCAAACGAAGAACTTCATCTTTTGCAAAATAACACTATGCTAGAATATAAAAGTACAGAAGAATTTTTTAAGGAATAAATATTTAATAATCTTGATTTGGAAAGTGACGCTCCTAATCTAGAGAAATCTGTTCAATCGTAAATATCTCCCAATGTGCGAAACAGAATTTTCGGTATTTCTGGTAAATATAGTGTTAATTAATAGGATAAGCAGATAACAGAGTAGATTCGAAATATAAAAAAGCCAAAAATAAAGGAAAAACTATTTTATCCAACAAATCCTGACATAACAAAAGTATAGGATAAAATAATTAAAATGAAATCTTAGCAAGCTGCAAACAGTGAGAGGAACTATTTTCCAAGGAAAAAATATAAAAGAGAAAAAAAAGCAAATCTATAAGAATAAAAATAAAATTCTTAGCTAAAGTAAGATACAAAATTTTAGCAAAAAGAAGGCTATCCAGCTCAAAGTAATTATTTTATTTAGGATTAAGATTTTAAATTCCTGATGGAAATCAAAAAGACCTTAAGAATTATCAAATAAGAAAAAATTTATCAAGAGACTAAATAATGGACGAAATTTTAGAAGAATTAACAACAGAAGAGTCTCTTTCTTCCATATTCAAAATATTTACTAGATAAAAACTTAGTATTTTTTTAAAAAGGAAGACAGTAAATTCATCTAAGAAAAATAATGTTAATCCAGATCAAAAAAAGCAATCAAATGCTATTCAAGTTCAAAATTTTAATGAAGAAATTGAAAATATGAAGATATAACTAAACGATCAACTGGAATTTCTTTAAGATGCATAATAATCTTTCAATGAAAATAAATCGAAAATTACTAATGAAAGTTAAAAAGTTTAAAACTTTCAATATATTTAAGGGATGACTTCCTCATGCTTTAGAAGGTTTAGATAAAGCACTAGGAATTTAGAAGCACATGGACTTTTATAAGAATCAGCAAGACGCTTAGGAACTGAACATCGATAAAGACTTATAATGCAAAAAAGAAGAAGAACAGTATAATCTATGAAACATTACATTTAGTTCCTAGCTTTTTAGAGAAAACTAAAAGCTCAATCTTAGACCAAAACCATATCCTTCCTCAAAAAATGAATTTTTATAAATTCTTTTATTTATTAATTAATTAAAAATTAAGTTACCAATTAATAAATTTCATGCTTAATTGAAGAATCTTGCAGAATATACCTAAAAATAAATTCTAATTTATTCCAAATATTATTTTATTAAGTTTTTCATTTTCATCTTTTTAATTTATTCAACTCTCTTTTCATTTCGCTTCAATATGATAATCAGAATATCTACTAACTCAAATTATTGATTTTAATATTATTTACTCGGTTTTCTTTTTTATTTTTAATAATTAATTTACAAATGTTTAAAAAAATTTTATTATATTTTTTTATAACTATTAATATTAAAACTATTCACTTGGTGATTAAAAAATATAATAAATGTTCTGCTTTTAATGGAAATTTCTTTATTTTCTATAACTTTTAAATAATTTCTCTTCGAGAATTTAAAAATGGTAAATTCATTTTAAAAGCCTTCTTTTTAAACAAATATACCTTAGTTTTGTATATATTTTTTTAATTTAATAAATTACCAAACTTTTTATAAATTTGAAAAAGATTTTTAATTATAAATATTTTATTCAAACTATATTAAATTTTATGACTTAAGTTTTTTATTTTATTTTTTTTACTTTTAGTATAATATTAATTAATGTACTTTAAATTTCTTTATGAAATCACTATAAAATTTTGTTTCAAGAACAACATAATTATACGAAATTTTAAATTTTTTATTTAAAAATTTTTTTTAGCTTCATTTTTTTATATTTAATTAACGTAAATTATTCGTTTTTTAAACATAATAATTTTCGTTTTTCTTTAAACTTATTTAACCAATTTTTCTTTAACTATTTTGATTTATTAAAAATTTAATGGAAAAACTTATTAAATTTTTATTATACCAATTAAAGTTTTTCTTCTTTTTCTTCCATTAAAATTTGTTCTTATTTAATTAATTTAATTTTTTTCTATTTAATTAAAACTTTTAAACTAAACTTCATCTGCTAAAATTTTAGCCTTTCATTTTTCAATAGCAAACATCTTTAATTATTAGATAAAATTATTTATTTTGAATTTTCTTAAAATTTCCCCAAAGCAAACATAATTTTTCTTATATGTTTTTTCTAATTACTTTTAATATATATCCTTTTGATTAATAGATTCAGCTAAAATTCTTATTAGCTTTGAAATATATAATTATAAATTTATAGAATTTACTCTGTTTTAAAGTTCTACATTTTGAAATAAAAATTATTATTCGCTATATTTTTTATAATTTTAAATGATTAAAATTGATTTTACAAAATTTTAATTAAAACAAATACTAATAAAATATGCTTATTTATAAAAGATAAAGTGTAAAATTTATATGATTAAATAAATTAATAAAATTTTAAAAGAAAATATTTTAGTTAAAACATTTTTAATTAAAGAAACTTATAACTAAAATAGATTTTTATGTTGTAGAAATGAAATCATCTTTTATTAATGTAAAATGTAAAGAATCGTATAAGTTTTTTAAAAACCATTTATATAATTGCAAATTATATAAATTAAAAAAAATTTACATATTTTAAAGTATACTAGTCAATGTTGAAAAAATATTTGTAAAATATAAAATATTGAACTTAAAATATTTTTATATATTTACTTTATAAAATATCAATATCTTAAATAAATTTTTAAACTCGTGCAAAATGTCCATTTTTATCAACTGATTTTATTTACTTTTAACGTGCTTCAATATCTTAATTAATCATATCTCCTTAAATTTTTATTTGCTTTTAGATATTAAAATTTTATAATTTAATAAATATTTTTTTAATCTTTTATACTTCTTTTTGTCTTGCCTATTTACTTATATGCATATAGGAAGTAGCAAGATTTTAATTTAATTAATGAAACAATCGGTAATATTTGTTAATTAACTTTTAACACCTGTTTCTGCTTTTCGGTGGATTTACGGTTTTCCTTCCAGTGAGTTCTAAAAATTAAAGTAGTGTGGCTTGTCTAGTAATATGCTACACAAGAAGACATAATTCTCTGATACAAGGCAAAATCTGTCTAAGGATGAAATTTTCCTCTTGTGCATTCTTCAGATAGAATCACGGTAGACATTTTGTACTCTTTTTAAATATTGTAACTTTTGTCTCTACTTTTGATTGTTTACTGATCCTGATAAATTTAAATTATCTAAAGTTCCTCTATTTTTCTACAAAAGTTCTGCATTTTCTACACAGTTTTCAAGCTCTACCACATAGGTAGCATCATTTCTGAGGCTTGATTGCTAGATTTTGCGAGGAGATATAGGTAAGGAATTTTTATTCTCTTCTAGTTCTATCCTTCCAGGAGCTATTATTTGCTGCTACGGCTGCTCTTAGAATTTGTCCGATTTCTCAAGATACTCCGTTAATTTTTTTATAAAATCCTTAATTTCATCTCTAAGTCCCTGGACTTCTTTCTCAAAGTGGTCCTTAAGTTTCTAATTTAGAGCCAGCCCGTTGCTATATGGCTTCATAACATATTTGGTTTTATTTTTGAGTTTTGACACCTCCTGTTAAGTTGTCAATTATTATTGCTACTATGTCAGATTGTTCTTGCCATTCCGAATTAACCTTTTAGAATTCCCTGATTTTTTATTTGTCATTCTTTCTTCTTCTTAGATTTTTCGGTGGCCAAAGGGGTTCTTAGTAAAATAGAGGAGTACTTGAAGGCTGCTTGCTACTAGTTTAAGTCTAAGTTTGCTCAGTTTCTTCAATTTTCTCCTCTATCTTTAATAAGCTAGTGAGTGACTTCCTTTTTTACCTTCCATGCTTTTTTTCTTAATCTATCAATTAAAAAAATAGGAAAACTTGTAAAAGCAATATATTATGTACGAATAAAACCTAAAAATATAATTAAAATGTATATTAGAAGGAGTAAATAATGATATAAAATGAATCTGATAAATTAATAAAAAAACTAAATTATTAAATACTAAAAGATCCTTTATAAAAAGTATTATCACTTCAACTTAAACTCTCTTACAGTAAAGAAATCAAAATCTTTCTAAACTTGACAAAGGACTTTGTCTAATAATTATGAAGAAAAATAAATCTATTTCAATAAATCATTTTTATTTAGAATATTTTCGTTATAATATTTGTCCTACTAAATTCATAATGAAAATCAAGAAAAAATATTCAAGAGCAAAATGGTTATAAAAAAGAAGAACTGAACAGCATTTAAACTTTGATAAAATTTCATAACTCATTATTTGAAATTAAAAAGTTTCTGAAAATCAAATTGATTATAAATCATGATTCTCGAATTAAAAGTTAAAGTTAAAAAAAGTTAAAAAGCTTTGTTAAAGCCTTAGTAGTCAGCCATCTGACCTATTCTATCAGCTTGTCTCATTAGTTTGTCTTAAATTTCTACTAGGCTTAGTTAGGCGGTGTAGCACTTCATTAGCGCACCATCCTTTAATATTCTGAATAGTTTTGATCTTGCACTTTGCGTTTCTAATTATCTATCCAAGGATTAAAATTTGAATTAAAGAATTTTTTTCTATAAATTTTTCCGCTTTATGTTGGATATATCCTAAATAGTTTTCTAAAAATATCTTATTTATTCTTTCTTTAAATTTCGCTTAGTTAGTAGCAGTATTTTCATTGCTGTTATTTATTGCACACGTAGCATTTTATTCTTCTTTTAAACTATTATTCCTGTAACACTTATTTAATTTAAATTTATTACTTATTTTAAATAAACGTTTACTGTTATTTTAATTTGAGGCTTCATTTTCTATTTCCATAGGATCTGACTAATTCTGTTAAAACGAAAATGGTTTTAACTTAATTTATTATTAAATTTAAAGAATTCTTTGATCCAGTTTGTTTCTATTTCTTATGATGTTTGATATTGTTTCGCAAGCAAAAATGTTATTAGTTTTTCTACTTTATCAGTGAGGTATCTATTTTTGAACATAAACTCTTTTAATGACTTAGATAATATTTCTGTTTGAGTTTGTGTCGGAAGTTTTTTTAGTTCTGGATTTCCAAGTGGTTAATGTTCGTCATATCAATCATATTTCTCACTTTCACTCATTTTAATTATTTCACTTTTATATTTTTTAGAGAATTTTCCTGTTTAAATATTTTGCTCAAAGTTCTGTTATTTCTTAGAAGCCATTTTATATATTTAATAATAGTACTTTCATACATAAATAAGTTAATCATTTTAAAGCTTGTATAAAAAAATTTTAAGTAATTTTTATGGGATTATGCTTCTTGCAGAAAGTACTTGACAACTTATTAATTTTTATTTTATTTTCTTTATATAATATTGCTATTCAGCTCGTATACTCTTTATTTATGAATTGCTCACGCCTTTCCTTTCGTGTATTCATTTTTAGTAATTATGCTTTAAATTAATTTTGTTTTATAATTTACTTTTGATCAAAAAATAAATTCTAAATATAAGATTAATCTGCTTTTTACTATTGAAAAGTATTTAATTTCTTATTAAGTGTTCAGTTTTCTTAAACACTAGAATCCCTTAAATCTCTTTCGCTTTTCTGCAAGTTAACATTCAAGATTCAAAGTTCATAGGAGCATTAAAAGTAATTTAAAACTAAGATCAGTAACATACTTTCTATTGGAGTTTTTCATACTGGTACTTTGGTAAATATTTTATTGCTAAGAATTTGAACCCAATTCTCAAAATTTTAACTTTCGGGCTTTAATTTTGTCTCTCATATAACCGTCTGCGAAATTTACTTTAAATTTTTTAATCGAATTTTAATTAAGAAATGAGAAATACAGTTTGATCTTGACTTTCTATTTGATTAAATAAAAAATTTAGCTTTCTAAAAGAATTAAAATTTTAAAAGAAAATGCGTTTAAATTTATAATTATACCAGTTAATTGAGTAAGAAATTAAACTGAACTTATTTAATTTAAAAAGGTAATATATAAGTTTAGAAAAATAAGAAGCTATAAAATATAATTTACATGTAATTTTGGAGAAAATTTCTTTTACAATGCATTTAAAGAAAAAAAATTTAAAACAAATAATTAGTATTTTATGTCAGAAAAATAAAATTATAACGGAACTATTTTTTTAAGTTTTAAACAGAAAAAAGGATAAATAACATAATATAGAAAAAATAAAAAATGAGATAAAAAAGGCTTAGCAAATCATAAAAATTAGAATATATTTTATCACGTCATTTGGAAAAATTATAAAATATTTTTAAATAATTTTTATAGAATAAATAAAAATCTTCAATTATTCTATTAATTAAAAGTATATAATTATAGCAAAAAAATAATAAAAGTAAATCTTTATGAGACAAATTTTTTATAAATTCGTAAAAAATTGATTTATTTTACCTTGTCAATTTTTTTATTAAATATTGAAAATTATTTCAAAAAATAAAAGAAAAAACATAAGACTAGTATTTAACTTAAAATAATGAAAAAAAAATTTTTGCTTAATGTAACTAAATTAAAAAATATAAAATTAAAATTAAAATAATTTAAAAAAATGTATAAAAATAAAAAAAATTAAATTAAAATTTTTTAATAAAAAAAAAATTTAAAATATTATGTTATAATGATCAAATATATACTTAAAAAGGATTAATAACAATTAAACGATTCTCAAAAAAATAAAAAAAGTAATATAAAGAAATTTATATTTAAAGCAGAAAATATAATATATTTTGAATATGTAATAATTAAATATGGTACTAAAGGGAGATGTCACAAAGAACCTAAATCAAAATTATTTTGACTAATTTCACCCTTTAAATTTTTTCTAGAAGTGATGTATATAATTATTATTCTAGTAAGATTTATCTTCGTCAAAGAGGATTAGAGTCTAACCTTTCGTAATGTTTGCGTTTGATTACAGAGTTGATGATAGCTTGACATTATAAATAAATTAGTGGAGAAAAAATCCTTTAGCAAAGCTTATCTTGAAATATTTTCATTTTTTTTAATAACTTCTGGAAGTCCAAAATCTTGAGTTCTTAAGCAAAAAAAATGTTTCTATTTTAATCTTAATATTTTGAATATGTATTTGAAAAGAAAATAAATATAATGAAAAAATGAATAAAAGTTCTAAAAAAATTATTATCAAAAATATAAGCTGAAAAACTGAGTTAATGAACTTAGAAAAAAATAAGAAAAATATTTATATAGAAAAAATTATTTTTTAAAGAATTTAAAATTTTTATTTATTTAAATTCTTAAGATTATAATATGCGAAATCAAATTATTTTTAAGTTTTAGAAATTTAAAAATAAAAATAAAATAATCTCTGATATAAAAGATAGGAAGCAAAATATAAGAAAGCAAATTTTTAAACTATTTTTTTTGTTTTGATTGGGTAATTTTTTCTTAGTTACTTCTGTAAAAGATTAAATGTATTTATTTTATTCTTTTATTGTTCAATTTTTCTATTAAATTAATATTTATTTTGAATCAAATTTTTCACTTGCTTATAAAGAGATAGCTAAAAAGAATTTATAGCTTTTTTAATTAAAATATTTGGCTTCATTTACTTTTTAAATAAAAACCATCTTAGTAATAATTTTAAATTATTATGCTTAAATAATTTTAAATATTTTATTATATTTTTAATTTTTAGTGTTTAAAAGATTTATACTAATTTAACTAATAAAAAAGAACATAAAAAATATAGATTATATTTATTTTCCTTTTAAAATATTCTTCAGCAAGTAATTTTTTTAAATTCTATTTAAATTATAAATATTAAATTTACTACAAAGATGTTTAAGCATATTTATTTTGATATTTTTATTGCTGTAAAAAATTATCTGTTCTTCTTGATTTCTTTACAGAAATAAAAAAACATATAGATAAAGATAATAAAAAAATTGGTTTTTTAATTCTAAATGAGTTACTTCATAAAAATAATTAATTATTGATGGCTACTTAAGATAATTGCAAAATATATTTAAGATAAAATTAGATTTTCTTTAAATAAATCTTTATTTTTAAATTTCTTTTATAATTTACCTTTTTTATAACTCTTATTAATAAAAATATATATTTCAAATAATAAAATTGAAAAAGCAATTAATAATATGCTTTTAATTATATAAATTATCAAAAACATTAACAAATTATTTTACAGAAGAACTTTTAATGTTATTTAATAAAATGTAGGTTTAAAATTAATTTTTAATAAATATTTTAATTAAACGTATGCATATAACAAATTTGTCATTGTTTTAAAATAAATCTATCATAAAAGCAATAAAAATAAATATAATGAAAAAATAAATTATTTATATATAAATTTCTTTTTCGTTTTGCTTAAAGAACTTTATTTTATTTTCTAACAGATAGAATTTTGTACATGAGAATTAAAAAAGCAAAAAATAAAGGAGAAAGTATTAAAGATTATTTTTTCAATTTTAAAAATAAAAGTTTTTATATAAATTTATAAAAAAATAAATGAAAATTCCTAAGTTTTAATAAATAGATTTTAATTATAAGTGTATTAAATTAAAGGTAACCCTATTTACTTGTGACTGACCTAATAATGTGAAGTTGCGTTAATTTAATTAATTAATTTATAATTATTAAAAGATTCAAATGAATTATTATTTAAATAGAATTTTAACTTAAAAATAAAATTGAGTTAAATTGAATAATAAAAAATAAAATTATGATGGCAAAATAATTTTTTATTTATTTTATTTATTTTTTAAATAGAATTTTTTCTTCCTCTGCTGTGCTTGTATTCTTCTTTATTTATTCCAATACTATGTCTTGAAATTTTGGAATTTTATTCAGCGTCTTTACAAGTATTTTTTCGAATTGCAGTAGTAGAATCTTCACTATTTTTGTGGTTAAACCCTAGTCTTCATGTTGTTTCTTAAAACATTATTGGATCTCCCCTTTTTTCGTATAGCTTTTTTTCTAATTTTTGCAGTCTGTTATTCGGATCAGATTTCTTCTGAAGCTAATTTTTGGAGTAGTTTATCTGGTCATAGGATATGTTTCAAAAAGTACTTAGTTCTCTTTCTTAGGACATAAGTCTGGATTCCATTCCTTCCGCTAGGCTGAGTTGTTCCATAAAATTTTCATTATCCTTCCTTAGTTTCTTGATCACTTCCTAAAGAATCTGCACCACTTTGATGAGTTACTCTATGCTCAACTGGCCAGAAGGATTAAATTCAACTCCTCCTGGTGGAGAGCAGACTTCATCTCCTTTCTTGACTCTTCCACCGATGTAGGTCAACTTACGTGAATCGCTTTCTAGGATTTCTTTTATTCGTCATATCCTGATTGAATTCCAGGTTGTTAAGATTAAGAAGAAGGTTAAGAAAAATAAGACTGGTCTTGAATTCGGGTTTCCTCTCCAATTTTTTGGAGGTTGTGTAGAAACCTCTTTCTAATCCTTCCATTTTTTTACATCTTTAATTTATAATATATTTAAAAATAGAGGAATATATCATAAAATGCAATAAACTATTAATTTTAAATAAATAAAATTTTATGATTTTTATATTTAATTAAATAAGATATTTATTTGCTGTTTAATCATGTTATTTTTGAGTCAAATACTTTATGATATCTTCCCAATCTTTATTTTTGGTTTATTCATCTTTTGATGCAAATAGTGCAATCTCAAGTAATTCTCTTCTAAAATTACAACCAAGTCTTAAAGTATAAATTCATTACAATTGATTATAAATTCTCAATTAAAAATGCAAGAAATCGCAATATAATAAAAAATGCTGTATATTTATTCATTTCCTAATTTATAACTATTAAAAGCATCAATTTTCAGGATTTTAAATATAAAAATGGAATTTGAAAAACTACTTATTTTTTCTTATTTACCCATAGAATAGTAGCTAATCAGTTTCATTAATGTTATTTTATTTATAAAACTAATAAAGCCAAGTTTAGTTATATTAAAGTTTTTCTCACTTTTCAAGTAAACTCGACGTATAAAGCTCATCATATCCTTCTCAAGATGGTCCTGCATGTATAGTTTACATGTTTTTCTAAATATATTCAAATTTTTTATTTGCATCTCATGTAAACTTATCTGTATCATTAAAGAAAAGTTAAACATAATCTTGAGCCTTGTAAGATAAGGAATAAAAGAGTAAACGTTAATTAACTTTTTCATCATAAAATTATCATTATTATTAACTTCCATAAGAATTTTTTCAGAAATGGACAAATTTATATTTATTATGTGCTGGACTTCTGAGAAATTTGCAATTTGCAAGTGCAGTATCACCATCAGTTTACAGTAATAAATCTTGTGGCTTAAAAAATAAAGGGATTCATAATCTTTAGTTTTAATGTCATGATTTTTATTCTGCCTTTGATTTAAAAGTTTTAGGTTTAGTTATATTGTAATAAACTATTTTAACCTTCCTATATTTTAGAAAATTTAAGACTCTTTATTGCTTTTCATTTTCTCATTCTTGTAGATCATTATACTAAAAGAATACAGTGTTTCATCCACATAACTCATAAAAAATTGTAATAAAAGGCATTGTCACCGAATAATTTGCGTTACTTGAAACTGTTAAATATCTATTCTTTTAAAGGGTTGATCTTTATCACATCTCTTTAGCATCAATTGCTACACAATTACTTTAGTTATCATAAAATTCTAAAATTTAAACAGGAGAATGAACTGTCTCATTTGATGTGGTATTAAATTAAACTTTGGAAGTAAAATATTTACTGAAGTATTTTAATTTTATGTTATCCTAAATTTTTTTGCTTAAGGTTAGATTTCTATTTTTATAAAAGACATAGTTTTAAATTGTGTCTTAGTTATCTTAAAAGTTCAGAAAGTCAAAATCCTAATTAAGTTAGTCAAGTTGCTAAAGTGGTTTCACAAAAGGATGCTTTTAACTGCTTTAATTCTTTAAGCTTGTATTTAAAGAATCATGTTTTTTAATCAAATAAGTTTCACTTAGTAATTTTTCTTAAATCTAACTTTCTTTCTAAATTGCAAAAAGGAAACCATAAAGTAAATAAAAAGAAGTTAAAAGAAAAATATAAGCGAAAGCTTTTTTAATCTTCATATTTATTAAACTATAAAATTTTTCGATAAAGTAAAAAATGCAGCAAAAATTAAATAAAATTAATGATTTTATTATTTAAAAAAGAAATAAAATAATATATAAAATTTTAGAAAAAAATTAATTTATACATTTTAAATATAATACAAATAAAATGGAAAATATAGACTAAGCTGATTTTTGTTCTAATACATAGCCAAATTAAACAATATTAAAGATTTTAAGTTAACGTAATCTGCCAATTAAAAAATCTGCTTTTTATTTTAATTATATTACATATAATTAAAAAATTAAATAGCATAACTTAATTTATAATATAACGTTGCCTTTATTTGATTTGTCACGAATTAGTTTGCAAAAGGTTTCAATAATCATCTTGAAACTCATTGATATCGTTCATTTCTTCTCTAAGTTCATATCTCCACCAGGTTCCTTTCGTAAGCCCTACCTTTTACAGAATCAGCACATGTTTGGTCTTCCTTTTGTTACACTATTATTATATATATTAAAAACGGTTAGCTTCAAGAAGGGTTTTTATGCCACCTCCTCAGAGTAGGATGAAAACCTGAAGCAGATTCTACTACCATTCTTCGCTTTAATAAGTTCAAGCTTCTTTATTAAGAATGAAAACCAGACTCATAACACAAGCACTTAGACTACAAAGAACCAAATTCACTGATCAAACGAACATGAAATAATAGTATGCTCAACGGAAAAAGGATATCAATATATTTATGAATAGACAGACTTCACTAAAGGAGGAGCATAAAATAAGAAAAGAGTGAAGTGGTAAAAAAAGCTAAATCTAAGCAATAAATTACGCATAAATTGAACAATTTATTTGAGCCAACGTCCCTGAAGACTAAGAGTCTATTAAAATGCATATGAAGATCTATCAGATATGATGACCGCAGTATATTTTATCCACTATCTGGAAAACACTGATTTAGAATAGAAATTAGACTAAAAAATGATACAAGTGTTTAGAATAAAATATGAAGCAGTTCGAACAAACAGTTTTCAAATTCCTTGCTAAATAAAACGGAATAATATATTTGGTCTTCAACAGTGAAGAAAGATACTAGCAATTAGCGAAATTTAGGGAATGAAAACTCTAAGGCGTTAAAATCCTTATCTAAGCAAGAAACAATTAGAGCACTTTGACGTTCATAACTATCTAGTATATTCATAATAAACGAATATTCAAGCATGAAGGAAGTAATAGAAATAATTAGATAATATGGAAAACCTAAAGGAGAGGTTTAGTATATATACCCAAACGCTACAATGCTAACAGGTTGCAGTGTAATGTACCTAAATTTAAATGATATAAACGAAGCAAAGAAAATACCAGAAATAATAGACTTGAACAGAAACAAAAGAAGAATACAATACTCAGTATATCTTATTTACTGCCTATGCAAATTGAAAGATCACGAAGACTGATAATGCAGAAGGGTGGAAGCAGCAAAAAGTAAAAACTACATATAGAGAATTAGAGAGGCTTGAAGGAGAAGTTAAATTAATAATAAAAAAACCAAATTTAAAAATAAATCAAGCAAATAAGAGGATAATTGAAGAAGAATAAATGATTATAGAGGATGAAAGGAAAGAAAAAAGGAAATAAAACAAGTAGAATAAAAAATAATTAAAGCAACATAACAATTAAATAATAAAAAATTGTATGCTAAAAAGAATAAATAAGAATTATTTTTCATCAAATGGAATTTGACATATGTAAGGTAGTGAGACAGATAAATATTCAAAGAATTAAATAAAATAGAAAGAAATCAACTAAAGAATAAGATATATTATAAAAAAATCAGAGAAAAGAAAAGGATAAGCGATGGTAAAATATGCCAAACTCTAATAGAATAAATAAAAAGTAAATAACATAACATAATGGAGTTTGTAAGAAAAGTGGAAATAAAGAAAAAAAGCAAAAAAAATAGAATAAGCTTAAGAAGAAAAAGAATAAAATACAAAGATAAAAGGGAGAAGAAGAAGCAAACTTAAATAAACTTTAATTAGAATTTGCTATGCTTAAAAACCTAAAAAAAATGAACACCCAACAACAATTGATATGAAAATACAAAAGAAAAAAGAAAAGGATAGGTAAGAATAAGGAAAAGATAGTTAATAAGTGGAAAAAGATAAATAAAGGAGAAAGAACTAATAATGAAAATAATATCGAAGAAGAGAATGATATACAAGAAGAAGGAAGATGAATAAAAAGAAGAAAGTGGTGAAGAGATAGTAGAGCGGGTGAGTGAAAAATAGAATAAGAATAAGTCATAAAAATAGGGACAGAAAATGTTAGGGGATATAGAAGTGCAAAAGAGTCGCTAGCCAAATTAATGACTCAAAAAAGTATCCACATAAAGGTAATTTAAGAGATTTAGATTGAAGATAAAAAAGATATATGTGATATATCAGTATATAAAAGTTTAATAAATATGGAGTCAAAAAAGGGAAAGAAGTAGCATTCTATATTAGAAAAAACATATGTGATGAGATTAGAGAAATATAGAATGAAATAACCCAAATGCTAAAATTTTGAAGAAGCGAGAGCGATTGTCATAGAAGTAATGAAAAAACTGGTAGTAATAAATATATATGCACCTGTTGCAAATGAAAGCGAGTAATATGAGCCATTCTATAATTTAGCGATCTAATTTAAACTATAAGCAATAGAAAAAGGACTTACTGTAATGATCAAAGGAGATTGAAATGCGCATATAGAGAATGGTTACCAAAGAAAGCAAACTCAGCGGGAAAGAGAATGTTACAGTTCATGGAATAGAATAATTCAATATGCCAAGACCCAATTTAAATAGGTACTTTAGTTCACTAAAACAATGAATATAAAATAGATTAATTTTTAATTGAAGAGATAATGAGAGAAAAGTGATAAAAAGTGATTTTTAATACTCATATGTAATAGGGACCATAGACTCGGTATTATATAGGTAAAGAATGGTAAAGAAGTTAGAAAACCATAAAAGATAGCAAAATAAATTATCTAATATTAAAGAAAAAAGAGATCTAAGAATATTTGAAAGATTTATACAAGAAAGTGATTAAGAAGAAGAAATTAATAGACTAAGCGGTACATAGGCTTATAAATGGTGAAAGAAAAAGATATAAGAAGGAGTTTAAATGGTATGTGGAACAGTTAAAACATAAAACTTAAGAAATATAAATACTCAGAAACAAAAATAATGTAATAAAATTTTAAGAAAATGCAGCAAACAATTAAAATAAAGGATAAAGAACAACGAAGAAATAAATGAAAATCAATAAAGCGATAAATATAGAGAATATCAAAGAGCAAGATAAGAATACATTTAATTAAAAAGAAATATAAAAGAAATTAACTTAACCTATTTATGGACTCGTAAATAAAGAAAACTTGACAGGGGTGTGGAAGAAACTAGAAAACCTGCTTAATAGAAAAATAATTAATGAGTACCTTTATCAAAAGAAGATGTTAAGACTTGCAGGGATGAATGATAGTAGCTATATGAAGATGGTGATAATACGTTATAAACTAAATTCTTAAATAAGAGACAAATAATGATAAAAAAATATGAAATTTGAGAAAGCATTTACTAATTGGCGAAATGAAAAGCAGCAGGACCAGATGAAATTCAAGTAGGAACAATTTTAGCTGGTGGGAAAAAATTAATAGAAGCAACTTTCAAAATGATAGCTAAGATGATTTAAGAGGGACTAATACCTAAGGAGATGAAATAACAATACATAATATTTATATATAAAAAAGGAGGATAAATAAACCCAATTAACTATAGACCAATCTCTTTATTGAATCATTTTTTAAAAATTGTAAACGCATTAATTTTCTAGCAATTGTAAGGATATATGCATAATGATGAAAGCGAACATTAATATGGGTTTAAAAAAAGGTAAATCATGCACACTATAAATCTTCAATCTAAGAACAGTATAGGAATGATCAATGAGAAATAAAAAAGATGTTTTTATGATATTTGTTGACATTAAGAAATCTTATGACTCGGTACAAAGTAAAGATATATAATAAATCCTAAACGATCTAAAAGTACCGGATTAGATAATTAAACTTCTAGCAAACTTCTACTGTGAAGAAGAAATTAAATTGAAAATCATTGATTAAATAGCAAAATCATTCGCAACAAATAAAAGACTAAAACAGGGAAGCATAATGTCGCCGATACTATTTAACTTGATAATAGCAAGACTTCTCCATAACTTGGAAGATTAAAAGCTAGGAATTACGATTGAATATAAAAACGAAGAGGGATGAACATAAGAAATATATGCAGGATGTTTTCCATACGTAGATGATCTAGCCTTAATAAGTGAATGGGAATAATTAGAGGAAGTAAACGAAAATTTAGCCTAATGAGCAGAAAAGTACAAATTGGAATTTCAGATAAAACAAAATGAATAATATAAAAAGCAGCAGAAAATAGTAAATGAGAAAATATTGGAAATACTATCGAGGTGGGAAATTTAAGTATTGAAAGAGTAACGACCTTTTAGTACCTAGGTCATATAATAGAAGAAAATATCAGCTTTGAAAAACACATGGAGAATAGACTAGAAGTAGCATAAAATATGTAAACATGAATACTGGGAAAAATAACAATAAATAAGGGATTAACACCATATAATGCAGGAATAATAATAAAACCTTCGTAAGCTCTTTTTTCAGTTATGGGACAGAAGTGATCCCATATTGTGAATAATTTGTAGGAAAACAAGTGATGGAGTAATTAGAAATAATATAGAAGATCTTTACGAACAATCATAGATGCTCCTTTTTTAAGTGCAAAATGAGATGTTAAAACATGAACTTTAATTTATGAAATTTAAACATTATACATGACAGAAAAAGTTGAGATTAAGAGGCAGATTAGTAGGTAACTAAGGAAAAAACAGTAGACGGATTAATGTTCGACCTAAGTAAGGAAGAGAACTTTATATTTTAATAATATTGCACAGCAATAAAATTAGAAGTAAAAATTGAGTATATAGAAATATTTATAGATTATTATAATAACAACTAAAAAGAGAAGAAAAGCATTAATCTTGCAATATAAGAATATAGAGTATACGTAGAAAATAGAGAAAGAATGGAGTAAAAGATAACAACCTTATAGTATAGAAAGACATGATTTGATAATATGTAGTAGAGCTACCAGCTACTTGAGATACAATAAAGACAGAAAAGAAGAAATATGCTACATATTTAGAATAAGAACGAGATGTAATGGGAGCTAGGATTGCTTAAAAGAGAGACACCTAGTTGTGACAAATCAATGCTGGCTCCACAATGATGTAAAAGAAAATGAAAGGTATATCATAGAAAAATGTTTAGAATACAAGAAGGAAGATAAATATGTATTTGAAATCTAAGAGCAATAGGAGTAGAGAGATAAGGAATGGAATTTTTTGATAAAATATGAGGTATGGCCAAATTTAAGAAATTCATTAGAATCTAAGAGTTAAAAACATCTAAATTTGACTTGGTAATAAAAGATTATGATTATATCAAAGATATATTGGAAAAAGAAAAAAATATATAGAAAAGAGAATTGAATGAGAAAAAGAAATAAGAAAAAATCATAGAGCAGGAAAATGATAGTATTTATGAGTTTATGAAAGTTTGATTAGAAGAAAAGAATTAGAAACGAAAACTAGCAAGATATATAAGAAAAAATAAAGGAAGCTTTCAATAAAGATATAATAAGCGTAGAAAGGTAGAAGACAGAAAAACAAGAGATAATGTAGAGGAAAATGATGAAGATATGTAATTAATAAGAGAATAATTTCTATTACTTGAAGGCTTAATTGAAGAAACGGACGTATATTGAAGTATGGAAAGAGATGCGCACCAACGAGATTGCTACGCGCTCTATAATCAATTTATTTATGAAAGATAAAGTGAAAAATTTATATGATTAAATAAATTAATAAAATTTTAAAAGAAAATATTTTAGTTAAAACATTTTTTATTAAAGAAACTTATAACTCAAATAGATTTTTATGTTGTAGAAATGAAATCATCTTTTATTAATGTAAAATGTAAAGAATCGTATAAGTTTTTTAAAAACCATTTTTATAATTGCAATTATATAAATTTAAAAAAATTTACATATTTTAAAGTATACTAGTCAATGTTGAAAAAATATTTGTAAAATATAAAATATTGAATTTAAAATATTTTTATATATTTACTTTATAAAATATCAATATCTTAAATAAATTTTTAAACTCGTGCAAAATGTCCATTTTTATCAACTGATTTTATTTACTTTTAACGTGCTTCAATATCTTAATTAATCATATCTCCTTAAATTTTTATTTGCTTTTAGATATTAAAATTTTATAATTTAATAAATATTTTTTTAATCTTTTATACTTCTTTTTGTCTTGCCTATTTACTTATATGCATATAGGAAGTAGCAAGATTTTAATTTAATTAATGAAACAATCGGTAATATTTGTTAATTAACTTTTAACACCTGTTTCTGCTTTTCGGTGGATTTACGGTTTTCCTTCCAGTGAGTTCTAAAAATTAAAGTAGTGTGGCTTGTCTAGTAATATGCTACACAAGAAGACATAATTCTCTGATACAAGGCAAAATCTGTCTAAGCATGAAATTTTCCTCTTGTGCATTCTTCAGATAGAATCACGGTAGACATTTTGTACTCTTTTTAAATATTGTAACTTTTGTCTCTACTTTTGATTGTTTACTGATCCTGATAAATTTAAATTATCTAAAGTTCCTCTATTTTTCTACAAAAGTTCTGCATTTTCTACACAGTTTTCAAGCTCTACCACATAGGTAGCATCATTTCTGAGGCTTGATTGCTAGATTTTGCGAGGAGATATAGGTAAGGAATTTTTATTCTCTTCTAGTTCTATCCTTCCAGGAGCTATTATTTGCTGCTACGGCTGCTCTTAGAATTTGTCCGATTTCTCAAGATACTCCGTTAATTTTTTTATAAAATCCTTAATTTCATCTCTAAGTCCCTGGACTTCTTTCTCAAAGTGGTCCTTAAGTTTCTAATCTCTAATTCTTTCTCCTTGATTATATATTTCTTCTTCATATTTAGAAATTAATTTTTTCATCTTTTCCATTTCAATTGAAAGCGAAGTGCTCTCATTAACTTGTCCAACCATTACTTTGCCTTCTGAAGAGGAGCTTGATAAATGTTCCATTGATTTCTACTTCTTCTCTAGTTCTTTGTTAGCTCTTCTTCTTGCGTTCCTTGCCTAATTTTTAGATAGTCGAATATTCTATTCCATTTCCATTTTTTTTAAAGTTTCTAATTTAGAGCCAGCCCGTTGCTATATGGCTTCATAACATATTTGGTTTTATTTTTGAGTTTTGACACCTCCTGTTAAGTTGTCAATTATTATTGCTACTATGTCAGATTGTTCTTGCCATTCCGAATTAACCTTTTAGAATTCCCTGATTTTTTATTTGTCATTCTTTCTTCTTCTTAGATTTTTCGGTGGCCAAAGGGGTTCTTAGTAAAATAGAGGAGTACTTGAAGGCTGCTTGCTACTAGTTTAAGTCTAAGTTTGCTCAGTTTCTTCAATTTTCTCCTCTATCTTTAATAAGCTAGTGAGTGACTTCCTTTTTTACCTTCCATGCTTTTTTTCTTAATCTATCAATTAAAAAAATAGGAACACTTGTAAAAGCAATATATTATGTACGAATAAAACCTAAAAATATAATTAAAATGTATATTAGAAGGAGTAAATAATGATATAAAATGAATCTGATAAATTAATAAAAAAACTAAATTATTAAATACTAAAAGATCCTTTATAAAAAGTATTATCACTTCAACTTAAACTCTCTTACAGTAAAGAAATCAAAATCTTTCTAAACTTGACAAAGGACTTTGTCTAATAATTATGAAGAAAAATAAATCTATTTCAATAAATCATTTTTATTTAGAATATTTTCGTTATAATATTTGTCCTACTAAATTCATAATGAAAATCAAGAAAAAATATTCAAGAGCAAAATGGTTATAAAAAAGAAGAACTGAACAGCATTTAAACTTTGATAAAATTTCATAACTCATTATTTGAAATTAAAAAGTTTCTGAAAATCAAATTGATTATAAATCATGATTATCGAATTAAAAGTTAAAAAAAGTTAAAAAGCTTTGTTAAAGCCTTAGTAGTCAGCCATCTGACCTATTCTATCAGCTTGTCTCATTAGTTTGTCTTAAATTTCTACTAGGCTTAGTTAGGCGGTGTAGCACTTCATTAGCGCACCATCCTTTAATATTCTGAATAGTTTTGATCTTGCACTTTGCGTTTCTAATTATCTATCCAAGGATTAAAATTTGAATTAAAGAATTTTTTTCTATAAATTTTTCCGCTTTATGTTGGATATATCCTAAATAGTTTTCTAAAAATATCTTATTTATTCTTTCTTTAAATTTCGCTTAGTTAGTAGCAGTATTTTCATTGCTGTTATTTATTGCACACGTAGCATTTTATTCTTCTTTTAAACTATTATTCCTGTAACACTTATTTAATTTAAATTTATTACTTATTTTAAATAAACGTTTACTGTTTATTTGAGGCTTCATTTTCTATTTCCATAGGATCTGACTAATTCTGTTAAAACGAAAATGGTTTTAACTTAATTTATTATTAAATTTAAAGAATTCTTTGATCCAGTTTGTTTCTATTTCTTATGATGTTTGATATTGTTTCGCAAGCAAAAATGTTATTAGTTTTTCTACTTTATCAGTGAGGTATCTATTTTTGAACATAAACTCTTTTAATGACTTAGATAATATTTCTGTTTGAGTTTGTGTCGGAAGTTTTTTTAGTTCTGGATTTCCAAGTGGTTAATGTTCGTCATATCAATCATATTTCTCACTTTCACTCATTTTAATTATTTCACTTTTATATTTTTTAGAGAATTTTCCTGTTTAAATATTTTGCTCAAAGTTCTGTTATTTCTTAGAAGCCATTTTATATATTTAATAATAGTACTTTCATACATAAATAAGTTAATCATTTTAAAGCTTGTATAAAAAAATTTTAAGTAATTTTTATGGGATTATGCTTCTTGCAGAAAGTACTTGACAACTTATTAATTTTTATTTTATTTTCTTTATATAATATTGCTATTCAGCTCGTATAATCTTTATTTATGAATTGCTCACGCCTTTCCTTTCGTGTATTCATTTTTAGTAATTATGCTTTAAATTAATTTTGTTTTATAATTTACTTTTGATCAAAAAATAAATTCTAAATATAAGATTAATCTGCTTTTTACTATTGAAAAGTATTTAATTTCTTATTAAGTGTTCAGTTTTCTTAAACACTAGAATCCCTTAAATCTCTTTCGCTTTTCTGCAAGTTAACATTCAAGATTCAAAGTTCATAGGAGCATTAAAAGTAATTTAAAACTAAGATCAGTAACATACTTTCTATTGGAGTTTTTCATACTGGTACTTTGGTAAATATTTTATTGCTAAGAATTTGAACCCAATTCTCAAAATTTTAACTTTCGAGCTTTAATTTTGTCTCTCATATAACCGTCTGCGAAATTTACTTTAAATTTTTTAATCGAATTTTAATTAAGAAATGAGAAATACAGTTTGATCTTGACTTTCTATTTGATTAAATAAAAAATTTAGCTTTCTAAAAGAATTAAAATTTTAAAAGAAAATGCGTTTAAATTTATAATTATACCAGTTAATTGAGTAAGAAATTAAACTGAACTTATTTAATTTAAAAAGGTAATATATAAGTTTAGAAAAATAAGAAGCTATAAAATATAATTTACATGTAATTTTGGAGAAAATTTCTTTTACAATGCATTTAAAGAAAAAAAATTTAGAACAAATAATTAGTATTTTATGTTAGAAAAATAAAATTATAACGGAACTATTTTTTTAAGTTTTAAACAGAAAAAAGGATAAATAACATAATATAGAAAAAATAAAAAATGAGATAAAAAAGGCTTAGCAAATCATAAAAATTAGAATATATTTTATCACGTCATTTGGAAAAATTATAAAATAGTTTTAAATAATTTTTATAGAATAAATAAAAATCTTCAATTATTCTATTAATTAAAAGTATATAATTATAGCAAAAAAATAATAAAAGTAAATCTTTATGAGACAAATTTTTTATAAATTCGTAAAAAATTGATTTATTTTACCTTGTCAATTTTTTTATTAAATATTGAAAATTATTTCAAAAAATAAAAGAAAAAACATAAGACTAGTATTTAACTTAAAATAATGAAAAAAAAATTTTTGCTTAATGTAACTAAATTAAAAAATATAAAATTAAAATTAAAATAATTTAAAAAAATGTATAAAAATAAAAAAAATTAAATTAAAATTTTTTAATAAAAAAAAATTTAAAATATTATGTTATAATGATCAAATATATACTTAAAAAGGATTAATAACAATTAAACGATTCTCAAAAAAATAAAAAAAGTAATATAAAGAAATTTATATTTAAAGCAGAAAATATAATATATTTTGAATATGTAATAATTAAATATGGTACTAAAGGGAGATGTCACAAAGAACCTAAATCAAAATTATTTTGACTAATTTCACCCTTTAAATTTTTTCTAGAAGTGATGTATATAATTATTATTCTAGTAAGATTTATCTTCGTCAAAGAGGATTAGAGTCTAACCTTTCGTAATGTTTGCGTTTGATTACAGAGTTGATGATAGCTTGACATTATAAATAAATTAGTGGAGAAAAAATCCTTTAGCAAAGCTTATCTTGAAATATTTTCATTTTTTTTAATAACTTCTGGAAGTCCAAAATCTTGAGTTCTTAAGCAAAAAAAATGTTTCTATTTTAATCTTAATATTTTGAATATGTATTTGAAAAGAAAATAAATATAATGAAAAAATGAATAAAAGTTCTAAAAAAATTATTATCAAAAATATAAGCTGAAAAACTGAGTTAATGAACTTAGAAAAAAATAAGAAAAATATTTATATAGAAAAAATTATTTTTTAAAGAATTTAAAATTTTTATTTATTTAAATTCTTAAGATTATAATATGCGAAATCAAATTATTTTTAAGTTTTAGAAATTTAAAAATAAAAATAAAATAATCTCTGATATAAAAGATAGAAAGCAAAATATAAGAAAGCAAATTTTTAAACTATTATTTTTGTTTTGATTGGGTAATTTTTTCTTAGTTACTTCTGTAAAAGATTAAATGTATTTATTTTATTCTTTTATTGTTCAATTTTTCTATTAAATTAATATTTATTTTGAATCAAATTTTTCACTTGCTTATAAAGAGATAGCTAAAAAGAATTTATAGCTTTTTTAATCTAAATAGTAGGCTTCATTTACTTTTTAAATAAAAACCATCTTAGTAATAATTTTAAATTATTATGCTTAAATAATTTTAAATATTTTATTATATTTTTAATTTTTAGTGTTTAAAAGATTTATACTAATTTAACTAATAAAAAAGAACATAAAAAATATAGATTATATTTATTTTCCTTTTAAAATATTCTTCAGCAAGTAATTTTTTTAAATTCTATTTAAATTATAAATATTAAATTTACTACAAAGATGTTTAAGCATATTTATTTTGATATTTTTATTGCTGTAAAAAATTATCTGTTCTTCTTGATTTCTTTACAGAAATAAAAAAACATATAGATAAAGATAATAAAAAAATTGGTTTTTTAATTCTAAATGAGTTACTTCATAAAAATAATTAATTATTGATGGCTACTTAAGATAATTGCAAAATATATTTAAGATAAAATTAGATTTTCTTTAAATAAATCTTTATTTTTAAATTTCTTTTATAATTTACCTTTTTTATAACTCTTATTAATAAAAATATATATTTCAAATAATAAAATTGAAAAAGCAATTAATAATATGCTTTTAATTATATAAATTATCAAAAACATTAACAAATTATTTTACAGAAGAACTTTTAATGCTATTTAATAAAATGTAGGTTTAAAATTAATTTTTAATAAATATTTTAATTAAACGTATGCATATAACAAATTTGTCATTGTTTTAAAATAAATCTATCATAAAAGCAATAAAAATAAATATAATGAAAAAATAAATTATTTATATATAAATTTCTTTTTCGTTTTGCTTAAAGAACTTTATTTTATTTTCTAACAGATAGAATTTTGTACATGAGAATTAAAAAAGCAAAAAATAAAGGAGAAAGTATTAAAGATTATTTTTTCAATTTTAAAAATAAAAGTTTTTATATAAATTTATAAAAAAATAAATGAAAATTCCTAAGTTTTAATAAATAGATTTTAATTATAAGTGTATTAAATTAAAGGTAACCCTATTTACTTGTGACTGACCTAATAATGTGAAGTTGCGTTAATTTAATTAATTAATTTATAATTATTAAAAGATTCAAATGAATTATTATTTAAATAGAATTTTAACTTAAAAATAAAATTGAGTTAAATTGAATAATAAAAAATAAAATTATGATGGCAAAATAATTTTTTATTTATTTTATTTATTTTTTAAATAGAATTTTTTCTTCCTCTGCTGTGCTTGTATTCTTCTTTATTTATTCCAATACTATGTCTTGAAATTTTGGAATTTTATTCAGCGTCTTTACAAGTATTTTTTCGAATTGCAGTAGTAGAATCTTCACTATTTTTGTGGTTAAACCCTAGTCTTCATGTTGTTTCTTAAAACATTATTGGATCTCTCCTTTTTTCGTATAGCTTTTTTTCTAATTTTTGCAGTCTGTTATTCGGATCAGATTTCTTCTGAAGCTAATTTTTGGAGTAGTTTATCTGGTCATAGGATATGTTTCAAAAAGTACTTAGTTCTCTTTCTTAGGACATAAGTCTGGATTCCATTCCTTCCGCTAGGCTGAGTTGTTCCATAAAATTTTCATTATCCTTCCTTAGTTTCTTGATCACTTCCTAAAGAATCTGCACCACTTTGATGAGTTACTCTATGCTCAACTGGCCAGAAGGATTAAATTCAACTCCTCCTGGTGGAGAGCAGACTTCATCTCCTTTCTTGACTCTTCCACCGATGTAGGTCAACTTACGTGAATCGCTTTCTAGGATTTCTTTTATTCGTCATATCCTGATTGAATTCCAGGTTGTTAAGATTAAGAAGAAGGTTAAGAAAAATAAGACTGGTCTTGAATTCGGGTTTCCTCTCCAATTTTTTGGAGGTTGTGTAGAAACCTCTTTCTAATCCTTCCATTTTTTTACATCTTTAATTTATAATATATTTAAAAATAGAGGAATATATCATAAAATGCAATAAACTATTAATTTTAAATAAATAAAATTTTATGATTTTTATATTTAATTAAATAAGATATTTATTTGCTGTTTAATCATGTTATTTTTGAGTCAAATACTTTATGATATCTTCCCAATCTTTATTTTTGGTTTATTCATCTTTTGATGCAAATAGTGCAATATCAAGTAATTCTCTTCTAAAATTACAACCAAGTCTTAAAGTATAAATTCATTACAATTGATTATAAATTCTCAATTAAAAATGCAAGAAATCACAATATAATAAAAAATGCTGTATATTTATTCATTTCCTAATTTATAACTATTAAAAGCATCAATTTTCAGGATTTTAAATATAAAAATGGAATTTGAAAAACTACTCATTTTTTCTTATTTACCCATAGAATAGTAGCTAATCAGTTTCATTAATGTTATTTTATTTATAAAACTAATAAAGCCAAGTTTAGTTATATTAAAGTTTTTCTCACTTTTCAAGTAAACTCGACGTATAAAGCTCATCATATCCTTCTCAAGACGGTCCTGCATGTATAGTTTACATGTTTTTCTAAATATATTCAAATTTTTTATTTGCATCTCATGTAAACTTATCTGTATCATTAAAGAAAAGCTAAACAAAATCTTGAGCCTTGTAAGATAAGGAATAAAAGAGTAGACGTTAATTAACCTTTTCATCATAAAATTATCATTATTAATTTCCGTAAGAATTTTTTCAGAAATGGACAAATTTATATTTATTATGTGCTGGACTTCTGAGAAATTTGCAATTTGCAAGTGCAGTATCACCATCAGTTTACAGTAATAAATCTTGTGGCTTAAAAAATAAAGGGATTCATAATCTTTAGTTTTAATGTCATGATTTTTATTCTGCCTTTGATTTAAAAGTTTTAGGTTTAGTTATATTGTAATAAACTATTTTAACCTTCCTATATTTTAGAAAATTTAAGACTCTTTATTGCTTTTCATTTTCTCATTCTTGTAGATCATTATACTAAAAGAATACAGTGTTTCATCCACATAACTCATAAAAAATTGTAATAAAAGGCATTGTCACCGAATAATTTGCGTTACTTGAAACTGTTAAATATCTATTCTTTTAAAGGGTTGATCTTTATCACATCTCTTTAGCATCAATTGCTACACAATTACTTTAGTTATCATAAAATTCTAAAATTTAAACAGGAGAATGAACTGTCTTGTTCGATGTGGTATTGAATTAAACTTTGGAAGTAAAATATTTATTGAAGTTTTTTAATTTTAGGTTATTTTAAATTTTTTTGCTTAAGGCTAGATTTCTATTTTTATAAAACACGTAGTTTTAAATTGTTTCTTAGTCATTTTAAAAATTCAAAAAGTCTAAATCTTACTTAAGTTAGTCAAGTTGTTAAAGAGGTTTCTTAAAGTGATAATTTTAACTACTTCAGTTCTTTAAGTTTGCATTTAAAGAATCATGCTTTTTAATCAAATAAGTTTCATTTAGTAATTTTTCTTAAATCTAACTTTCTTTCTAAATTGCAAAAAGGAAACCATAAAGTAAATAAAAAGAAGCTAAAAGAAAAATATAAGCGAAAGCTTTTTTAATCTTCATATTTATTAAACTACAAAAATTTTCTATAAAGTAAAAAATGCAGCAAAAATTAAATAAAATTAATGATTTTATTATTTAAAAAAGAAATAAAATAATATATAAAATTTTAGAAAAAAATTAATTTATACATTTTAAATATAATACAAATAAAATGGAAAATATAGACTAAGCTGATTTTTGTTCTAATACATAGCCAAATTAAACAATATTAAAGATTTTAAGTTAACGTAATCTGCCAATTAAAAAATCTGCTTTTTATTTTAATTTTATTACATATAATTAAAAAATTAAATAGCATAACTTAATTTATAATATAACGTTGCCTTTATTTGATTTGTCACGAATTAGTTTGCAAAAGGTTTCAATAATCATCTTGAAACTCATTGATATCGTTCATTTCTTCTCTAAGTTCATATCTCCACCAGGTTCCTTTCGTAAGCCCTACCTTTTACAGAATCAGCACATGTTTGGTCTTCCTTTTGTTACACTATTATTATATATATTAAAAACGGTTAGCTTCAAGAAGGGTTTTTATGCCACCTCCTCAGAGTAGGATGAAAACCTGAAGCAGATTCTACTACCATTCTTCGCTTTAATAAGTTCAAGCTTCTTTATTAAGAATGAAAACCAGACTCATAACACAAGCACTTAGACTACAAAGAACCAAATTCACTGATCAAACGAACATGAAATAATAGTATGCTCAACGGAAAAAGGATATCAATATATTTATGAATAGACAGACTTCACTAAAGGAGGAGCATAAAATAAGAAAAGAGTGAAGTGGTAAAAAAAGCTAAATCTAAGCAATAAATTACGCATAAATTGAACAATTTATTTGAACCAACGTCCCTGAAGACTAAGAGTCTATTAAAATGCATATGAAGATCTATCAGATATGATGACCGCAGTATATTTTATCCACTATCTGGAAAACACTGATTTAGAATAGAAATTAGACTAAAAAATGATACAAGTGTTTAGAATAAAATATGAAGCAGTTCGAACAAACAGTTTTCAAATTCCTTGCTAAATAAAACGGAATAATATATTTGGTCTTCAACAGTGAAGAAAGATACTAGCAATTAGCGAAATTTAGGGAATGAACACTCTAAGGCGTTAAAATCCTTATCTAAGCAAGAAACAATTAGAGCATTTTGACGTTCATAACTATCTAGTATATTCATAATAAACGAATATTCAAGCATGAAGGAAGTAATAGAAATAATTAGATAATATGGAAAACCTAAAGGAGAGGTTTAGTATATATACCCAAACGCTACAATGCTAACAGGTTGCAGTGTAATGTACCTAAATTTAAATGATATAAACGAAGCAAAGAAAATACCAGAAATAATAGACTTGAACAGAAACAAAAGAAGAATACAATACTCAGTATATCTTATTTACTGCCTATGCAAATTGAAAGATCACGAAGACTGATAATGCAGAAGGGTGGAAGCAGCAAAAAGTAAAAACTACATATAGAGAATTAGAGAGGCTTGAAGGAGAAGTTAAATTAATAATAAAAAAACCAAATTTAAAAATAAATCAAGCAAATAAGAGGATAATTGAAGAAGAATAAATGATTATAGAGGATGAAAGGAAAGAAAAAAGGAAATAAAACAAGTAGAATAAAAAATAATTAAAGCAACATAACAATTAAATAATAAAAAATTGTATGCTAAAAAGAATAAATAAGAATTATTTTTCATCAAATGGAATTTGACATATGTAAGGTAGTGAGACAGATAAATATTCAAAGAATTAAATAAAATAGAAAGAAATCAACTAAAGAATAAGATATATCATAAAAAAATCAGAGAAAAGAAAAGGATAAGCGATGGTAAAATATGCCAAACTCTAATAGAATAAATAAAAAGTAAATAACATAACATAATGGAGTTTGTAAGAAAAGTGGAAATAAAGAAAAAAAGCAAAAAAAATAGAATAAGTTTAAGAAGAAAAAGAATAAAATGCAAAGATAAAAGGGAGAAGAAGAAGCAAACTTAAATAAACTTTAATTAGAATTTGCTATGCTTAGAAACCTAAAAAAAATGAACACCCAACAACAATTGATATGAAAATACAAAAGAAAAAAGAAAAGGATAGGTAAGAATAAGGAAAAGATAGTTAATAAGTGGAAAAAGATAAATAAAGGAGAAAGAACTAATAATGAAAATAATATCGAAGAAGAGAATGATATACAAGAAGAAGGAAGATGAATAAAAAGAAGAAAGTGGTGAAGAGATAGTAGAGCGGGTGAGTGAAAAATAGAATAAGAATAAGTCATAAAAATAGGGACAGAAAATGTTAGGGGATATAGAAGTGCAAAAGAGTCGCTAGCCAAATTAATGACTCAAAAAAGTATCCACATAAAGGTAATTTAAGAGATTTAGATTGAAGATAAAAAAGATATATGTGATATATCAGTATATAAAAGTTTAATAAATATGGAGTCAAAAAAGGGAAAGAAGTAGCATTCTATATTAGAAAAAACATATGTGATGAGATTAGAGAAATATAGAATGAAATAACCCAAATGCTAAAATTTTGAAGAAGCGAGAGCGATTGTCATAGAAGTAATGAAAAAACTGGTAGTAATAAATATATATGCACCTGTTGCAAATGAAAGCGAGTAATATGAGCCATTCTATAATTTAGCGATCTAATTTAAACTATAAGCAATAGAAAAAGGACTTACTGTAATGATCAAAGGAGATTGAAATGCGCATATAGAGAAATGGTTACCAAAGAAAGCAAACTCAGCGGGAAAGAGAATGTTACAGTTCATGGAATAGAATAATATGAAATTTGAGAAAACATTTACTAATTGGCGAAATGAAAAGCAGCAGGACCAGATGAAATTCAAATAGGAATAATTTTAGCTGGTGGGAAAAAATTAATAGAAGCAACTTTCAAAATGATAGCTAAGATGATTTAAGAGGGACTAATACCTAAGGAGATGAAATAACAATACATAATATTTATATATAAAAAAGGAGGATAAATAAACCCAATTAACTATAGACCAATCTCTTTATTGAATCATTTTTTAAAAATTGTAAACGCATTAATTTTCTAGCAATTGTAAGGATATATGCATAATGATGAAAGCGAACATTAATATGGGTTTAAAAAAAGGTAAATCATGCACACTATAAATCTTCAATCTAAGAACAGTATAGAAATGATCAATGAGAAATAAAAAAGATGTTTTTATGATATTTGTTGACATTAAGAAATCTTATGACTCGGTACAAAGTAAAGATATATAATAAATCCTAAACGATCTAAAAGTACCGGATTAGATAATTAAACTTCTAGCAAACTTCTACTGTGAAGAAGAAATTAAATTGAAAATCATTGATTAAATAGCAAAATCATTCGCAACAAATAAAAGACTAAAACAGGGAAGCATAATGTCGCCGATACTATTTAACTTGATAATAGCAAGACTTCTCCATAACTTGGAAGATTAAAAGCTAGGAATTACGATTGAATATAAAAACGAAGAGGGATGAACATAAGAAATATATGCAGGATGTTTTCCATACGTAGATGATCTAGCCTTAATAAGTGAATGGGAATAATTAGAGGAAGTAAACGAAAATTTAGCCTAATGAGCAGAAAAGTACAAATTGGAATTTCAGATAAAACAAATGAATAATATAAAAAGCAGCAGAAAATAGTAAATGAGAAAATATTGGAAATACTATCGAGGTGGGAAATTTAAGTATCGAAAGAGTAACGACCTTTTAGTACCTAGGTCATATAATAGAAGAAAATATCAGTTTTGAAAAACACATGGAGAATAGACTAGAAGTAGCATAAAATATGTAAACATGAATACTGGGAAAAATAACAATAAATAAGGGATTAACACCATATAATGCAGGAATAATAATAAAACCTTCGTAAGCTCTTTTTTCAGTTATGGGACAGAAGTGATCCCATATTGTGAATAATTTGTAGGAAAACAAGTGATGGAGTAATTAGAAATAATATAGAAGATCTTTACGAACAATCATAGATGCTCCTTTTTTAAGTGCAAAATGAGATGTTAAAACATGAACTTTAATTTATGAAATTTAAACATTATACATGACAGAAAAAGTTGAGATTAAGAGGCAGATTAGTAGGTAACTAAGGAAAAAACAGTAGACGGATTAATGTTCGACCTAAGTAAGGAAGAGAACTTTATATTTTAATAATATTGCACAGCAATAAAATTAGAAGTAAAAATTGAGTATATAGAAATATTTATAGATTATTATAATAACAACTAAAAAGAGAAGAAAAGCATTAATCTTGCAATATAAGAATATAGAGTATACGTAGAAAATAGAGAAAGAATGGAGTAAAAGATAACAACCTTATAGTATAGAAAGACATGATTTGATAATATGTAGTAGAGCTACCAGCTACTTGAGATACAATAAAGACAGAAAAGAAGAAATATGCTACATATTTAGAATAAGAACGAGATGTAATGGGAGCTAGGATTGCTTAAAAGAGAGACACCTAGTTGTGACAAATCAATGCTGGCTCCACAATGATGTAAAAGAAAATGAAAGGTATATCATAGGAAAATGTTTAGAATACAAGAAGGAAGATAAATATGTATTTGAAATCTAAGAGCAATAGGAGTAGAGAGATAAGGAATGGAATTTTTTGATAAAATATGAGGTATGGCCAAATTTAAGAAATTCATTAGAATCTAAGAGTTAAAAACATCTAAATTTGACTTGGTAATAAAAGATTATGATTATATCAAAGATATATTGGAAAAAGAAAAAAATATATAGAAAAGAGAATTGAATGAGAAAAAAGAAATAAGAAAATGATAGTATTTATGAGTTTATAAAAGTTTGATTAGAAGAACGAATTAGAAACGAAAATTAGCAAGATATATAAGAAAAAATAAAGGAAGCTTTCAATAAAGATATAATAAAGCGTAGAAAGGTAGAAGACAGAAAATCAAGAGATAATGTAGAGGAAAATGATGAAGATATGTAATTAATAAGAGAAGAATTTTTATTAATTGAAGACTTAATTGAAGAAACGGACGTATATTGAAGTATGGAAAGAGCTGCGCACCAACGAGATTGCTACGCGCTCTATAATCAATTTATTTATTTATCCATATTTTTATGTTTTATTAATAATAATAATTGATTAACGTGGAGTCATCTTTATTTGGTTTTCAACGAATTAATAGTTTATTGATAAGTAATAGAAACTTCAAATTTTTCCGGATAAAGTCTATCATAAATCTTAAATATTTTTAATTTATTTTTATTAATAGTTTCCTATAGGTTATTTCCCATTCATTTCTTATTGAACTCATTGGCTTCTCGCTAAATATATGGAGCTTCTTTGTTTAGTTGAAATATATTTTGCCTGTAAATTTTTCCTTCTTGAGTACAATAGTTTCTAAAATATTTTCCCATAATTTTTCTATAATTCTTTTTTCTTTAAGTCTAAATTGGAAGCAATTCCGTATTTTATGTCCAGATCTCTTGCAATATCAGCGTATCATAATTTTCCGATAGGAAATATAATTTGTTTGAGTTTGATTTTCGACATCCATTGGATCATTCATCGATATTTTTTAGAGGAATATGCTTTCTGTTAACTCTGCGAATTGGTTGAATTTTGTTTCTAGTTCTTTTGGTCTAATATTTCCTGACATTTATTTTCAATTTTTTGTTCTTATTAATTAAACCTCAGGTATTTGATTTTCCTTTCGAGTTCTTATTCTGTTCTTAGGAGTTTAAAATTTTAAATTACATAGTTTGGAGTTCTTAAAGTATTTTTTACTGATCATAACTTGATTGAGATGCAGCCTTTTAAGAAGAGACTTTTCGGAAAAAATGTTCCATTTTATATATTATATATTATATAATAAATTCTATTGGCATTACTATTCAGATAAAGCATTTATCTCTAATTTCAGTTAATATTTGTATTAATGGGTATTAAATTTTAAATCCCAATTTATAATATAGATAAAAATTAGAGACACTAATATTGCAAGAAAATAGAGTATTAAGTAGAAATTACAGATTTTTTATGAGAAAAAATCCATAGAAAAGGGATTAAGCTATTGCAAATTCTAGTGAACTTTTATGATTAATTGAAGAAATGAGCAATTTTAGAGAATTGACTTGGTATAAATAGTGATAAAAGAAATCGAAAGCAAGAGTAATTCAAACGTTTGGAGATAAATCTCACTCGGAGAAATTTAATAAAGAAAATGAATAAATCTTGAATACTTCAAGAATCTTATGCAAACGTATAATCATAAAAAAAAGTCAAAAGATGAAATACTCATAGACAAAATCTTTAAAGTGGTTAGACTATGGATATGTAAAAATAATATCATCAGTTCCTATTTTAAAAATATGGATGACACCGCAATCGGGAGAACTTGTAGGTAATCTATTGTAGTGTATACTGTATTGCAAATAATCTAACACAAGATGTCACTATATTAAGGGTGGATAAGCTAAAAATGACAGCCTAACTTATACAAGGCTTCTCAGTAACGATACTAAAATTTGTCTGACAGGGTTTCAACTTTTTATTTATTTGGAGTTTATTTTTAGTAGATTGTGTATTTGCAACAAGATTCTAAAGTAATTGTCAATAAGAAGATTCATCATTTAGATAAGCTTACATGTCTCGTTTTGATTACTTTGCCTAGAAAACAAGATTAAAGAGACATTTATATTAATATTAATAAATAATTACTGGTAAAACTATTAACTTTGTTTTTGAATTAATTTATTATTTATATTATAAAAGCAGTGACTTGAAGATTGGAAATCATGATTTTGCATAAAAATAGCAAATTTTATATTTAGGAGTAATTCTTCATTAAAAAAGACTTAATTAATCACTGCAAATAGACATCAATCAATTATCTGTCTGCTATGGAAAGGGCAGTATTTACATTATCTAGGAATAAAAATGTGACAACCTGACATTTTAAGACTTTGTGCCGAATGTTCCTACTTTCTAAAGCAGAATATGGTGATGAACTAGTATTTTGGGCTATCTAAAATGGAATTAATGTAATATTAAATAAAATTGTTAAAAGCATAAGATTGATAGCAAGAAAAGCCTTTTAAGCACCTGGAAATACTTTCAATGATTCTTGCTATATAGATCTTAACTGAATGTCATTTAAGCATATAATAGCTCTGAGGTTTTTTTAATTTTTTTACAAAATACGATAAAAAAATATTAATCTTCCTTAGTCAACAATAGGATCTCTTTTTAAGAACAATTTATAAGAAGGATATTAATATAGAGATTAAGTAACAAGACTATCTGAATATTACCAAATAGATATTATTAATTAGGAATACAATAGTAGCTTTACTACTTTTACAAAATATGTTAAAAGTAAGATTTAACATAAATTTAATGAAGTAACTATTAAAAGACTAAAAAGGATGCCCACTGCAAAGTTATTTATAAAATAATTAGAATAATAATAGTTCCCGTAAATTACCTATCCAAAATTAAATAAATTGTATCGAAATGAAATATTAGTATATGCAAACTTATAACCTAAAATTATAACTTTCGCAAGGATCTTTAAGATAGTCTTTATTTAGTTGAGAATTCCCATTGTATGTGTGGAAGATTTGATTAATTTGAACATATTCTGGAATGCGATTGCTAAATAGATATGCGAGAATGGTTAATAGTGAAAATTGAAAAAATGTGACATTAGAAAATTAATAAACTATGACCAAAATTATTCAATTAATTTTCAAAAAAACAAATTAGAAAACATTGATCTGCAAATTAAAATTTTCCATAGGATGTAGCTAAAAAGGAGATTAGAAAAATTCGAATTAGAAAATGACTTATAATAAGAAAGTTCTGAGACTAAAAGTAAAGAAGTGAAAGAGCAAGAAAAAGATGAAAAGAATGATGAAAATGAGGAAGGAAAAGAAGAGCAAGAAGAAAAGATTAGCAAGTGGGAGATTAGAAGGAATAAACTGATGACGATGATGATATAACTGAAGAAGATGAAGTAGAAAGTGTTTGAGTTGAAAAACTTTAAAAAAACATTATAACGTCTTTAATTGAAGGAAGTAATTCCAACGATGAAAAGATGTCTCAAGACTCTTTATGTTAAATTTAAATTTAAAATTTTTAAAGCAGTGAAAAAATATTAAATTTATTAAACTCTTATTGATTAAAATTATAAATCAGATCCTACAATAGAAAAAATAAAAATAGTATGTAATATTCTTTTTTTTTAATTATTTGGCTTATAGATAAGGTAATTATTTTAAAATATTATTATTATTTTGTTTATCTCTTAGAGAGTTATCCATAAATTTCCTTTTTTATTTAGGCTTAGACATACATTTTTTGTAAATTTTCCTAAGTGGAGATAATGATATAAAAGATATTAATTTAGGAAAATAGTAACTGCTTAATTAACTTTACGCATTTAAACTTCATATATAAAGAGAAAATGTTTTCGCTCTTGATATAAATTTTATTAGTTGTCATACAGGATATAAAAGTAAAAATTTCAATAATGAAATTCCTTATAGTTATATTTTTGGAAATGAACGAAAAAATTGTATTGATTGATGGGAACTTTCAAAGACATTATTACTTTAATGAAATAATTTAAAATTTTCTAATAATTTATTTTTATTGTAATATTTTATAATTTTTTATTATCTAATATATTTATAACATTTATATTCTTTTATTTTAATTTATTAAAAACTTATGTTCTTTTATTTTAAATTTCTATCTATAACGGAGACTTTATACATTTAAAACTTTAATTAAGTCAGAAGGCTAACAGTTATTTTAATGATTAATTATTAAAATTTCAATCTACGGTTCTTCTTAGTAATTTTTATTTTTACATTATATTCTATTATTTTTTACTTTTTTGAATAAAATCTA
The DNA here is from genome assembly GCA_946699065.1 of Loxodes magnus. NCBI lineage: Eukaryota > Ciliophora > Karyorelictea > Loxodida > Loxodidae > Loxodes > Loxodes magnus. The sequence goes on from CAMPDV010000094.1 coordinate 817,538, forward strand.
TGATTTAAATATATTTTTGCATTAAAGATTTACTTGAAAGATATTATTTCATTATGCATTAATTTGTATTTTTCCTTCTTTAAAGCAAAATTTATTTATATTAAAATTGTTTTTTGCAAGCTTTTACATTTAAAACATTTTATCCTATTTTTTATGCCGATTGGTGCTCGTAGTTGAGCAAGTCGTATATTTTGAACCTGCCAATATAATTTCTACTGTTCATAATATATAATAACGCACCCTAAAAGGATTGAACAATAAATTAGTATTTTTCTAACTTATGTAAACAGATTCAAAATCTAGTGGGATCTTATTAAGCGATCACGCCTAGATTACTCTTTCATTACGACCTTTATCCTTATAATAATATATTAAAATGGTGACATCTTTTTTTGGTTAGTTACTAATTAGAGCTTGTAAAAGGTTTTTATCCTCAATATATTTTCATAGTCGAATTTTTCTGTTTTTTCTGGGTCGTAAATTCTTATTCCCCTTTGTTTTCTCATCTAGCTAAAGAATGAAAGTCAAAACCATACTATCATTTTTCGAATCGTCTCAATGTATTTTTAATCTTTGGAGCTTCTAAATATGGTTAATAGTTTTTTTAATATAATCTTACACTTGACATGCAGGTGCAGTAAATCTTAAATAGGTTGTAAGTACTTTTTTCTATTGCTAAGTCTTACTTTGATTAAAATTTGTATCAATTTCTTATATCGAGGCCATATTTTTGTATTATCAGCATTTAACTTTTCTTTTTTATACGAAGACTTAGGACGAATTATATTTTTCTCTTGACTTGTATTGGTTCATTTATTTATCTAAATTCGCTCCAATTAATTAAATCTCTGATCCAAATTTCTTCTTAAGCTTCTTTCGATTGTAATGAGATAAATTTCCATTCCTTAGGAGAGAAATTATTAAATATTTTCTTCTATTTATTGATCAAATTGTTGATAATAAGCATAAGAGATTAAATTATTTATTTTAGATCTTAAACTTCTTTTGTTAATCTCTAATTGTTCAATTGTAGGTGTAAAAATCATTACTTAAGTTTGGTTAATGATTTAGCTTTGTTGGAGAAGTCTGTTATTTCTTAGGAGTCATTTTATTTGATCATAAATAAATAAATTGGATTATAGAGCGCATAGCATTCTCGTTGGTGCGCAGCTCTTTAAATTAATTTTATTTAATGTAAAAAAAATTTGTCGCTCTATCCTTGTTTCTCTTCCTGTAGTACGTACCTGTAATTTTTTCTTCCAAAGCATAGAATGCAATATGCTATTACGGGTACATTTGCCTGATCTATTATGAAGAAAGTTTCCTCCTGGCATTCAGAGTTCTCCAACTTGTCACATATCCTTTCTCTTTTCATTGGTTTCTCTTCCTCCGATTTATCCTCCGTCCGCGCTCATTTTTTTGTTGCCTTGCTGTGCCTCCAAGCAGCATTCGAAGGAAAGGGCTTTCCACCCTATTTAAATTATATTTTATATAATAATTGCTAGTTAAATAATTTAAATTTGGCGGCTTATGAGTAATGTTTCGTATTCACATTTTTTCATGCCACTAGCATGAATGCATCATCCTGATTCAAAGTTAAATTTAATTATCAGGCTTTCCATCGGTAGGAGCTTGACGACAGGTAGTCCATAGCGATGGAGCTTCTTGATTGCAGATATCCAAATGTCAACTGCCTATCCCTTCACATGCTACTGGTAATCATTAGCACTTAAAGACCGTATATTAGGAGTTATGGCTGAGTAAGGTACTGAGCTTCCTATCAGAAAGATTAAACAATTTTAATTTAATAAATAAATAATTGATAGTTATGATTGAAATTAAGATTTATTAATAATTTAAACTTTTAACTTAATTAATAACAGAAATTAAAAACTTAGTTCTAAATTTTGGATATCTTAACTTATTATTTGACTATTCCCTATAAAAATTATATATCAATTTGTTATTTTCATTATATTGATTCTTTTTAGAAAGTTTTTAATCAATTTCAATATAAAAGCCAGAAACTTTAAAATTATTATCTTAATTATATTTTAGATATATTTTTTTCTTTTTTTAACAATCTATTAGTATATTTAAAAAATCATTATTTTCTTTTTTTCTGTTTAGTTAATTTTTATTTTATTATCTTATTCTATCTGCAAATTATTACAAAAAAATAAACTTATAAGGTCAGACGAATAATTAATTAATAATTATTATTAGTTAGCAAATTAGTTTTAAGGTACATTTTCTTAATTGATATCTAATTCACTATAAAGGTTTTAATAATATGAATGAGCTTATATATTTTTCAACTAATTCGTTAAATTTTTTTTTAAAATTATTAAATAAATTGTTTAGCGGATCCAGACAGTAACCACTTAAAAGAAGTTTTTAAGTTTGAGCCTAGTTTTTAACGAGCTCTAGAACTCGCGAGTCTTGTATTTCTTGTCTTCCATCTTTTGTCATTTCATTCGTTTGTCGTTTTTCCCAATATTTCCAATTCAAGGTCCGTTTTCAATCTATAAACTTTTCCATTCTCCCTACATCAGATTTGGTTTTTCCTTTTTTTTATCTACTGTGTAACTTGCTTTTTCCATGAATTTTCCTTTACTTTTCCGAATTATCCACAGTTCTTCCTCAGATGATATTTACTTTTACAGTAGTAGCATAGTTTCCTTATCTTAGGTCCTTTTTATTGATCTGGCTTGGAATTCTTTTCTATTTCCATCTTATCGGAACTAAAATTCTATTCTGATAGAATCTGATAGTTTTGGATACTCTTTTGACTTTGCAAAATGTTTTCAAACTGCTAGCTCTGGGCTTGGATCTACTGAACTTGGGAATTTGTATGACTAAACTGTTCTTGTTAGTACTTCCATAGAGCATCGATCTCTCTTTCCTAGTTAGACATTCTGAAGTCTAATGTGTCTTACAGTCCGTGCTGGATCATTTGTGATAGTTTGTCATTCTCTTCACAAGCTTCCTAACCTCTCCTGGAGGTTCAGCATCACTTTGATGAGCTGTTCCATGCTCATCTGGCCAGAAGGATTAAGCTCCGACACCTCCTGGTGGAGAGCAGACTTCATCTGCTTTCTCTGTTTCTTTTCTGAGGTAGGGGTTTCCACGTCTTAGGCTTTCTTAAAATGTTGCTATTCTTCCTGGTTGGACTAGGTTCCAGGATATTAAGGTTAAGCGAGAGAAAGTTACTTGGCTTTCGATTTTCTCTCCTATTTCTAGAAGGTGGTGCAAAAACCAGGTCTAAAGCCTTTCTCTATTTTTTTATACTTTTACTAATTCATTAAATAAGGCTAAAATCTATTTAGTAGATTTGTTTGAAATTACTATGTAATTGTCCTGTTATCCAGAGTTTATTGAATCTATTTATAGTCTAAATATAGACTCATTGTATATCAATCTTTTATTTATTATGTATTGCTAATCATACCTAAAGATATATATTTTTTAGACAATTTGATTTCAATAAAAATAGTTGGAGAATCGGATATCCTTAATTAGCAAAAGCATAAATAAATGTAAATAATAGCCAATGTATTTTGCTTTTTTCATCTTTATTTATTTTTATTAGTTCCAAATTTCATGTGAGAAAAGACAAAATATAAAGAATAATAAGCAAGTGTTGTCTATTATAATCTTGATGATATTTCGATTAAACAGTAAATTTATTTTTAAAATCTTTAATTATTGTCATAAAATTGGTAATGTGATTTAAATAGGAGCTGGTCAATAAGTTGAAATTTGTTAAATTTCAAAGATAAATTTTTTGCTTTATTTGTTATGAATGCTATATATGCGAAAGTATCTAGCTTTTTAAAAGGAAAGATATATTAAAGGAAGAAAAGATTTTTAATAAATATTATAATTTATTTTATTCAAATTTTCAAAGTGAGACATAAATCTGTCAAGAATTTATCTTAATCTGCCTTAGATAACGAGTTTCTTTCTAGATATCTTTATACTAAAAAAATTGTTTAGATTCTAGAATAAATTACAATGAAAATGTAAACAAATTTTATTAAAAATGGTAAATTGGATTTCAAAAATTTAGCAAAAAATGTTTGAAAAAGAGCGAGAAAATAATTTTAAGTTGATTGAATCTTAATCATCTTTCAAGGTAACATATAAGAAGAAATTATATTAAAACTTCTATAAAGAAATTATAATAATAATAATTAAAGTGATACCACCTTTCATTAGGATTATCGCTGATATAATGTTTATAAATGTTTAAAAAAAAAGAATTCTGGATATATTCTTCATAGTCTTCTTCTGTCTTATGCTGCATTATTACATATCGACTATTACTTTTTTCTCCAGGATTTATTATAGGGATTTAGTTAAAATCTAGTTCTTTTCCAATTATTTACTAGGGTCTAAATCATATATTTTCTTCAGGACCGATTTACTAATTTTTTACGTTTGTTATCTTAAGTCTATAAATTTTACCCTCTTGAGTAACATACAATCTGCTTAATTTATTCAATGTTTTTTTAATTTTTTTATTCTCTTCATTTTGTTTATTTTAATATTTCCAGCATTGTCTTACAAAATGACCAGGTTTTCTGCAGAACCAGCATTTAGGTTTTTCCTTCATTCTATTTCTTTTTGCTGGTTGAATTGCTGGCTCTATATCCATAGGATCGTTATGAGAGAGATTTTTTAGAAACAGACTCTCAGTAATCTCAGCGAATTAGTTTAATTTTTCCTCTGTCTGCTTGATTCTCTAGTTAAATTCTAATAACTAAGGATGATTGCTGAGTTCAGTCTTGTAGTTACTATTTTCTTATCTTAGCGTGTTCACGTTATTGATCAGGCATTAGATTTATTCTTTCAGTGAATTAAGTTGTATGGAAAGTTCGTTATTATCATTTTGCATTTTTTAGAGGTTTTCAAAAATTATTTTCTGAGGATCTAATAAATCTTAGGAAGAAGAGTGGGTTAGTTAAAGCTAAGACGTGGTTAGAGATGATGCTTCAGGTTTTCTCTCCTACTCTGAGGAGGTGGTAAAAAAACCTTTCTTGAAGCCAGTCATTTTTTATATAATGTAAAAATCATTTCAGGAATTGAATAATTTCTAAGTAGGATAAACGAAAACTTTTAGAAAGAAAAATCAATATATTTAAACCTAATCGAAATAATAGAGGAAATTTCAATGATTACTGAGATAATTAAGATTAATATCATATTATTTAATTAAATTTAAAACACCAATATATAAATTATTTGAAAAAACTCCTAAAATAAGTTATATAGAGAAAATAGAAATAAAATTTAAAGAAATATTAATAGTTCAATTCTGTGGAGAATTTAATTAACAACATGTTTAGCTTCAAAAGACTTTAAAATAAGAGAATCAAAAATTGTAATAAACTAATATTATATAAAAATAAATATAATCTATAATTTAAATATAAAGTTATGAATAAATCTAAAGAAGTGAAGTTATTATCTTGCATATAAAAATTAAAAGAGATCTTCTATTCGAAAAAAAGTGGATGACCTTAAAAGGTAGAAATTTTTTGCTAAAATATTTAAAATGTTAGTTAATAATAATAAAATTAAACTATTTATTACATTAAGCTAAAAAAATAGATAAATCTTGAATTATTTTGAATTAATTTAAAATTATTTTAAAAATTATAATTAATAAAAATAAAAGTAAATAATTAATTTTTTATCTAAAATAAATTTTAAACAAAAAAATAAAAATTAATATTTATTCCAAAAAATTAAAAAGTTGAATTATAAAAAAATTAATCAGAAAAATAATTTCAAAATATTGTAAGTATAAACTTTATGTATAACAATTTAAACTTTAAGTTTTATATAAATGCTAGGTTAATAAATAAAAAGTAATATAAAAAATTAAAAAATTGAAATAAATAAATAAAATATTTTAAACAAAAATCAATCAAAAGAGAAACTATTCAAAATTATAAAATTATACCTTGATTTGATTATTTAATTTTATTTGTATTATTTCTGTTGATTTTCTAGATCAAATATTCTAAATAAATTATTATTTAAATATTTTTAGATTTTTTTATTTTAATTTGCATAAGGATTCTACAAGTATTCATTAATTTAGACTTATATATCAAACAGATTTTAATTACATTCAAAAATCTAATTAGATTTGCCTTAAAAATATTTTTAAATTCTTTAATAAGGTAGATTCACTATAAACTTGGCGAAAAGAAGAATGACATAATTTATGGAATAAATAATTTGATATGAATAGACCCAGTTAATTTAGGCACTTATGTCTATCAGAATAAGGAGTTTAAAATAGAATACTACATAATAGAAAATTAAATACAGCAGAATGTCATTAAAAGTGACTTTTATTATTCATACATAATAGGAGGCCATAGACCAGGAATAATACAAATAAGAACTGATAAAGATACTAAGAAACATTAATATAAAAAGAAACTAAATTTTGAATTGCTGAAGAGAAAAAATATAATTAAAATTTTCAAGCTTATATATGAAAATATTGAAGAGGAGGAAATAAGATATATGAATGGCGAATAAGTTATAAATAATGATACAACCATATTTAAGAAAGATTATAGCAGACATGTGGATAGATAAAAGAAAGATAAAAAAAGTTCTAATTCTCAGAAAAAACAAAATTACGACACAAGTATTTTTGGATAAGTAGCAAAAAATAAAGCAGGGACAAAAAGATTTATCAACTTTAATGAAGATAATATTATATGAATTTATTAGGGAAGAAAAAAAATCAAAAGAATTAATTTAATATCTTTATGGACAATGTAGATGAAGAAAATCTAACATAAATGTGAAAAAAATAAAAATTTATTAAATTAAAAACTAAAAAATTAAAGTGTACCACTATTAAAAGAGAATATATAAAGATTTAAAGAAATATGAAGAAAATTATAAAGAATGAGATAGCATATTACCAGGAGTATACAAAAATAAAAGTAAAATAGAAATCAATTAGTATAATATATGAGAAAGCCTTTAAAAAGCCGTCAAATTGAAAGCAGCTGGACCTGATGGCGTTCAAATAAGAACTTTTACAATGGAAGGTTAAATATTTAATTGAAATAACATGCAAAATGATAGCTAAGATCTTAGAAGAGAGGCTAATGCCGTAAGAAATTAAATAATAATATATCGTCTTACTATATAATAAAACAAAAAATGACTGGCTTCAAGAAAGGTTTTTTTACCACCTCCTCAGAGTAGGAGAGAAAACCTGAAGCATCATCTCTAACCACGTCTTAGCTTTAACTAACCCACTCTTCTTCCTAAGATTTATTAGATCCTCAGAAAATAATTTTTGAAAACCTCTAAAAAATGCAAAATGATAATAACGAACTTTCCATACAACTTAATTCACTGAAAGAATAAATCTAATGCCTGATCAATAACGTGAACACGCTAAGATAAGAAAATAGTAACTACAAGACTGAACTCAGCAATCATCCTTAGTTATTAGAATTTAACTAGAGAATCAAGTAGACAGAGGAAAAATTAAACTAATTCGCTGAGATTACTGAGAGTCTGTTTCTAAAAAATCTCTCTCATAACGATCCTATGGGTATAGAGCCAGCAATTCAGCCAGCAAAAAGAAATAGAATGAAGGAAAAACCTAAATGCTGGTTCTGCAGAAAACCTGGTCATTTTGTAAGACAATGCTGGAAATATTAAAATAAACAAAATGAAGAGAATAAAAAAATTAAAAAAACATTGAATAAATTAAGCAGATTGTATGTTACTCAAGAGGGTAAAATTTATAGACTTAAGATAACAAACGTAAAAAATTAGTAAATCGGTCCTGAAGAAAATATATGATTTAGACCCTAGTAAATAATTGGAAAAGAACTAGATTTTAACTAAATCCCTATAATAAATCCTGGAGAAAAAAGTAATAGTCGATATGTAATAATGCAGCATAAGACAGAAGAAGACTATGAAGAATATATCCAGAATTCTTTTTTTTTAAACATTTATAAACATTATATCAGCGATAATCCTAATGAAAGGTGGTATCACTTTAATTATTATTATTATATATAAAAAAGGAGGATAATTAGAACCCTTAAATTACAGACCGTTCAATCTCCTAAATCACTTTTTAGAAAAATGTAGATAGATGGATTCTATAAAAATTTAAAGTTTACTTATATAAATAAGAAAGTGAATATCAATATGGATTTAAAAAGAATAATAATGTACATAGTAAATATTTAATCTAAGAACAGTGTAAGAATGAGTAATAAAAAGCAATAAAGCTACTTTTATATTATATATAATATAAATTGGATGTCGGTCGCGTCAGGAGAACAAGTAGGAAATCTGGTGCAGTGTATACTGCTTGCGAGTAATCTCGCGCTAGATGACACCACGGAGAAGGGTGGATAAGCTCCGTTGAGAAATGCATAACTTACCCCGAGGGTTCTCTCTAGCAGTATGAAGTTTTACTGACAGACCTTCTAATTAATGACTTAATAACTAATTCTTATTTGGACCTTATTCAAGAAGACTGAAGCATTTGACTCAAGATTTAAGACTAATTTTTAATAAGAAGATTCCCCATTTGGAGAAACTGACGATTTCTAGAATTTTAACAAGAAATATGAGAATATTTTTCTTAATATTAAATATTAATATTGAAAGAGCTGCGCGCCAACGAGGTGCTACGCGCTCTATAATTATTTTTATTTATTTATACGTAGATATCTAAAAAGCCTATGTTTAGTGTTGAGAAAGATATCTGAGAAATATTAAATGATTAAAAGATTCCAGAATAAATTAAACTATTGGCAAATTGCTACGGCAAAGAAGAAATTTAATTAAAAATTAATGATAAAATTGCAGAAGCTTTTTCAACAAAAAAAGGAGTTAAATAAGGATGCACAGCCTCTTCATAACTATTTAATCTAGCATTAGCAAAATTATTACATAAATTAGAAAAGCAAAAATTAGGAACCAATATATAATATAGTAGCAAATGAGGATAACTATAAAAAAATTTGCAGGATGTTTTGCATACGCAGATGACATAGCATTGGTAAGTGAGATGGAAAAGAAAGAATAAGTGATTCAGGTACAAGAAAAATTAAAGAATTTAAGTTGATAATAACCGATAAAATGAAATAAAAGATTTAAAAACTGAGGATAATAAAAAATGAGTAAATATTAATAATACAGTATAGAAAGGTTAACTATAAAATAGAAAGATTAAATGAATTTTAATATCTTGGACATATAATAAAAGAGAATATTAGCTTCCAAAGACATATTAAAAATATACTTGAGGCAGTATAAAAGATATAGGCATGGACAATAGAAAAATTAACGATAAATAAGGAATAGATCTATTAATGCAGAAATTATATAAAAGCGCTTGTGAGTTTAGTGTTTAACTATGGAACTGAAATGATTTTATATTGGGAATAATTTTTTGGAAAACAAAGAATAGAATAAATAGAACTTCTATAGAGAAAATCATTAAGAGTAGTAATGGATGCTCCTTTTTGTGTCAAAACAAGATATTGGAAAATGATTTACAGTTTATGAAGTTTAAGCCTTATTTACGATAAGAAATACTAAGATTTGGAAGTAAACTAATAGGAAACCAAGGAAAAGCATTGGATAAATTTATGTTTGAAATAAATAGAGAAAAGAATTTTATATTTGAAAAATATTGCAAGACAATAAAATAGGAACAGCTAATCAAAGATGAAGAAATGTTTACAGATGACGGAAATAATAAGAAAAAGGAAAGAAAAAGATTAGTAAGGCAATATGAGAATATAGAACATTTGTAGAAGGTAGAAGAAGAATGGAACGAATAGTAACGATGAGATAATATAAAATTTATTGATCTGATGAATTCATAAAAGGACTAGTAAACTATTCAAGATATAATAAACATAGAAAAGATGAAATATATTATATCTTCAGACTAAGGATAAGATACAATGGAAATCAAGAATGCTTTAAAGAAAGACACTTAATGGAAGGAAGTGAATATCCTTTCTGTAATAATGTAAAGAAAATGAAAGATATATAATAGAAGAATGGGAAGAATATAATGAGGGAAGAGAAATGTGCATAAAGAATCTAGAGGTAATATAAGTAAATTGATAGAACTTTAACTATTTGATGTAATATGAGTCACCGCTAAATTTTTCAAATTTATAAGGAAATTGGAGATAAAAAATAAAATATAAATAGACTAGGTAGTAAAGGACTACATAAAGACAATATTAAAATAAAGGAAAAAGAATATCAAGAAGGTTTAAACATATGAAAGAAAGAAAAAAATAGAATATTACAGAGCCGGAAAAGGACAATTGTATGAATTTATAAAAAATTAATAAAAAAAGATATAGAAATTATAATAAAATAGAAATACAAGAAAAAGTTAAAAGGAATATAGCGAAGGTATAGTGAAGAGTAGAAGGATAAATAAGGAAACTATGTAGAGGTTTGAAGAAGAAGAAGAAGAAGAAGAAAAAAAGCAGAGATGAGGAAATAATGGAAGAATATTTATTACCAAAATATATCTTAGAAGAAGAATTTGAACTTAATTGACTTTTTATAGCGCTACACAACATTGAAGGGCTACGCGCACTTTAATTAAAACATATTAATTTTTTTAATTATTTTTACTAAAATATTTACTTTTAATTAAATTCTTTTATATAGCAAGCAAAATGAATGCTTAATTTAAAGTAAAATAAATTTATCTATCTAAGCAGTTTTATTATATTTGAAAAGTTGTTGGGTGCTGAGAATGATTTTCGTGTCTAAACTTTCTGGTTTTATGGCTAGAAAAAAGTTCCTTTACTGTCATTGAGAAATTCCTCGGTCAGAATCATTTTCTGAAGGGAACGCTATCTTTGAGATTATCCGCTCTTGGTAGGGGCTTGAAACCTGGTTGCTCATAACGATGGAGTTCCCTACCAGCTTTGCCTGGAGCACAACAGGATATCCCCGTTATTCCATAAAAAGAGAGCGTCGGGTCGTGCAATCGGAAAGAGTTTTCGGACCAAAAAATCTTTCAGTTGAAATTAATTAATTAAGCAGTTTTGTTTGAAATATGGAATTTATAAAATTACATTAAAATTATCTGGTCAAAGTGATAGAGAAATTAAATCAAATATATCATTAAAATTTTTTTTAAAATATTCTAATTCAGTGAAAATTTAATATATGTAGATCATTGAAATTAAAATGGATTTTATAAAAAAGAAAATTACATTGCTAAAAGTATAAATTTCGATATTTAGTGATTTAAGTGTAAATAATATAAAACATTTTATAAAATATTTAAAGAAAAATTCGTTTAACAAAATATGATAAATTTTATAATTTTAAATCTCTTATTAATTAATTATTTAAAAAGCAAATGAACTTTGAAAGGAATAAGTAACTACGTAATTTTTTCTTGATGAAGGGAAATTAAATTAACCAATCAAAGATTAGAAATATTTAATAATTATTTTTTTAATTTAAGCATTCAAAACTTTTACAATTTGCAAAGTCTTGATTTTTCTTTTTTAAAACTTAGCAATAAAAATTCCTGTTACTAAATTTATAAAATTTATTTTTATTTCTTTTAATTGAAATTAAATCAAATTTTATTGCTGTACTAGCTAGAAATCTCTTAAATTTGGATTTTATTTTTTGCAATAATTTTTTTATTTTAATTTAATAAAAATTTTCTTTTTTAAATAATAAAATCATTAATTTTATTTAATTTTTGCTGCATTTTTTACTTTATCGAAAATTTTTATAGTTTGATAAATATGAAGATTAAAAAAGCTTTCGCTTATATTTTTCTTTTAGCTTCCTTTTATTTTCTTTATAGTTTCCTTTTTCAAAGTTAGAAAGAAAGTTAGATTTAAGAAAAATTACTAAGTGAAACTTAATTGATTAAAAAACATGATTCTTTAAATGAAAGCTTAAAGAATTAAAGCAGTTAAAAGCATCCTTTTGTGAAACCACTTTAGCAACTTGACTAACTTAAATAAGATTTTTACTTTCTGAATTTTTAAGATAACTAAGACACAATTTAAAACTATGTCTTTTATAAAAATAGAAATCTAGCCTTAAGCAAACAAATTTAAAATAACATAAAATTAAAATACTTCAGTAAATATTTTACTTCCAAAGTTTAATTCAATACCACATCAAATGAGACAGTTCATTCTCCTGTTTAAATTTTAGAATTTTACGATAAGTAAAGTAATTGTGTAGCAATTGATGCTAAAGAGATGTGATAAAAATCAACTCTTTAAAAGAATAGATATTTAACAGTTGCAAGTAACGCTAATTATTCGGTGACAATGCCTTTTATTACAATTTTTTATGAGTTATGTGGATGAAACACTGTATTCTTTTAGTATAATGATCTACAAGAATGAGAAAATGAAAAGCAATAAAGAGTCTTAAATTTTCTAAAATATAGGAAGGTTAAAATAGTTTATTATAATATAACTAAACCTAAAACTTTTAAATCAAAGGCAGAATAAAAATCATGACATTAAAACTAAAGATTATGAATCCCTTTATTTTTTAAGCCACAAGATTTATTACTGTAAACTGATGGTGATACTGCACTTGCAAATTGCAAATTTCTCAGAAGTCCAGCACATAATAAATATAAATTTGTCCATTTCTGAAAAAATTCTTACGGAAATTAATAATGATAATTTTATGATGAAAAGGTTAATTAACGTTTACTCTTTTATTCCTTATCTTACAAGACTTAAGATTTTGTTTAGCTTTTCTTTAATGATACAGATAAGTTTACATGAGATGCAAATAAAAAATTTGAATATATTTAGAAAAACATGTAAACTATACATTCAGGACCGTCCTGAGAAGGATATGATGAGCTTCATACGTCGAGTTTACTTGAAAAGTGAGAAAAACTTTAATATAACTAAACTTGGCTTTATTAGTTTTATAAATAAAATAACATTAATGAAACTGATTAGCTACTATTCTATGGGTAAATAAGAAAAAATGAGTAGTTTTTCAAATTCCATTTTTATATTTAAAATCCTGAAAATTGATGCTTTTAATAGTTATAAATTAGGAAATGAATAAATATACAGCATTTTTTATTATATTGTGATTTCTTGCATTTTTAATTGAGAATTTATAATCAATTGTAATGAATTTATACTTTAAGACTTGGTTGTAATTTTAGAAGAGAATTACTTGATATTGCACTATTTGCATCAAAAGATGAATAAACTAAAAATAAAGATTGGGAGGATATCATAAAGTATTTGACTCAAAAATAACTTGATTAAACAGCAAATAAATATCTTATTTAATTAAATATAAATATAAAAATCATAAAATCATAAAACTTTAAAATTTTTATTCACCTAATATTAATTATTTAAAGCATCTACAAATAAATTTATTTAGTTTTAAATAAAATAAAAACTAAAAATGAAAAAATCAATTATTTATGGAAAGTAAGAACAGAAAAAATTATATTAAAAATTTAAATAAAATTTTCTGTTATAATCTTAATTATATTTATTCAATATTTTAGTTTAAATAAAATTCGCTTTCAGGCTAGAAATTTGAAAATTTTTTAAAGTTTGTAGGGTTTTTTTTTCTAATAGTATTCAAGTTCCCTTCTAGTTATTTCTGTTTTTTTTAGTCACTCGATGGAAAGAAAATTGTTCCTTTGTCAGATCTATCTCCAGATTACTCTTCTTATTGTCTTTTGCTGAGGAAATTTCCGTCATAGATGCCATTGATTTTGCAATATTGTGCCGTTTTCTAAATTATTTGGTTTTATTTATACTTTCTCATTTATTTTATTTATTTCCATTGAATAAAACCACTCTATTATGATTCTTGTCGGAGATAATTAAAAAGATGATGGGAGCTGAGATTGGCCTTCTGAATCATACTTTCTGGTTTTATGGCTAGGAACAAGTTCCTTTCCTGTCGCTGAGAAAGTCCCTGGTCAAAGTCAACCTTTGCAAGGGAACGCCTTCATTTTGATTATCCACTCCTGTAGGGGCTTGAAGCCTGGCTGCCTATAGCGATGGAGCTCCCTGGCAGCTGCTTTTCGAAAGCAACAGGATATCCCCGTCATCCCATGAAGGGAGTGTTGGGGTCGTTAAACTGCAAGAAGTTGCAGTCCAAAACTCTTTTAGTTTAAAATTAAATTAAATTAGGATTCTTTTCGGAATTATTCCAGTTTTTTTTTCATTCTCTGTATTAAATTAATCTTGCCGTACCCAGTTTTTTCAAATTTTTTTTGAAAAATTCGATGCTGTTTTTCATTGTCTGAACTCTTTCTCTTACCATTTACTTCCCTGTGATGTTTCTATATTGTAGAATGAAAATTAATCCTTATCAAGAATAAAGAGAAATAAAAATAAAAAAGAGATAAATTTGCAATAAATAATATAATATCAAACCTAACTGCTAAATAGGAATAAATATATCTACAATTTATTTCTTTCTATTTTGTTATTTATTTAATATTTTATATAATCTATTTATATTTGGAGAACAGAAAATTTATTTCTAACAAATTTTTTGTCAAAGTATTTATTAAAATACAATATTATATTTATGTAGTTTAAAAGAAAACTAAAAATTAATTAAAATATTTTATTTTTTTAATTGAAAATATATTCTTAATTATATTTTATTTTTATAATTTAAAATTAATCTTTATTTAAATTAAAATGTTTATTATACAAAATTTTAAAGATAATAACACTTTAATTTCAGAGTTTAATTTATAGAAAAATCAATTTTTATCTAAAGAAATATTGTTTTCTTATTGTTTTATGTTATCATCAACCCCTTTAATAACTATAAATGCAAAATAATTTTTCATATTTATCTATAGTTTCATCATTTTTTATTGCTTTAAGATTTGAGGGAGAGAAACTAATAATAAATTTCATAGCATCAATCGCACTAACGTAAAAACATACGCTTAAATGCCTTTTTGTAATTTTACAATATTTACAAATAAAATTTGTTAAAAATAAGGGAAATTTAATTTATAGTTTTATGTTATGTTTAATTAGTTAAATTGAAATAAATTTCAATATAGTAAAAGAATTAAGCATAACTTAAAAATTTTTTACAATTATTTAAACATTACAATTATATCTCATAAATCAAATCAAACTAAAAAAACTAAATGTAAATACATCAAATCAAAAAAATATAATCTCTTTTACTTTCTTTTATAATGTTAAAAAAATCAATAAAGTAAATAGAAGTATATTAGCTCAAAAATGAAGATAATAAAATAATAGATATAAATTATCATGATTATCATAAATAATTAAAAAAGATCTTATTTTATAATGATATCCAAGAAATACTCTAATAAATTAAATAAATAACAATGAAGATATATTAAATTTAATCATATATAAAAAATTTAATCAAAAATAAAAATTTTTACTTATTCACAAATTACTTTATGATATTAAAAAAAAATTTATTTTTATTATATATTAATTCATAAAATGGTTTCTAAGAATAACAGAACTTTTAACAAAACATTTAAACAGGAAAATTCTCTAAAAAATAAAAAAACGAAATAATTACAATGAGTGAAAGTGAGAAATATGATTGATATGACGAACATTAACCACTTGGAAATCCAGAACTAAAAAAACTTTTGACACAAACTCAAACAGAAATATTATCTAAGTCATTAAAAGAGTTTATGTTCAAAAATAGATACCTCACTGATAAAGTAGAACAATTAGAAAAACTGATAACGTTTTTGCTTGCGAAACAATATTAATCATCATAAGAAATAGAAACAAACTGGATCAAAGAATTCTTTAAATTTAATAATAAATTAAGTTAATGTCATTTTCGATTTAACAGAATTAATCAGATCCTATAGAAATAGAAAATGAAGCCTCAAATTAAAATAAACAGTAAACGTTTATTTAAAATAAGTAGTAAATTTAAATTAAATAAATGTTACAGGAATAATAGTTTAAAAGTAGAATAAAATGAAATGTGCAATAAATAACAACAATGAAAATACTGTTACTAACTATGTGAAATTTAAAGAAAGAATAAATAAGATATTTTTAAAAACTATAGGATATATCCAACATAAAGCGGAAAAATTTATAGAAAAAAATTCTTTAATTCAAATCTTAATCCTAGGATAAATAATTAGGAACATGCAAGACTAAAACTATTCAGAATATTAAAGGATGGTGCACTAATGAAGGGCTATACCGCCTAACTAAGCCTAGTAGGAATTCATGACAAACTAATGGAGTCAAGCTGATATAATAGGTCAGATATCTGACTACTAAGGCTTTAACAAAGCTTTTTAACTTTAACTTTAAAATCAGAAATATTTTTTGATTTTATTTAATGATTAAATATGCAAGCAATTTGGTATATTTTCTATAAAAATATTAAATTTCAATAGTAGTTTGATTTCGTATATTTTAAACTTAGGAATATAAAGTTTTAAATATTTATAGTCTAAAAAAATATTTTTATAAGATTAATTTTCCGTATTTTTCTAGTTTTTGAAATCAATTTTTTTATTTTTTCAAAGGATTAATTTCAAATTCAATTTTAAGTTATTTTACGATGATTTTTTAAATCCTTTCTCATTTAATTGCTTCCATTTATTTAATAAAAATGTTTCAAATTTTGTACCTTTAATAAAATTCATTTATTATTATGATTTTTAATAATTTTTCTCCGACTCATTTAATTGTTATTAATTCTTTTGGAAGCTTAAATTTTATTATTTTAACTTAATTTTTATATACCTTTTTTTAATAAAAAAACATTTGCTACTTTGTAATTTGCTAAATTAAAAATATTTTTATAATTTATAAATTTTATAATAATAATATCAATTAATATTCCTATACTATAATTTGATAAAGGTAATAAACTGTTTATTTTAATTTCATTCATTAGTCCTAATTTACTTACTGCTCATATTTAATTTCTTCTTCAGTTTCTACTACTTCAGATTTGTCCAGATCATTCTATAATTGTAGTAGTTTACCATTTCGTTCGAGAATTCCAATTCTTCTTCAATGTAACCTTTTATAAAAGTTTTATATCTCTAAAATCAATTTCTTTATATAATTTTTAAGTAGGAAATTTAAGACTAAGATAATTTTGATTGTATGCTAACATCTTTAGCAAATCATAATTTTTTTATTCTTGAAAGTCCTAAATAAGATAAAGTAGAGCTTCACGGGATTAAGCATGTACAAAGCTATCTAAGTCTCCATAAATTCAAATCTTAGAGTGCTTAATTTTGAAGTATCTTTACTATAAGCAATATTTGAAATTATATGATAAGGTTAAAAAATGTAAATAGAAACTATTTTTCTAGTCATAAATCTATTTAATTTAGTATAAGCATAAATAGGAAATTATCTTGAATCATTATCAACATCTCCAAAATAAAATTATGAATTTTGCAATTATTTCATATTATCTGTAGCATATTAAAATAACTTTGTTTTTTATCATAAAATTTGTTCAATGATTTTTTAAGGCATTTAATTTCTTGCTACTTTTCTTTAAATGGTGTGTATATCCTTCTTTATTTTTCCGATGTTACTTAGAATTGCTTCTCATGGAAAAATTTCTGAGCCATACTCTGCTTTAGGGATTAAAAAGACTTGAAAAATCTATTAAAATTTTAAGGAGTGATATTCTAATATTTTGTCAACTTTAATTTGAGTTCGTTAGTACATTTCTTATATTTGTATAATATTTCTTAGCAATGGATTTATAATATTCTTACTCATGAAAAGTAAATCTAAAGTAAACTATCTTCTTATCTTTTAATTTCTTAATTACTCAAGCTAATGCAAATTTAAATGTCTTCTTATTTTTTATTTTTAGTTCTAAAGCATACATACTCACATTTATTAACATTAATTTTCAAATTTACTCATCCGAACACTTTACATGTTATTCTAGTCGATAAATTCTTATGATCTTCATTAGAAATCGGTAGCAAATTATCTGCGCAAACTTTATTTACAAAAGCCCGTCAGCAGATTTTTAAGGGCAAATAGTTTTTAATCAATTTCCAATACCTTACAACAATATCATAGAAGATAATAGCTATAGCAGGACCTTGTAAATTTCCTTGTAAATTTACTTACAATACTTCATTACTATATAAAAAAGTTAAAATGCTTTGTTAAAGCCTTAGTAGTCAGATATCTGACCTATTATATCAGCTTGACTCCATTAGTTTGTCATGAATTCCTACTAGGCTTAGTTAGGCGGTATAGCCCTTCATTAGTGCACCATCCTTTAATATTCTGAATAGTTTTAGTCTTGCATGTTCCTAATTATTTATCCTAGGATTAAGATTTGAATTAAAGAATTTTTTTCTATAAATTTTTCCGCTTTATGTTGGATATATCCTATAGTTTTTAAAAATATCTTATTTATTCTTTCTTTAAATTTCACATAGTTAGTAACAGTATTTTCATTGTTGTTATTTATTGCACATTTCATTTTATTCTACTTTTAAACTATTATTCCTGTAACATTTATTTAATTTAAATTTACTACTTATTTTAAATAAACGTTTACTGTTTATTTTAATTTGAGGCTTCATTTTCTATTTCTATAGGATCTGATTAATTCTGTTAAATCGAAAATGACATTAACTTAATTTATTATTAAATTTAAAGAATTCTTTGATCCAGTTTGTTTCTATTTCTTATGATGATTAATATTGTTTCGCAAGCAAAAACGTTATCAGTTTTTCTAATTGTTCTACTTTATCAGTGAGGTATCTATTTTTGAACATAAACTCTTTTAATGACTTAGATAATATTTCTGTTTGAGTTTGTGTCGGAAGTTTTTTTAGTTCTGGATTTCCAAGTGGTTAATGTTCGTCATATCAATCATATTTCTCACTTTCACTCATTGTAATTATTTCGTTTTTTTATTTTTTAGAGAATTTTCCTGTTTAAATGTTTTGTTAAAAGTTATATTATTCTTAGAAGCCATTT
Organism: Loxodes magnus; assembly: GCA_946699065.1. Lineage (NCBI taxonomy): Eukaryota > Ciliophora > Karyorelictea > Loxodida > Loxodidae > Loxodes > Loxodes magnus. The sequence goes on from CAMPDV010000094.1 coordinate 836,596, forward strand.
TATGAATTAATATATAATAAATCTCTTTCAAATGTATCATCTAAAAAACTAATATCTAAATTATGCTAAAATTATTCAAAGCAGCTTATTAGGATGAATGGCAGTTTTACTTTACTCAAGTGATTCATCAAAATCCTTGCTTCATTAATTTCAAATATCTTTTCTACATCTATAAAGGTTGTAAGTTGATGCTTTGATTTCTCCACCTTCTATGTAAATTAATAATTACCTATAAAATTTAAACATGATGCATTGTTTATCAACTCCTTAAAAATCCTCTATTATGAGTGGGTGCATAATTTTACGTTAGTAAATATAGCCATAGAACCTTTAAGTCAGTATTTTATCATATATTTTTAGAATTTCATTCACGAACGCAGGCTTTCAATTCTTCCAATCATTCTTATATTCTTTTTTGCAAGTTTGAAGAATTCTTACTTATTGAGTTAATCAGGGATTTTTACTATCTCAATATATTGTTAATTAACCTTTATAATACAAGATAAAATTCCTACTAACATATTTGATAAACTCTATTTTTACACCATCTGCTCCAGATGATTTAATATTGGTTAATTTCTTTATAATTCTCAAAAAATTTTTAAAACTAATAAGGTCTAATTCTTACAAATAAGAAGTTTAATATTCTTTATAAAAGTACATCTTCTGAAAATATTATCAATCTTTTAGTTGCTGTTTTTTATTTCAATAATCTTTTGCATGTCGAAAGTATTAATTTCCAAATTATTTTAGCAAATTAACTAAATTCTACTTGATTCATATATATATAGTTTCTTTTTCCCGAGTTTAGAATTTTTCTTGAATATTTAAAAAAATTTTAAGGTGACTATTTCATTACTTTTCTGCTTTTTATAGCCTATATTTACTTATATTATTAGCAATTACGTTTATATCTATTAAATTTTTCTTATGCTAGTTATATTACTTCCTAATTTACTCATCCCTACTATATAAGAACATTTTATTGCTGATTTAAGCTTATTTCGCATCTTTGAAACTATTTATTATCTTTCCAGGATGTCAATTATTGTTAATATTTTAGCATAATTATCCTAGAACATTCTCAGCATTATTATAGAGAATTTTAAGAATATAGTTATATTAATATTCTAAACTATCTTCTTCAATTGCTTCAAATCAGCTAAGCATACAATAAATTTAGCCTAATATTCTTCCCTTATGACCTTATTTTAAAGTTTCAAGATCTTAAAGTTAATTCTAGAGCGAGTATTGGTGGACTTCTATTTAAGTTTTAAGTATTTAACTATAATATTATTGGAAATGATCTGTGTCAATCCCATTTCCAGGTAAAGTTACAAAGTAAAGAATTGATTGATTTTAATACGGTAATTGGTTATAAAACAATCGTTGCAATAAGTTCTATGATTAGCACAGTTTCTAAAAGTATCCAGATTTGCGTCATTTATTTTTTATAAATCTTACCCTTCAATAAAATCTTGTAATCTTAAAGTATTTTCTTATTAATTTTGCTCATTATTATTACCATAACCATTTAGAGAGCATAAAATTCCCATTAATATTATTCCTTTATCTTCTATAACCCTAATGATAATTTCTAAATTTTAATATGATTATTCTTTAAAGGCATAGATTTTTTATTGATTGCATATAGCATGTAAAATATATGTTATCAACTCAGTAAAAGAAATCGATCGTCTTGCTCTCCAAAATCAAGTTTCAATTTAACCAGAGTCCAGCTTATCTCTAGCAAGGAACATAATCCACTAGTTCTTGTACTTTAAATGCAATTTTTATAATAAGTTCTATATCCATGAATTTATATTGAAATAAAGCTTTAGTTTTGTCATTTTTAATTAATAGAAAATATATCAATTTATGTTATAGAGTAAACTGTTAAATACTGAATTATTTAGAAGATATTGAGTTCATATTACAGTGAGCTAACTGTATAATATTTACATTCGATCTTTCTTTAAGTTCAGTTCATAAAGGCAAAGAAATTTTTGACTAATTTAAATTTATATAAGAAGTAAGTTTGGAGCTAATCGTAATGTATTTCTAAAACATATTATAATGAATATAGTCAAAGAATCATATTTTTATAATTATTATCTATCTATTTAATTGGTAATGAATTTAATCACATTTTGCACGATTTAATCTTAAGAAAAAATAATCACCCTATTTTCTAATTTTGTGGAGATTCTGCTTTTACTTTTGTTTTGATCATAAATATTGAATAAATAAATCACTTTTAGCAATATACTTCTTTAATAGTTCTTCAATATTAATATTTTACAGATAATAATTGAAAAGATGGTGGGAGCCGAGAATGACCTTCGTGTCTAAACTTTCTGGTTTTATGGCTAGGAACAAGTTCCTTTCCTGTCGCTGAGAAAGTCCCTGGTCAGAGTCATTTTCTGAAGGGAACGCTGTCTTTGAGATTATACGCTCTTGGTAGGGGCTTGAAGCCTGGTTGCTCATAGCGATGGAGCTCCCTAGCAGCTGTACCTGGAGCACAACAGGATATCCCCATTATTCCATAAAAAGAGAGCGTTGGGTCGTACAATCGGAAAGGAGTTTCCGGTCCAAAAGCTTTTTTAGTTGAAATTAATTAATATTTTACAGATAAAAATTATATTATGCTGAATTAAATATACTTTTTTATTTTATCTTGCCATTTTATGTTAGTATATTCTAATTTGTAAAAAGAGGTTTAATTTAATCATTCTTTATTATAAAATCTGTTTTATCTCTATTTTAATTTAATTTTTAATCATATTATTCACTTAATTAAATATTCAGGCTAGCTTAATTTTACTTTAATATTAGAAAGTTGACTGAACCACTTATTCTTCCTCCTACTTCTAAATTTTAGATATACTTGCCCAAGCATCAAGTTTAAATTCAATTTTGCGCTTATAATTTTTGGTTAATTAAGAATATTTAATATTCAAAATATTAGAAGCTTTTTGCTTTTAAATTCCTTTTATCTTGCTTTTATGACTCTTAAAAGGAAAGATCAAGTTATTAGAAAGTAATTTTAGGTTTAATTCCACAATCATTTTTTTTAATTTGCTTCAGTTTAAATTAGCTATTAAACTTCATTAATAAAAGATTAGGAAAATATATTTATTGTTTCTTCTTTTGATTAATTTTAATTTTATTAGCACAATTTTTCTCTAGATTCTTAATAACACGATTAATTAAATTTTTTGTAATGTGGTTTAGTTAAAGTTTAAATACCAGATTAAAATTTCTAGTACAAATTAAGATTTATTGAGGTTTCACTATCTTTGTATTTTTGTATAATTTTACATTCTTTTGTCGGATATTATTCTAATTACATTCCTATTTTCTTTTTAAATGATTAATCTCTTTGTCAAATATAAAATTAATTAAAAAGTTTAAATTTTAATCATATTAGTTTAGCTCTTCTAATATTTGAGCCAATGTTAAATTTTTGATTGTAATAAATTTCCTTTTAGTTATTAATTAATCTTCAATATTTTTTTCTCTAATTTTTAACTGCTGCTAATGTAATTAAGATATAATTCTTGATAATCCTACATCAGATTCAGAAAATTTTTATTTTGAAAACTAGATTAACAATAATTATCTTTTTGATACACTTTTGTTGATTTATTGTATCATCTAAACACTAAATATAAGTTTTATTCAGAGTTCTATTTACTTTTATTTTCATTTTCTAATCTTAATTCTATAGCATTATTTAATAAATTCAATATTATTTAGTCAATTATTATATTTATTGTTGTAGTTTATCTCTAGTAATTGCTTTTTTTAACTATACTTCACTATTTACTTCTAAATCAGAAATATATTTAAGTTAAAACTAATTTCTGTCTAAAGTATTTAATTACGATTCCTAATAGATATTTTAAACTTAATTCTATTAATTATTTTAATCATAAAAAATGGTTGAAGGTTTCAAGTCAGGCTTCTATACCACCTCTTCCTAAGTCAAAAAGGAAGGGAGGAAGCAAGAAATCAAGTCTTAATAGACTTAACAATCTTCTCTATCACAACCTTAACCAGCACTGAACTAACAACTTGGAATCTAATAAAACGAACGAAAGTCAACCTTGAAGAATATACACACGGAAACTCCAACCTCAAGCGAGAAACCGAGGAAATAGATGAAGTCTGTTCTTCACCAGGAGGTATCAGAGTTCAACCCTTCTGGCCAGATGAGCATGGAGTAGCTCATCAAAGTGGTACTGAATCTCCAATAAGAGGTCAAGAGATTGAAGAAGGACAATGATATGCTGAAGGCAAAGCTAGACCTAGCAGAAGGAATTGAATCAAGACTTATGTCCTAGGAAAGAGATCTTAACGCCTTTTGGAATATCTCACAAAGTCAGGTTAACGAATTCTAAAATTAGCTTTAGAAACAGACTGAACTGGATAACAGACTCGGAAAAGTAGAAGAGAAATTATAAACTTTTAAGAAAGAGTAAAGCGAAACTGGAGCTATACAAATGGAAATCGAAGCCTAGAAAGAGCAAACAAATCAAGGAAAATAATTCAAAATAAAAATGAAATGTTTCTGCTGTGGAAGCGTATGACATTTTTATCGGAAGTGTTAGAAATTCTAATAGAAATAAAGAAACTATTGAATAAAAGAACAACAAAAGAAGAAAAAAGAAGAAGCAAGAATGAAAAGAATGTATTGCAACCCGGATGGTTCAGTATACAAGATTAAGATGGAACCATAACAAGTAAAAGGAAGGAAAACCTGGAGAAACCCGAGTTCTCAATCTAGCTAAAATTGGACGTCCCAAACATTCATATTTAACGGCAGGGAGCATGAACTGCTGTCCTCCTGACGGGGTTGGAAATCCCTAAAACTTAAAATTAATATTATTATTATTATTAATTATTTTAATAGATATCTTTAGTTATCTTAATATCTTCTAAGATATCATACTCTTTAGAAAATTCTATATCTTATTCATACATATCTTTTAAAGATTTTTTTTAATTTTAGATGATTATAGAGGCGACAAATTAATTTTTTTTTATAGAAGTACTTCTATTATTTTAAGTTTTCTACAAATAATGTCTACGTTTTAGAGCTATACTAAGTTATTTTAAAGGAATACAGAGGAATTTTTTATTGGTTATTAGTTATAGTTCCTAAATAAATTTCTTAATAAGTTTATAATTCCTTTAACTCTCTATATTTAAATCTAATCATCTATTCCTTTAATGTATAAAATACCTGTTTATGCTAATCCTTTTAGACAGCAGCTTCTTTATTTTTAAATAAAGAAGTAATCAATAGGAATAAATTCTTGTGATTCTATTTCTTTTTCCATTGTTTTAAATTATTTAGTTAAGATTCTTTTAGCTATTTTCTTTATTAATTTCCGTTACTTTAAACTTAACTTTAATATTTTGAACTCGCTATTTGCTCTATGAATATTTTAATTAATTTTATTTTAATAGATATTAAACAAAAATTAATTATTTTATTTAGAAAGCTTACTCTTTTTTTAGCCTTTTATCTTTTTATAATTCTTAATGTAAACTTTTTAAATAATAAATAATTTATGTCTTTCTTTAAGATTATTCTGATCATTAAAAAAAGTTCCATTAATTTAATCATAAAAATGCATTGAAATCTTTTGCATAAAATAAGCTTTTAATTCCTTTTCTATTTTTTTAATTTTTTTAATTAAATTTTTTTTTTCTATTTTTAATTAATAAAAATATATATATAATCCTTCTATTAAAGTGCTAAATTTTAATTTTTGTTATTTTATTAAAAATAAAAATTATTGAACATTTAAGCAAACAAATTTATTATAAAAAATTTTTTAAAAACGGAAAACTTCTTGTAAAAAGCCTCTTCTCAAAAGGTTTCATCTTACGAGCAATAAAAAATATATTTTAAGCACTCCAACTGCTGTAATAAGAAAATTTCAACCTCCTAAGAACGTTCAAGAACTAGAAAGAAAAATAGAGCACCTGATGTACAATTAATAAGAATAAATGAAAAATGAAAATAAATAGACAGGAAACAACAAAATAGAAGAGCTAGAGAAAAAATTCGACTAATTCGCAGAACTAACTGAAAGCATATTTTTGCAAAATATATAGGGGAATGATCCTATAGATGTGGAGAAACAGCCTGCAATAAAAGATATTCCCTATAGGAAAATACTTCGATGCTGATACTGCAAGAGACCAGGACACAAAGTTAGAAACTGCTTCTAATTCCAATAAAAACAGAAAGCAGAAAATTTAAATCTATGAAGAACCATAAGTAAACTATATTGCACTGCGGAAGGAAGAATTTATAGAAGAAAGATGTACGCAGGGCATGAAATTCTAGAAGACGTGATTATAGCAGGAAAAAGAAGAAATGAATAAATACTTGGAATGAAAATTGATTGAAGCAAGATTACGAAAATAAAAAAGGGAGAACACAGCACAGATAGATATGTGCTTCAAGAAGAAGACCCAGAAGAAGACTGGAAATGGAAACTTTAACAAAACTATTAAACTTTAAAAAGTGACGAACCTTATTGATAGGTGGGATCACTATAATTAATTATTATTATTATCTTTAAAAATTTATTTTATTCAGTGAAGTTATTATCTCTAACACTTTAATTAGTATAATTTTAAATTTATGAATTTTTTCTACTTAAAAGTCTTACTTTTTAAAACAATTATTTTTGTTCTATTTAAGGTGCAATATTTAAATTTAAATAAAAAATGAAACTTGATTTTCACAGATTTAGTAAAAGCAAGCTAATTTTAAAATGAATTAATTCATATTTTATAAATATTTTAATTAAGAGATTAAATAGATTTATACGCTTATAAAAAATTTGTAATCTTTTTTAATTTCTAAATGCTTTTACATATAACTATAAATTAAAATTATACCTTTTTTTTGTTAATTCATCTTATTGTAAAATAGCATAAAAGTTATGAAAAATAAAGATTAATTTAAATTAAATTAACAACATCTCTTTTTTATCTTAAAATATTTAAAAATTTATAAAATTTATAAAAACTATAATCTTACGAAAAATATATTTAAAAAATTTAAAATTAATTAAAATTAAATTTTTTTTTCAAAGATAAAATTAAAAAGAGAAGCTCTAAATTTACAAAAAATTATTTTTCGTAAGTCTTAAAAGATTTCTTTTTCTTCTAATAGTTTTAAGAAAATTAATTTCTTATTGTCTATGAAGCAGATAACTAATAAGAAAATGTTTAATAATTGTGCAGTTTAATAAAAATAAAAATTTAAGGTTTTAAAAATTAAAAGATTTAAAAAATATTTAAATAAACATTTTAAATAGTAAAAAAATAATATCTATTACTTTGGAAATAATATTAAATTATAAAAAAATTAAAAATTACCAATATTTTCACTAAAATATTAAGGAAACAAATATTTCAACTTATTTTTTTTTATAAATAATAAAAAAAATAAAAAATATGCAAACGTCTAAACTAAATCTTTTTTATTATTTTAGTTTATTCACCTTCAATATTTCATTTAAATTCTTTAACTTAGAATGTCACCAATTTATTCCTGCTTATCATCTCAAAATTTTAATTTTTTTAATTATATTTGATTAATTATGATCTTTTGATTTTTTTTCTATAATTATCATCTTTTTTATTTAATTAAAAATTTTATGCTTTATAATTTCTTTTTGGTTTGCTACTTTTTTTACTATACAATTTTATCAAATTTTCGCAAAAATTACGATATAGAATACAATTTTTTTATAGATTTTTATATTTTGTTTAAATAATATGATTTTGAAGCTAAAAAGATTTATAATCTTTTTAGTCTCCTTTTATATACATAAAATTTCTAGATATATTTTATTGGCTTTTTATTTAGTATTCAGTAAGAAATTTTATTTAATGTAAAAATCTTCTATAATTGATTAAAATGACTTCACCTTTGTATGATTTGTCACATAATATTTTTTGAAGAGAGTTTATTCTCTATTATAATCTTCTTCAGTATGGACTTGCATTATTTCTTTTTTTCCCTTACTTCCGCTTAGACTTGCCTGCATAAATTTCCTAGTTAAAATCTGTATAGTCTTTTGTTCCATTCTCTTGCTTTTGGTACATTTAAGGTATTGCTTGTAGGATTATTGTTCTTTCTTTCTATAAAATTATGCTCACTTAGGAAGTATTCTATAATTACTTTTTTCAGGTTTTTCGTTTTGCTTTTATTTTTCCTATAATTTCCTAAATTCTTAGCTTATGACCTTGCTTCTTGAAGTATCAGCAGCTTACTATCGATTTTCTGTATTATTAAATTAATGCTTAATCTATTTCTTCTTTCTCTATCTCTACATCTATGGAATCATGATCCCTCTTATTTTACAATTCTTCGTTCTTTTCAAAATTTATTCTTAATGATCTTTATCAGTCCGTTGGATTACCGAGTATATTTGCTGATCAGAATCTATTTGCGATATCTTATTTTAATCCGTTATTTTCTTGCTTCAGTTAATCAATTAGTTTAATTAGAATAAAGACTTTGTTTGAAAGCTCTTAGATTGCCTGCTAGAGCTTAAAATTTTCGTTTTGTAGATGCTAAAAATCTATTTACATTTCTTATTGCATTTTATTGACCTACTTTAGAAATTGCTATTTTTTAGATGCCAATTTATGTATAATTCAATATAATATCAAAAATATCTTGCTATTTTTTAAATAAAATTTAAATATCAACAGTATTTTTTTATTTATTTTTACTACTTTTTCCATATACGACTATTTTTTTATTCATATTTAATTTATTAGCTACAGTTATTTTATTTTAAGTCTATTTTTTTATTAAATCTAATTTACAGAAATTTTCAATTAATTTTTATTTAATTTCTGCTTTTTTCTATTTTTATTTTATATAAAATTGCTTGAAAAAAGCTATAAATTATTAATATTAAATGAATAAAAATTTTATAGTTTTATGATTTTTATATTTATATTTATATTTAATTAAATAAGATATTTTTCTGCTATTTAATCATGTTATTTTTTAGTCAAATACTTTATGATATCCTCCCAATCTTTATTTTTAGTTTCTCTATCTTTTGCTGCAAAGTATGCAATATCAAGTAACTCTCTTCTAAAATTACAACCAAGTTTTATAGTATAAATTCATTACAACTGATTGTAAATTCTATTTCTAAAATGCAGAAAATCACAATATTACAAAAATTATTGTATATTTATTCAATTTCTAATTTATAGCTATTAAAAGCATCAATTTTCAGGTTTTTAAATATAAAAATGAAATCTATAAGTCAATTTATTTCTTCTTTTTTACCCATAGAATAGTAGCTAATCAGTTTCATTAACGTTATTTTATTTATAAAACTAATAAAGCCAAGTTTAGTTATATTAAAGATTCTCTCACTTTTCAAGTAAATTAGATGTATAAAGTTCATCATATCCTTCTCAAGACGGTCCTGAATGTATAGTTTACATGTTTTACTAAATATATTCAAATTTTTTATTTGCATCTCATGTAAACTTATCTGTATCATTAAAGAAAAGCTAAACATAATCTTGAGCCTTGTAAGATAAGGAATAAAAGAGTAAACGTTAATTAACCTTTTCATCATAAAATTATCATTATTATTAACTTCCATAAGCATTTTTATAGAAATGGAAAAACTTATATTTATCATAAGCTGGACTTCTGAGAAATTTGCAATTTGCAAGTGCAGTATCACCATCAGTTTACAGTAATAAATCTTATGGCTTAAAAAATAAAGGGATTCATAATCTTTAGTTTTAATGTCATGATTTTTATTCTGCCTTTGATTTAAAAGTTTTAGGTTTAGTTATATTGTAATAAACTATTTTAACCTTCCTATATTTTAGAAAATTTAAGACTCTTTATTGCTTTTCATTTTCTCATTCTTCCAAATTATTATACTAAAAGAATACAGTGTTTCATCCACATAACTCATAAAAAATTGTAATAAAAGGCATTGTCACCGAATAATTAGAGTTACTTGCAACTGTTAAATATCTATTCTTTTAAAGGGTTTATTTTTATCACATCTCTTTAGCATCAATTGCTACACAATTACTTTACTTATCGTAAAATTCTAAAATTTAAACAGGAGAATGAACTGTCTCATTTGATGTGGTATTGAATTAAACTTTGGAAGTAAAATATTTATTGAAGTATTTTAATTTTATGTTATTTTAAATTTGTTTGCTTAAGGCTAGATTTCTATTTTTATAAAAGACATAGTTTTAAATTGTGTCTTAGTTATCTTAAAAATTCAGAAAGTCAAAATCTTATTTAAGTTAGTCAAGTTGCTAAAGTGGTTTCACAAAAGGATGCTTTTAACTGCTTTAATTCTTTAAGCTTTCATTTAAAGAATCATGTTTTTTAATCAATTAAGTTTCATTTAGTAATTTTTCTTAAATCTAACTTTCTTTCTAAATTGCAAAAAGGAAACTATAAAGTAAATAAAAAGAAGCTAAAAGAAAAATATAAGCGAAAGCTTTTTTAATCTTCATATTTATTAAACTACAAAAATTTTCGATAAATAAAAATTACAGTAAAAATTAAATAAAATGAAAAATTTTAGCAGACAATAAAACATAAGAAGATATTATTAAACTAAAAATAAAAATAAAATTTCTTACAAAAATAATTTTTAATAGATTTCTAGTCTAATACAGTAATAAAAAATTGATTTTTTTTCAATTAAAAATAAATAAAATAAAAACTTAATAAATTTAGTAGACGGAGTTTGTATTACTAGATTCTGAAATATAAATATCAATATTTTGGAAATTTTATAAGTTTTCATTTTTTTCTGAGTTTAAATTTGAAAATAATTCTCAAAAAACTATAAACTTCAATTGTTTAGATTAATTGTATTTCACTAGGTTCAATTAAATAGATGATTAATCATTCAAAATTGCTTGACTTTTTATATCATGCTAATAAAGAGTAAAAAATTTATATTATTTAATATAATTTTTTTATAAATAGTATTTTCTTTAAAAATACTATGAATTGTCTTTTTATTATTTACTTTTATGCCAATAAATATCAAAATTACTTTTTTTTAATTACTTTCTTCAAAAAACATCATTATAATCTCAATTATCTATATATTTTGAAGTTTTCATTTTAATAAAATTTAAGAAAAATAGAACATGGTGCTATTTTAAATTTAATTTCTCTTTCGCTTTTAGCAAGATAATTTTAATACCATTTTATAAATTCCGAAATTAAAAAAAATTGTTTAAATGAATAACTTTAATTTACTTTAAACTAAGAATTCATTTTTTATGTAAAAAATTTAGTAATAAAAACATATTAGAAAAATAATAAACTAAAGTTTTAAAGTTTTGCAATTCTTTACTTTCAGCCAGTTATCTGCTACCATTTTTTTACGTTGATGAATATAATAATCTTTTTTTATATGGAAAATTATTATTGATAATTATATAAATTCTTTACATATATTTTCTATTTTTACATTCTAATTTCAGTTTTTTAAAAATTTACATTGAATCCTTCATGATCTTCATTGTTCTCATGTTTGAAATTTTTTAATCTTGGCATTGTTATAAAATATTATTATTAATATTATTATTAATATTATTATTATTATTATTATTATTATTATTATTATGATTATTATTATTATTATTATTATGATTATTATTATTATTATTATTATTATTATTATTATTATTATTATTATTATTATTATTATTATTATTATGATTATTATTATTATTATTATTATTATTATTATTATTATTATTATTATTATTATTATTATTATTATTATTATTATTATTATTATTATTATTATTATT